>VZRW01010131.1:481996-532962 GCA_013398125.1 Aegotheles bennettii | reverse complement strand
CGCCGGGAGGACGGGCAGCCCCTCCGCCCTCTGCCCCAGCTCCCCGCAGCAGGCCCAGGGCGGACCCAGCCCCACGCAAAAGCAAGGCGTGCACTGCCCCTGAACTTGGGCCGAGGCTCTGAGCTCCGTCTGCTGCACACCCCGACACCGTGTGTGCAGGGTGAATGGAGGGCAACACCACCACCTCAACAGGGAAGGCTCTAAATCACCCAGAACCGATTCACTTTTCATCGGTGACAACGACAATTGTCCTTAATAGGTGTCTGTTAACCATAACACAAGTAAAAAGCCACGCAAAAACCTGACCTGCTCTTCACAGCATCGGTTTCAACACAACACAGCCCCTCAACAGGGCTGAGAGATGGTGTGGACACCCTCCTGCCAATCCTCCAGCAGCCCTGACCAGCAATCCCAACACAATTAACAACCAGCAGGTGCTCACAGGATAAAAGTCATTACTCAGCCATGTGGGCATGCACCTGAAGCCAGACAACATTAGGAAGAAGGTTTCGTGGTCCCCCACATAATGCTTTTAAAAGAATACAAGCTTCAAAAACTACCTTCAACTGCCCTCTGTGTCCAATCAATCACCTTTTACCAACACCAATGGCAGGGTTCAGAAAACAGTAAACAAGTAAAAATGAAAGAAATAAAAAATACAACTCAAACAGAAGAGACAAATCACTCCTAAGATGGCTTCAATGCTCCAGAGATGGCCTTAACGCTCTCAGGCACACGGTGTGGCTCCTGGGGTGTCCTGCACAGGGACAGGAGTTGGCCTCAATGATCCTGGAGG
The DNA here is from genome assembly GCA_013398125.1 of Aegotheles bennettii. Lineage (NCBI taxonomy): Eukaryota > Metazoa > Chordata > Aves > Caprimulgiformes > Aegothelidae > Aegotheles > Aegotheles bennettii. The sequence continues at coordinate 532,166 of VZRW01010131.1, read as the reverse complement.
ATCCCTTCCAACTCGACCTGTTCTGTGATTCTGTGAAAAATCAGATGGCAGAGAGCAAAGGCGGCAAAAAGGTTTCACTGGGTGCTCCCCAGAGGGGCAGCACAGCTCCAGAGCAGGGGCACACGCAATGGGAGCAGGGCAGGACATGCCCTGGGGAGCATTTCCAGGCGGGAGGGTGATTCTCACACCACATGCACCTCAGAACAAAGGATGCTCTGGGTTCCACTTGCATCCACCTTAGCTTACTGGTGACACTGGGATCCTGCAACACACACTGCAGATCAGTTCCCAGTTGGAACACGGGGAATCGCCGATTTCACTCTCTTCTCCAGGCAGACTGTGTTGTCTTTGACACTGAATAATTAACATTCATTATTCATCTTTGCTGTATCCATCACAGAACTGACTTGCTTGAGTCTCTTCAGCAGGCACCTGATCAAGACCAGCCCTGGAGAAAGTGTCTTAAGGACAACCCAGCACGAGCCCATAGCCTGGAAACAATTCCCAGCTCCTTCTCAATGCTTGACTCCTCCGTGTTTCTGACAGCCCAGAGGGATTCTAATATGGATTTTTAAATGGGGGGGAGCAGAAACCACGATAAAAAATGGCTCTAATGAGAAATACAGGAATAATGGTTAAAAAAAACCAATAATAAAGAGACGCACACTTGGGTAAGGGTTGATACAAGGCTGCCCATGCCGGTGCGTTCAGGAGCGCTCCCTCCCGTTGAGTCCGTGCCGCAGTTTCCAGCGCGCCACCCCGGGACCGCGGCGCCTTCCCGGGAGCTAATCCACCATTTTTCCCCCTCCGACCCCTCCCCGGGATGAGGGACCGACCCCTCCCGAGCAGCCACCCCAAGCTGCAGACAAACAGCGGGCACCTTCCCCCCAGCCCGCCCGGCGCAGCCCCGCCGTCGCCCCCGCGCTGGGAATGTTCCCATCCCTCCTGGAGTCGGGATGCTGCGGCGGCTCCTCGACAGGGAGCAAATCCCTGCTCTGCTGCTCGGGCTGGCTGCTCGCCGCAGCCTCTTGTCAATAAGACTTCAATAGCACAACCAGCTGTGCTGGGAGCCCAAAGGCCACCGTCACCAGCAGGTCCGGTCACCCCCCCCCAGCACCGGGCAGGGAACGGCTCCGGCAGCACGGCCATGGCTTGGCCATACAGTGTTGAGCATCTCAGAGCAGGGGCGTAACTCACAGAACAAGGGATTTCATGTTTCATACTCTGGAAGGGCTCCACAACGAGCACAGAGGCCCGCAGCAACACCTTCCCTCCAGGGAAGCCCACACAGAGCATGACCCCATGCATAACATCACCCCACAGCACCCAGTCCAGCCCAGTCCCACATCCCCCCTGCCCCACTGCTCCTCCTGCACTGCAATTAGCACAGATCCGGTCCCAGCACAGGAGTCCCTCAGGCCCCGGGACAAGAGCGGCCAGAAGCCACGGCAGCCAACCCAAACAACTTGTTTGGCTCGGAGCCCACGCCGCGTGTCCTGAAGGGCCCTCGGCAGCAGCTCCTGGTTACCTTTTACTCTGGGGGTGGCTGGAAGCTCAGGGCATGACACACACCACGATAAACACGGGCCTTCGCCAGCAGGACCTGAGAGCACGACAGTACATACCCTGCATTAACCCCACCTCACTCCCAAACCACCATACTACCTTCTGCCAAGGACAAACACCTCCAGAACATCATGCTTGACAGAGTCCCCTTGTCCCCCTCTGAGATACTCATGCTGAAACGCGGTACCGTGCAAATCCTCCCTCCAATGTAGCCACTAAAGGGCCATATTTGCCACTTCTCATCCTACTGCCGACATCAAGCCCATCTATACTGCTTTGAAGACCTTCATGGCCAACCAAACCAGACTCCAGTGCATCTCTAGAGCCAGCATATATCCCACATATTCAAAAGGGTCTAATATGTTGATTTTTCACACAGGAAGCTGGCTCCTCTCACAACATTGCCAGCAAGTCAGCAGAACACGTCCTGGTGATTGAAAACGCACGGACACGTCCCACACAAGAGAAGCACTCTACTACAGTGCAGTCTCTCACCATTTTCATCAACGAAACCTAACGATTTATTTTCATCCACACAGCAGAACACGGGTGACATGGGTGTCTCAAATATACCTTTAAAATACTTCAAGCAATCTTCTCGTGAACCTCTGCCCTGCACAGCCTGCCTTACCTCAAAACTGCAGTGCTGCAGTGCCAGATGCATCTGCGTGGGACCCTGCGCTGCTTCAGCGACAAATTAAATACTCCAGATGAAAAAAGAGAGACTAAAACCGAAATGATCACGAAAAATGCAAAAGGAGCCCCGTGAACACAGCATCTGTTGCCTCCCAACCTGAACGATATTCTTGAGTTGGGTTCCATGGCACTGCTGGCTGGGTCATGGGCACTGACTGCCGAACTGAGCCACTGCAGAGACGGCCACCCTGAAAGGAGAAGTGCTACTACTGCTCTCCAACAACTCTAAAGCCAGTTCACTCTAAGCAACTAATGCTAGCAATGCTAACATCATAAAGCAAATCATTTTAAAATCATTAAAAGTGATGTAAAGCAGGCTTTGCATTTTCTCTTTGCCCAGTAAGTTCTTGCAAAAAACACTCTTGAATAATTCTTTCCATCCTTATTCTTCACTCCTTTCCAGAGTTTCACGGACCCCTAGCAGATTCAACACAACCACCAGGTAAAAGTCCAGGCAAGAAGAAACATGTAGCATCAGAGCATTGAAATTTCAACCCTGAGAGAACACTCACAGGCCGGTCTGCTCTGCTGAAACCTTGAGGGACACACAATTCTTCTGATGCTGCTTGTTTGTATGCTTATGTTTTGCTTTTTATTGGACAACCTCTAGTCATTCAAATTTTGTGATTCTGGACATCTTCATTGTCTTCTTTTTTTTTTTTTTCCCAGAAAAGCAGACCTAAACTGTGCAGCTTTGCACACTGCAGGTTAAACTCGAGAGGCACAGTATGGTCCCAAGTAGTTGCTCCTCTAACAAATGCAATGTGGAAGATGAAATTAGGTCACCTGAGCAATTCTTACAGCAATTCAGATGTGATTTCACTTTTCTCTTCCAGAGATACTGCGCCCCATCCGCTGTTTGTCACTGCGGATCAGCATTCAACCAGGAAACAAGAGAAGGCATCTGGACGAGAACAACATTATGCTGCAGGGTGCCAGCAATACAGAGACCAAACTCAAGGTCTCTCTCAAGCCACGGGGTTTGCATTAAGCCACTGATCTGTGTTCTTCTGTCACTACACACTTGTCCATTAAAATAGGCCTGAATTCACTGTAGGCAATTCTTAACTAAGAGGAAGAATGGAGACATCTCACAACAATACAGAGAGTAGGAGCTACCAGCGAGAAGTCAACATTTGCTACCAATAACGATGTTGCTGTCAGCACAACGAAATCACATTCCTGTCCTAAAAATACTGGATGCTGAGTAGGAAAGGGAATAAAGGTGATGGGATGTAGTAAAAATGCAACTCAATCATTTGTCTCTCAGCAGGAGATGAACAAAACGTTTGCATGTCTCTGTCTAAGGGAACATGAGGTTGCAGCAAGCCCATTCAAAGCCCATAACACTGTGATACGCCTCCCACCCATCACAGATATCTCCAAGGACACCAGGCACCCAACCCACCTGGTTAACAGCTTCGAGAAGAGCCAATACAGAACAAACATACAGCGCTACAGGAGCTCTTACACACACATCAGCAGAGTGCACCCTGGAATCTACTTCAAAGGGGGTTGTGGTGAGGTGGGGGTCGGTCTCTTCTGTCATGCCCAGAGTAAAAGGACGAGAGGAAACGACCTTAAATTGCAGCAGGGGAGATTCAGATTGGACATCAGGAAAAATTTCTTCCCTGTGAGGGTGATTGGGTGTTGGAATAGGTTGCCCAGGGAGGTGGTGGAGTCACCATCCCTGGAGGTGTTCAAGAGGTGTCTGGATGTGGCACTGGGTGATGTGGGTTAGTGGTGATGTAGGTAGGGGTTGGACTGGATGAGCTTGAAGGTCTCTTCCAACCTCGATGATTCTATGGAAGCTATAGCCGTTCTCAGGCATGTAAACAGAAACTCCACCCGCTGCAGCAGTGGTTCCTTACAAAAGCTCAGGGTGCTTTCAAACATCAAAAGGTTGGCGTTGCCACTGCAGGAAGGTGATGTGCCTTATTGCCAGGTCTAGGACACCACATGGGATAGTTTACAATACTTCTCACTTCCAGGTGTGGATTTTAGTATTTCCTCTCTCATAGATTACACCTATTATGTACTTCATAGCCTGAAAGACTCATGCTTCATGGGAATTTTATTATTTATAATATAAATACGATAATGAAATATCTTTGACTCATACCCATACATTAAAGATGAGTGAAGGGGGAATGGGGAAAACAAGAATTAAATCAATTATGATCATTCTTTTACCATGATACACACTAAAGATACTGTTCAAAAAGAATTCTCTTATCCGACAGCTTTAAGCGAATTCCAAACTGCGTATAATTTCTGATGCTCAAATGTGGCAGATTTCATCACTGCAATTTACTTAAAAAGTCCAGAACCAAAAACATTTTTTAAAGGGGAGAAGCATAAAAAAGCCTTTAGTTTTCCTGCATGACTAAGATTATCCTTCCCATTTCTGCCCTCAAGCTGCTGGAGCCATTACAATTAACATATTTTGCCTATCCATCTGCTTCTCTTCAGCTTAAACCCAAAACACCTGACTGCCGCTGGATTTCTGCTGGATAAAATGGGATAGTCCTAAATTACCGGTCTCACCAAATGGGCACTTGGAGAATTAAGTTCGCAAGATTCACCTTCCCATTTTAAGTAAAGGGTTTTTTTAGATCACATCATCTGACAGAAGAGTTGAGCCTTTTGCTGCTATAGAACTTAACTGAAGCAGCAGAGCAGGCAAAAATAAAATGAACTGTAGAAAGCACATAGTTTCCTTCATTAATACTTTCAGATGAGACGCTAGAGCCTGCAGTACCCCTGTCCCGATAGCTACACAGTCAATCTTCACAGTGGTAGAACTGCCCAGGGAAGGTGGCACAGTTATAACTGGTTTATAATTCTGTTATTCCCCCAAAGCCTTTGGTATGAAATAGCCAATATTAAAACCACCTCCATTTCATGCTCTTCTGTAGCACAGCATTTTGGGTGCGTGGGCAGTAAAAGCTCAAACAGATTTGTCAGCAAACTGTAGGTGAACCAGAGTACTGTACAAAACCAAACCAAATCACTGCAGTTCTTTCTACACAAACACGAAACACTACCACTGAGGCAGTAATGCTGTAGATCATCATCCTGGGGCACTGATCAGAGCTTCTAGAGGTTCTCCCTGCCCCTGCAGTGTTAACACTGAGTTATCTCCAGTTTCAACTGCTTCTCTGGGGGGGGAACAGGAGTTACCGCTCCTTGCAGCCCTGCCAGATGATCCCAAAACTCAGCTTCTACTTTAATCCAAGCTGCCAACATCTAACATCTATCCACCAGGATAACTTACCAAATATGAATTTGGTAACTTTAATTTGCCTCTAAGTAGGCTGCCAGTATAACCTATATGATACTGTATGATACGCCTATATGACACCTATATGGTACCTGATTGCTATTCTTCTCATCTTCCAAGACAGAACCAGCACCCTGGCCATTAGAGAGATGTTCAGGCTATGGCACTTGTTACTGACACAGCCATCAATTAACTGAGCAGCCTAAGAGCTAGCGGCTACATTTTTGACAAAAATGTTAAGGTTTTAACCAGGTACACAATGTTTCTCTGCAAAATTAAGAGTCACAACATCGAGCATATATTTGACTCCTGATTTTTGAATGGTCGGTAAGAAAATGAAGAAAGCAAGGAACAGGAATATAATGGGGAGCACAGTCTGGTCTCATCTATAGGTAGGTAACATACACTCTCAGTGATGGTGTTTGTACTACAGGTATCGTTCTGGTTACAGCAACTCGAGAACATGGAACAGAACACACCTCAAGAGTGGTTACACCTTCACACTCCTTACAACTTTAGAAAGGAGTGCTGTACTTCATTCAAACACAAGCCTACTCTAGAACTAAATATGTGTCTATATATATACAGTTATATATATATTGAGTATTTTGTGTGTATATATCAAGTGCATCTGCACGCTAAGCCTATGACTTTAATGGGATTACACAAGCGTGCCTTGTGATTGAGTACAAAAGCAGATGGATGGAGAGTGCTGAGAGCTCCAACCCTCCAGCTATGGTACGCAATGACCCACCTATGCACGGCAGAAAACTTGCATTAAAAGCCACCCTTATGCCATTCCGTAACTAAACAAATCATGACATCTGTAAAAGCTTTTAGCATTTGCCAAAACTTTTTAAAGCTTCTGTTTGCAAAAAAATGTACTACACTAGTAAATATAACATAATGTGACATCAACTTGATTAGTAATGTTCTCAAGCCATCCTGGAGCCAAGAAGCCAAAAAAGTTTCGCAAATACAACCAAGATAGTTTTGGGTAGGTGCTGAAAACCAACCCAAGGGGCACTGAAGTACATAAAATTGCAAATCAGCAAACCCAAACAGGTTCCATTCACCAGCAAGCTGCTAAAATCTTTATTTACCCAGCAACTACATCTGCACACCTACCTTGAATTTTACAGCACTTCTGCAGCTCCAGCCTGGTTCTGCCCCTCATAAATTACACTGAACAAGCCTTCCTCTACCCAGCACAGCCCCCTTTTCTTTGGCTTCATCAGCTGACACAATGCAGCACAAACACTTGTGTCAAGGGCAGGGTTACTCACATTTCTGCCTGTAGCACGTGTGTCTTGGTGTGCTCCATGCAGCCACCCAAGAGATTGGAACTACGTTGGAGAAGGAAGAGAAGGGGCAGAAGGGAGGGCTAAAATCAGACCAGAAAAAAAGAAATCCACCCCAGTGATGGATAATAGCTGCTTATATGTACATGCTAGCTAGTAATAGGCCTAAGAGTCTGTCAGTTGACTCAGTGGTAGTGCAGGACATCAAAGTCAAGCATCTGCATGCAAAACAGCCTCCTCCGACACAAGAGACCGCGTATCACATGCCACCAAGACACAGATTCCTCTGTAACTCTTCGAGAGGCTGTGGGGCTGATCCTGCACACCTTGTCAGGCATTTAAACATCACGACACAGTGGGTAATTTTCATGTCCTCACACTGAAGGTGCAGCAAGGCGAGACAGCAGTCAAGGAAGCTGAAGGGGATCAACTGTTTCCTTCCTGAGTGGCAGGACTGTTAAGCAGGTGATGAGAGGCAGGAAAGATCTGAAACACAAGTCTACATCAGCTGGAAAACGCTATTAAATACCAGCACTCTGGTACTTCCAACACATTTTTGTATGTTGTCTGTCTCTAAGTAACAGACAAAGGAACTGCTCAAACACAGTATTAAAACCCAAAGAACAATATTTTCTGTTGATGAAAGACATTCCTTACAGTAACATTAAAAACACATATATTTGTCTCAATGCAGCAAGGCAGCACACAAATTCTCCCTTACAGATACACCATCTCACATACTACTTTTCACATCACATTGCTGGTAACAAGTATGATGACAGATGACCTGGCTATTATCCAGCTGGATATGAGCCAGCAGTGTGCCCAGGTGGCCAAGAAGGCCAATGGCATCTTGGCCTGCATCAAGAACAGTGTGGCCAGCAGGACCAGGGCAGGGATTGTCCTGCTGTGCTCAGCACTGGTGAGGCTGCACCTTGAGTGCTGGGTTCAGTTTTGGGCCCCTCACTTCAAAAAAGACATCGAGGGGCTGGAGCGTGTCCAGAGAAAGGCAACAAAGCTGGTGAAGGGACTGGAAAATGTCTGATGGGGAATGGCTGAGGGAGCTGGGGGTGTTCAGTCTGGAGAAGACGAGGCCCAGGGGGGACCTCATCGCTCTCTACAGGAGAGAAAGGAGGTTGGGGTGAGGTGGGTGTCGATCTCTTCTGCCGTGCCCAGAGTGAAAGGACGAGAGGAAACGGCCTGAAATTGCATCAGGGGAGATTCAGATGGGACATCAGGAAAAATTTCTTCCCTCTCAGGGTGATTGGGCATTGGAATAGGTTGCCCAGGGAGGTGGTGGAGTCACCGTCCCTGGAAGTGTTCAAGAGGCGTCTGGATGTGGTGCTGGGTGATGTGGGCTGGTGGTGATGTAGGTAGGGGTTGGACTGGATGAGCTTGAAGGTCTCCTCCAACCTTAATGATTCTATGATCTGAAGACCTACCGAACAGTTTTAATGTAGAAGACTCATCTTTCACCACTTCAGAAGATCTGCCAGAAACAGAAGCACTTATTAACTCGGAAACCCTCAGGAAATGCAGCTCTATCTATGAATTCTGATTAGACCAGTTCTGAAAGGATAAGCTAATTCCTGAGGCCAGCCCTTTCACCACACACAAGACCATAGAAACGTGCCACTTCCTCCCTGTCCTCCACTTCTGCTTTTGCTCTCCCCCATTATTCAAATGTTTTCCATGTCATTTCATTAACAGGATACAAAAATTAACATAATTTTCTAACATTTAAAAAAAAAAAAGGCAGGGAGGGGGGCTGAAAAATTCACTTCCTTGCTTTTGCTGTCCTAGATCCAAAGCTAAGCAAGCCCAGCTGCTCAGGAAATACCACTGTAATGAACACATTACTGAACATGGAAGAATCAATCAAGACTGCTGTCAAAAATCTCACATGCTGCAAACAGGCCAGCAATCAAACAGCTCTGATGAAATACTTCTCAGCCATGTTTAACAACTTCATCTTTCAAAATTCAGGCACGTGATCAAAATTACTTTAAAAAAATAATAAAATCACATATAAAAGAACTGGAGTAATTTCAGTAGGAGACCAGGAGCTACTCTTCATTACTAACACCTGACATAATACTACTGTGTTCTAGATATTGCATTTACTCCAGACCAAATGAGGAAAAAGAAGTTGTAGCTAAAAATTACTTCCTTTCAAATAGCAAAGCCTATTCATTTTCTGACACATTTGTTGACAACACACAAAAGGCACTTACTGTTTTCAAGGGCAACTTCAGCCTATTTTGTTATAAGTACTTCAATACTACAGAGGTTTTGCTTATTCAGCTGACAGTGATGAAACAATCCTATGATGCCAAAGTTCCTACAGCTGCTATGGGTTCTCTACTACAGCTATGATGAAGACATTTCCCACAGCACCTATGCTTTTTACCTGGAAATCTTCTAATTCCATGTGACAAATACTTTCATCAGTCTTAAGAGGAGAAAGCTAAGGGTAGACATAGCATCTACAGCTATCTAAAGGCAAGGTAGAAGACAAATTGCTGAGACAAGTTGTGAAGCCTCCATGCTCCAAGGTGGCCCTGCTTTTTGTGGGGGATAGACCCAGGAACTCCAGAGGTCTCTTCCAGCTGCTGCCATTCTGTCACTGAAATACTGGGTTTCACATGTCCCAGTGCAACAGATTGGCTTGCTTATGGTTTCGCTGGTGATTTTCCTACTGCTGTGCCAGTCTGAGGTAAACATCTCCAGCACGTCTGTTCTTCCTTGCAAGAGCAGATGGGACTTAACTGCCTATTCAGCTCCTTTTCCAAGAAAATCATTTGGATTCTTACCAATTTCCCCAAAAGACCCTTCAGGGGACCTTCAAAATCAGTTTAGATCTTGCAACACAAAAGGAGGATACTGTGAAACTGAAGTTGTTCTTGAAAATTATATATTCCTCCATTACTATGCTGAAATAACAAAATTTTGCTGGGTTTTCTGTTTTCCTCTCAGCTGTGTTGAACATATTGCCTGATCATCTCAGGGAATTTAGTTCTAGGATATTTCTAGGATAGAGAGACGGGCAATCACCAACCACATGAAGTTCAACAAGGGCAAGTGCTGGATGCTGCACCTGGGATGGGGCAACCCTGGCTCTATGGACAGACTGGGAATGAGTGGCTGGAGAGCAGCGCGGCTGAGAGGGACCTGGGGGTCCTGGTTGATGGCAAACTGAATATGAACCAAGTGTGCCCTGGCAGCCAGGAGGGCCAACTCTGTCCTGGGGTGCATCAAGCACAGCCTGGCCAGCCAGTCAAGGGAGGGGATTGTCCCGCTCTACTCCACACTGGTGCAGCCTCACCTCGAGTGCTGGGCGCAGCTTTGGGCTCCACAGTTCAAAATGGACATCAAACTGCTGGAGCACATCCAGAGGAGGGACACAAGGATGGTGAAGGGCCTAGAAGGGATGACCTGTGAGGAGCAGCTGAGGTCACTTGGATTGTTCAGCCTGGAGAAGAGGAGGCTGAGGGGTGACCTCATTGCAGTCTATGGCTTCCTCCCGAGGGGAGGGGAAGAGAAGGGGCAGGGACCGATCTCTTCACTCCTGTGACCAATGACAGGACTCGGGGTGACAGCAGGAGCTGAATCAGGGGAGGTTTAGGTTGAATATCAGGAAAAGGTTTTTCCCCCAGAGGGTGGCTGAGCACTGGCACAGGCTCCCCAGGGCAGTGGTCACAGCACCAAGCCTGCCTGAGCAAAAGCAGCGTTTGGGTGATGCTCTCAGGCACATGGTGTGACTCTGGGGTGTCCTGCACAGGGACAGGAGTTGGACTCGATGATCCTGGAGGGTCCCTTCCAACTCAGCATGTTCTGTGATTCTATGATTTCATTTCACAGTATCTGAAATTTTGAATTTGTTCAGTGTCTGCTATCTTGTGTGTGGTTGGTTACCCAGCTGTTCCTAGTAAAGGTGCCACCTCTTTCAAAAACTATTTATCTCCACAGGAAAAAGAAAAACATAATGAAAAATGAACAACCAACGCACAGGTACAGTATACTGAACAGGAAAGTACCCTCAAGCACCTAACCTTTCATCTGCTTTCCCCAGCATTAAGACAGAAAGTTCTCTGTGAGAACAAAAGAATACCAACAAGCCTTTTCTGCCCTCTATTCCTCCATTGATCTCCAAAATCTTCTGATTATACAGTGTCGTCTACAAGCTACCACATGAACTTCACATTGATACAGGCATAGCCAGCCCTTAAACTGGACTACACATTGATGTCTCCTCCAGTTGATCATAAGATGTTAAACTCATCTAAATTCACAGAAATACTTAAGTTAGCGGTTGGTGCTTGTTTTCTTTCATGGAACATGCGTGTTGAAAAGCACACATCTATTTTCTAATCACAGAAGCTCGATGAACCAACAGGTACAGGTTTATAAAAGGATTATTTCTATTTGTATTCTAAGATGTCTGAATCCCTCAAAACACAATAAAAGCAAAGTCTCCACCTGGACCATGGAAAAGCCCCATCAGAAGCAGAGTATCCAACGCATCTGGACAAGGAAGTCAAATAATCTGACAACACAGGCATTGCTTAACTATTCCAGGGCTCGAGAAACTGGGAAAACATTGTCTTTTTCTGTTATTATTAGCGCTTTTCTGTTTAGGAATTAAAGGTGAATTTCAAGAGAGATCCAGAACACTATAACAATGGGAGAAACACTACTAGCACACACATTAACACACATCTTACATACGTTGCTGCCATGTCAGAAAGCCACCCTTGGCTGCAAGAAGCACGCGTGCCAGTAAGAGATAACGAGTGCCAATTAAGCAAAAGAAGCTTAATTGCTGTGATGACCAGGTAGGGTATGACAACTCAGAAGTTACTTCATTTAAAGGTCTTCTGTTTCTTAAAGAAGGGTAACAGAGAAGCACTATTCAGAGAAATTCTCTTCTATGCTTTCACCCAACTGGTGAGACCAATGGGGAGCACCTTCACCTTCACCCACAACTGCTTCTGGTATCAATGGCACCACAAGGAAAGCCTCACAGATGCACAGGCAGCTCTACATTATCACCCTTGGATATTTCAGCACAAACTTCTTCAACTACGCATTTTCAGACTTTTATACAGGACAACAGATCTCAGGGGGTTTTGTTGCCAAATAATTTATGTAATACACTTGACTGTATTGAGGATAGCTCAGGCTATACTTCTGCTATGTTCTGCTCTACAACAGTTTTGTTACAACAAGTACACAGAGAATCAAAGCCATGCCATCACAGAACTCTCCAGATGCAAACATGAGTATCCAAATTCCTCCAGCAAGGTCAAGCATTCAGAAGAGTTCAAGTTCTGCAGCACATTCCTCACAGGGTCAAGCAGAACACACCCCAGCTCCCAGTTTTCAATTTCTGCACAAACCCAGGCTTGAAAGTCAGTTGCTCACCTTGCATTAAACCTCCATCCCAACACCAGCCACCCCAGCTTACTCCAGTGTCACATTAAGTATTAGTATTAAAACTGCTAATTGTGGCTGCTTTGGTTACTCTTCTAAACTGACTTCTCTGTAGAAGAAACAATTGCTTTTAACAGCATTTTTCGTGTTAGAAACACTTAACTCACAACCATTAATGGCTTTAAATTGCAGCAGGGGAGATTCAGATTGGACATCAGGGAAAATTTCTTCCCTGTGAGGGTGGCTGGGCATTGGAATAGGTTGCCCAGGGAGGTGGTGGAGTCATCGTCCCTGGGGGTGTTCAAGATGTGTCTGGATGTGGCGCTGGGTGATGTGGGTTAGTGGTGATGTAGGTAGGGGTTGGACTGGATGAGCTTGAAGGTCTCTTCCAACTTCGATGATTCTATGATTTTTCTGAAAAGTAAATTTAATTTATAGAATCCCTAAATTCCATCACATAAACTGAAATATACCTGGAATGGTTCTCACACTGCTGCCTGTAACTCTTGACATGAACCAGAGAGAGGTAAAGCTGGTGACACAAACCCTTTGGTGAAAAACAGTACCGTGAATTAGTATCTCCAGCCTATCTCCTTCATCACAGTTGTCACCTGTAACAGCCAGGCAGCATTTCTCCTAAATTAATCTTCTCAAGGTACAGGGAGACTAGCTTAAACAAGGAAACCACCTGTACTAAGACATCTGTCAGCGACATAATCAGAAAGAGGATAGAAGCTCATTTTAACCAATAATTTTATTTCAGACTGCTAGAGCATTTCTATCTTCAGTGTATTTTCTTCATCCTTAATCTGAAAACTTTGTAGAAACTTCACATATGGATCTAGCCAACAAGGTTATGAGCAGTTGGGCACAACTCGAAATGAAGGGCCAACCTCATACAGATACTTGCCCTTCCTACACCTGTCACCGATGGGATATGATGCCCCTTTTTTCCCCTCTATCTCTGAATGCACAGCCAGGAAAGGTAAAAGTCAATCTGAAAAAAAAGAGGAAAAATTCCAGCAAATGTTCCAGAGGCATTAAGTGTGTTCACTCTGATTTAGTGAGCATGTAAATATTGAAAGATGCCTCAGCTTCCAACGAATGCCAGTTTTCTGTCTCACCTGTTGGTTGCTACAGCATTTTTGCCAAGCTTGTTCCTTCCTTTCTAGAGGACAGAACTGCACGGAACCAACCTTCAACCATGAATGGAAAATCACATTAACAACTGAGGTCTACAAACGCTTGGTTTGTCACTTGCCAGTTTGTATCTTGCTTCCTAGAATGAGTTGTAAGTTTAACTCTGTGCACTCTCACACCTTATTAGCAATCCTCACAGGCAACCTGGGAAAATTCAGGACATTGACATCTACCACACAACTTCGTGCAGCAAGTAAAGAATGGATGCTACAACGCAGACACTACATTCTGGAGCACCTACACACCTAGAAACCTAACAGGGTACATTTCAGTACCTCATATTCTGAGCTCTTAACAGACAGCTTCATCAACTGAAATGAGCTCCCAGGATTCAAATGCCAGACTCCCTCAATAAGCAAGGTTGGCACACAGCTGAAAGAAGGAAACACAGCAAGAACCAAAGTTCAGCGTGAGACAGCCAGCCCAAGGAGAACCCCTAGCATTAAACCACACTTACTGCATACACACCAGCCAGACTTCCATGTTTTGTTTTGTATCGATTTAGCCCCTTTGAAGCCAAGCTATTCCTACTGTTAGCAACTTCCATATCTGAGTTCGGCAATAGCGGGAAGCACACCTTTTTCTCTCCAATTCCAAAGTTCCATCCCACATCAACATAAGCTGACATTTCTATCAGTGATGCTAGCAAGCATTCTGACCTCTAGAAAAAGGCTCACCTTCTAGCCAGCTGTAATTCATTAGTACCTCAAAACACTGACCCCAGTGTACATTTGAAGACTGGCTCATACAAATCGTTGCATGAGGATGATGCTACCAGTGCCTTCTTCCATCTAAATGGCATTTATATCCCAGACAGGGATTTGAGTAAATTTCTTGTAAAAGCAAAGCATTCCAGAAAACCCGAGTACTCTGCTGCTCCCACCTTTCAACTTGAAGTCACAGCATTTTCTAATGATCCAGATTACTTAGTAGAGATTAACTTTTGTATTAGTCTCTGAAGTTACGACCTCAGCATGGAACAAGCTTTGTGAACCAGAGTCCTGAAGATCCAGAGAAGTACAAGAAAATAAAGTGAACGCAGGTTTTGAAGCTGAAGATTAAAAGGTTGCTTTTAAATTAAGATTAGTCATAACAGATGAATGCTGAAGAGGTAATGTGATCGCCTTCCTGAGTAGAGAGAATATGATATGTCAAAGGTTCATTCAAAAATTCAAGTCCACCTTGAAAAACAATGAATGGCTGTATTTTTCCCTCCCTTCTTATCGGGAAAGGATTTTCAAGTATGCTCCTTCAGCTTTTACTATTGCTTTTATGTCCAAGTTAAATAGTTAGCTCTTGGCATTTGTGAAGCCAAACACCAACACCTAACCACTTCATTCTTAAATGGATGATTTATACACTCTTCATCCTAACATGAATTTTCTAGAGATGTTAAATAATACACACTTGCTTGCACTAGGTTTCCCAATTTTTATTATACAGCAAAAGTTTCCAGAGTTATACCTTCCAATATCATCACCAGACAGTCAGAAGTTTAGCATATAGACATTAAATGTCATTTCACCAGGGAACACCTCGAGACAGAGTCCCAGTAACCACTCGGTATCTACTTCTGATCCAAGTATCACAATCACTCATGTACTGCCCACCTTCATTACTACTTCATTGGCTATGCATCTCCATTAATATGCTTACTATGTAAAGCAATTTTAATAGTGGATACTGTAAAATGTGTTAGAAGTGATTCCATTACAAACAACTTGAGACACAACTCAGCCAAGACTGCCTATCCAGTGCAAATGGACTAAGATAGAGAATCACAGAATCATAGAATCATCAAGGTTGGAAGAGACCTTCAAGCTCATCCAGTCCAATCCCTACCTACATCACCACTAACCCACATCACCCAGCGCCACACCCAGACACCTCTTGAACACCTCCAGGGATGGTGACTCCACCACCTCCCTGGGCAACCTATTCCAACACCCAATCACCCTGAGAGGGAAGAAATTTTTCCTGATGTCCAATCTGAATTTCCCCTGCTGCAATTTAAAGCCATTAATGGTTGTGAGTTAAGTGTTTCTAACACGAAAAATGCTGTTAAAAGCAATTGTTAGCTACCTAAACTGCCCACAACTGATTCATCAGAATCCAAAAAGATACTGGTGAGGTCACCCAAACCACAAAACGCATCTGCCATCTCAACACAAATTTGATTATAAGTAGAGGGTGGAAACCACAGTGAAGGCAGCCAGACACCTGCCGTAGGTAAGGAGGCGAGGATGTGCAGTGTAGGGTCTGGAATGAGTAGGGCCAGGCAGTGAATTCACTGCCACAGCATCCACAGAATGAAAACAAGTCTACGCTGCAAGGCAGATCTTCCTCTCAGCAACAGGCGCAGAGATAAATCTATCGGGTAGTGGGCAATACATCAGGTGGGCAAAGACTGTCCCTTGCAAATAAAGGGGCAGTAGCAAATCAGTGGAACATCAGCCATGGTCCAAAGCCAACGAGTGTTAGGAAGTACTGGGAAAACAGGCTGCAGCTTCTGCAAAATGTTTTACTGAATTTGGAAGGTCTCAGTTTCAAACAACCTAAATAGATGTGTGGGGTTACAGTCACACACAGAGCACCACGACACAGCTTCCATCATGTACCCATCACCTTTCACACTCAGCTGACAGCCACAGCTTTTCCTGGAGCAACTGGGAAGATCGCACCTGGTCGCTGTAGCAGAACAGGCTGTGCAAGCACCAGGCAACCTTTCCATCCTTGTCACCAGCTGCTCTCACAGGAGATTAAGATCACATTCAAAGAAGTCAGGGAAACAGAGACAGCTACCTTGGCAATCCTTTAGTGTCAAAGCCTACAGCTCCCCAGTAACTTACACAGAAGCATTACTGGCTGCTTGCTTGGGCCAGCTGGGCCAAACGGGGGTTTCATTCCTCTTAACACAGCACTTCTCGTGTATATTCTTCTTTGTGCATGGGAGGTAGAACAACAGAACAGAAAATTTACCTAAAGCCTGAAGAAGCTCTCTGGTTTGCAGACCTCCAAAACACCAGGGGCTTGGGGATAGCAGAGGAGAATTAGAAATGGGGAATACTTTTTTTTCTCTTTACATCAAACATGAGTAATGCTTTTTGTCTGGCTGCAGATAACAAAAAACCCCCAAACATATGTTTTACACGGGTTTTAAAATACCTGGTCTGACCTTGCTTTGTGCAAGAGGCCAGACTAGATGACCTCCTGAGGTCTCTTCTAACATGAATTCTTCTATGGCTGTGTCACACAGGTGAAGGTTTCAAAACTAGTCATATAGTTTTGGTGTTTTAAATTCCATTTCAAATAAAAACCCCTCAAAAACCCTGAGTATTTACACAATGGAAGCAAAAACTAACTCCCATCTGCCTTTTTCTTAACATTCTGCATGGTATAGCAACCGGTGTGATGCTCTACTGGAAGAAAAAAAGTCAGCCACTTTGCAGATGCTTTCAAAGTACATGCAAGCCCAGAAAGATCACCTCACAAACCTCACAGTCTGTGCTGCCTATAAACATTTGGTTATCTCATCCTAGCAAAGTGAATATCTCACTACTTCAACGTGCAACATTCTCATTATGTAGAAGCAGCACTAATTTACCAGCACACTGCCTTACTTTGCTCCCCTTGCTTCATCCCCTTCATGCTGAAGACAAAGTGTGTTTTATATTCTCCCCACTATCACTGCTGGTCTGCAATGAAAGATTCATGGACATAAGCGACTCAAAAATGTTTTCTCCCCTACTTCTGGATCGTCATGTTAAGTTCCAATATACTGAATATAAGCTCATTGCCTCTTAAGGCAGAGACCGTTGCACTTTAGAACATCTTCTCAATGAACCTCGTGGTTACTAGTGCTTGCGAAGCATTAGCAGAGAGGAAAAGCTACTGAAGTACAAGGGATACTCTGTTAATTAATTACTACTGCTAAATTGAGGTACCTTCCACCTACAACTGATGTCTTATTTTAAAAAAAGCCTCGATCACACTTTGCTTCAGTAAATTCAAGGGCATGCACATCGTAACAGATGATCAAATCCTAGAGAATAAAGCAACTGAAGAGGGATTTGCACCCCTCCTAACAAGCACACATATCTGATGAAGGTTTAAGCTTAAGAAAACAAACAAAAAGCTGTTCGTAACATATTAATGTTACATTCAAAATAAAAATCTCTTTAAAGCCATAGAGATATTGCAACAAAGCCTCCTGATGTAAGGAAACGAAAACGAATAAGCCTAAATAATATTTTAGTTTAGAATGTCATTTACAGAAGAGAAGAACCATGTCCAGAATAACATTCTTCACAAAAGACACTGAACCGTCATCTTTAAATATTTTGGAAGCAAAAACAAACAACTGCTCAGTAACAGAACTGAAGAGGCTTTACATCAAACAGTAGATATTACTGTGTGGAATCACAGAGGTCATTCAATCATATTTTCACCATGTGAAAGGCTGGTAGGTTGAGTTCCCATTACCTCCCAGTGAGAGAAAGGGTGAGAAAGGCAGAACTTGCATCCCTTTACCTTTGGAAGAGCAATACCCAGTGTTTTAGCTACAGGTAATGCTTCACCCTGGCTCCTTGCCGATTTGCACAGAGGTACTGCTCTCCTCCTCAGGTCAGCTTTCCCTCTGGCCCTTCCAGCTTGAGACTGAAAGTACAGTTGTGCCAGACCTCTCCCCATTTCCCTCCTAACAACCCAACCATTAAACCCACAGCTCTAACACAGAGACACCACACCAGTCTTCGATTTAACAAGCAATATTAGGTATCCCTTTCTTCTCGAAAGCAGTCTACCTTGTTTAGTCCTTACTTTTTACTTGCCTATAAAAAAAATCCTAATTATTTAGCTACACCATTTTCTGCAAAGGAAACCAGTCCCTATTGCGAAGAGATGTGGGTACCACCCTGTGATGTACCAGCTTGTTTGCTCGCTAAGCTAATATAACTATGTAAAAGGTTAATCATACCATAAAAAGCCATTTCAACTGTACCACACAAGATGCAATTGCAGGACACACCTCTTTCTTCACTGGCAAAATCAGATCGCCTAACCTATGGATCACCAATACTCTCACAGGGATTACCAAGCCTTCTTGCAACAAGCTGTATGACAGTTTTCCTTAAGTTTTTCAAGTACTTTCCAAGTGAAACACAGTTTGTCAGTCAGTAGTACTGCCTTTTCTTTCTTTTTTTTGTTGTTTTTGTTGTTTTTGAATCACAAACACAGTCAGAAGCTCTGAATACAAAGCAAAGCCTTTGGCACTCCAGGTCAGATTACACATTTGTGGGATATCTTGTGCTCCTCTACCCAGTTCAATCGTAACCACACAACAAAAATAGTCTCCGTACAACTATGCACTTTCAAGTCATTCCCCTCCTACAGCATTATATTGTGAGAATGGCACAAGACCTCTCCAATTAAAAACACAGATTCATACGAAGCCAAGATTTGCTAACACTCCTTCCGATCACAAACAACACCCAAAGAACTCCTGAAATAGACTCACACAGTTCTTCCTACAAATTTAACTAATTAGACATAAAACTGTTGATCTAGCACTACCATCAAAATCCTATCACTCAAGTGTTTACATAGCTATAGTGGCAAAAGTTCAGCTTCCTAACTACAATTCAAAATTCATACATGTTCTTATATTATTTGGGGCATGGAAGAAGGCTCATGCGCACTGCCAAGTAACAGCTAATTAACAATTGCTGTAGAATAGTGATGGACGCTTAAAACACATAAAATTCTTAAAGCTGGAGCTACCAGTAAGCTTTAAGATAACTTCATAATATTCTGAAGCTGGTAAGATCCTCAAGAGCTCAAAGTCATGCTAAAAGTTTGAGCTCTTATGAATTGCCCCACCACTCAACATGGAATATCAGCTGTCAGATTTAACACAGCAGCCGAGAATGCTTTTCTTCTGGGGGGTGTTGAAAGTTTAATGCAACTAGAACTTGCTACTCAGACACGCTGACACTGGTTAAGCAGACTCTAAAAGCATCAATATATCTAAATTTCTTGGTTGGTTTCCGTTGTGTGCAAGATCTTTCTCCTCTCAGTGTTAAAGAGAAGTAGAGCATTTAGTCATGCTAGTTTCCTACCCAAAATATTAAGGACTCTTGACAGAATACATCACTATCCAACCAGCTTAAGAACAAGCTGTGTACATCTTGTCCCCTCTGCTCTCCCGTCATACAGTCAGAGAAAACCTGAGGCTGGACAGGACCTCTGTCATTACTCAGGGTCACCTTTCCTCAAATGTTAAATATCTTGAAGGACGGAGATTCCACCACTTCTCTCAACAACTTGTTTCAATACTTGACCATCCTCCTAGTCACAAAGTTTCTCCTTATATCCAGTGAGAATCTCCCATTTTTCAACTCGTCTGTTGTCTCTTGTCCTATTGCTTGTGCAACTCTGAGAAGAGTATGGCTTCTTCTTCTTCTCCATATGCTCAGAAAAAGTTGCAGACAGCAGTAGGATTACCTTTATTACTCCTACGGTTAGAAGTATCACACTTCTCTTTGCCAGGCTGAATATACCATGTCCACTCCAAGTCTCACGATAGGTCATGGGCAACAACTCCACCTTTGCAGCTCTCCACTAACTCCAGTATGTCAGTGTACTTCTTCCACAGGGGAGCCCAAAACTGGACATACTTACCCAGATGTCATCTCAGAAGTACTAAATAGAGGGCAAGGATGACTTTCCTTGACCACCTGGCTACATTCTTGCTAACAAGACTGGAGAGCATTTGGCCTTCTCTGCACATGGCTGACTCCCATTTGGCTTGCTGTCCACGCCAGATCTCACCGACCTGTCTATAAGGGTAGGGTAGGAGATCACGTCAAAGGCCTTCCTAAAACCCAGGCATACAACATACACTGCTCCACTGTTGTCCACAGAGACAAACAGGTGATCACAGAAGGCAACTGCATGAGGCACAGTTTTCTCTTGGTAAACCTACCCTGGCTGTTCCCATTCACCTTCTTGTTTTTCATCTGCTTAGAAATGGCTTTCAGGAGCATTTGCTCCCTGAGCTTCCCAGCAACCTAAGTTAGGCTGACTACCCTAACATTCCCTGGATTTCCCTTTCATGTTTTTAAGACAAATACAGCATTTGCCTTTCTCCTGTCACCAGGAGCTTCCCAAACTCCCATGATCTTCAAAAAATGGCAGAAAGTGGCTTTGTAATTACAGGGGCCAATTCTCAGCATCCTCTGACACCCCTCTTCTGACCAGGTGTAGGCTGGTGGAGCACACAAACATTGAACCCCATTTTGTTATTGCCAAGTAAACAAGTGTTCTTGGGTTTGGTAGTGGGATTTCAGGAACTGAAACTGCTCTTAAACTGAATGCATCTACTCTTGGGGAGCTTACAGAACTAGAGACAAAATAAGAAGTGACCGATATAAATATTTACATGACCCACTGATGGAGTAAAAGCTGATGATGACATCCAGCACTTTCACATACTGAAAATGCATATTCCTGTATATAAAACCTTAGATTCATGAAGGGGTCTAATCAGGTGCTTAAAGACACCTAACAACATCTTCACTGCTCATTTCAAGAGCTCACGCCTTTTCCAGTAGATACAGTCTTTGCTTAGAATATTAGTGACCACATATATTCCTACTTTACACTGAATTATAATCTCGCTCATAAGTGCTTTAAGCACTTATATTCACAATGGAAAGAAAGGAACTCCAGCAGTATCACATGTATTCATGATTTAACTATTAGGCAAATATAATGCTAAAGGTTAATCTTGAGACAGGGAAACAGATGTTCGGTCAAGAGAAAATTTTTCTCAAGAGGAGATACCCAGGAAGTTTGTCTTTCCAATCTGCTCCAGCCCACAGAGTTTCCCACCACATTTATCCAACTGGGAAAAATCACGAATCAGCCTCCAATTTAACTGTGTATATAGCAAAAACACCAGCTTTGAGGACTTACGCTTTATACGTGCTTTACAAAATTACATGCTAAACATTATAAAGCACTTACATGAGAAACATTCTAATCACAGAAGATCAGAGTTATTGAAGTTCTCAGCAGAAGTAGTATTACTAAATAAAAAGGAATATAAGCGTTTAGGCAAAAGCAGGACAGAAACCACTTCTCTTATTTGCCACTGGTCCTAACAAACACCTGTAGCTTTATGTTTTTTAAGGGGAAAAGGGAAGCCTGTAGCATTGGACAGCTTCTAGATCAGACTTTTCTGCCAACGCACTGCGTTTTGGGGACAAACACCACCAGCCTTACACAGGCTTTGGACACACACTGTTAACGGCACAGTCATTGTCAGGGAAAATCTACCCAAAAGCTTCAGTTGCATTCTGTTTTTTCCAGACCGTTTTCAGTCAAAGCATGGCAGTTCCATCCTATATAAGTCCACCGGTGGCAGGACGCAACTTGTCTCAAACATTTAGCGAAGCACCTAACTGATATGGTATCTGGAAGCAGTATTCATTATCCTGCTGAGGAAAGAGGACCTTATTCACCTGGGAGAGAAGTACATTTCAATAGCCAAGTGAGTAGCTTAAGGTTGCTGAAAACAATAAAACAAACAACTAAGATAGCAAAACATACCGACTGAACCACAATTCAGAATGTAAATCTTAGGCCTTAATCTTTCTGAAATGCTCCAACTACAGTTAAATAAAACTGACCAACATTTAGCTTGGACAAGCACAAGGACATGTTTTACATTCCTCTGAAAAAGATGTCACTTGGAAAACCATAGCCCTTTTGAAGCTTCACACAAGGAGATTTGCATATCTACAAATATTACACATATTTTCAGCTTGCTTTCTTGCCAAATGTAAAGAACGTATCCATATCACAAGCACAGCGATATCAAACCATGCCCCATCTACCATCCAGTTTGCTGTGGGAAATATTTGTTTCCAGTATCTGATACACACAAAAAACCCTCTTAGCAAGCAGCTGCTTCAACTGAAGCATCCATTTTCTTCAGATTGGTAGTATACCTGCCAAGGCAAAAAAAACCCCCTCACTTTTCTATTTTCCTGTTTATATATCACAAACCCTGTGACAGCAAAAAGACTGCTGTCCCCCATAGCAATTGATATCACTGATACAATGATTGCTTGTTTGCTTTCCCAGCTAAACTATAAGACAGATATGACCATTTGGTTCAAGCTGTAAAAGTCTATTTCCCAACAGACTCTCAAACTCCCTCATCACAGCAACACCTATATATATATATATATTTTCCTGTGTTCATCACTGTAACACCCATTAAGCTGCCTTCCCCAAGTTTGTTACAGCCCTTCATTTCTTTTGCAATATTACATGGCATTACATAGCATCCTAAGGACTTTTTCCAAGCACATACACTTAAGTCACACGTACAACGGAATATTTCTAGTCCGACGTGATTTTTTCCAGCCAGCCAGGCAAAGCAATTTGTATTTCATTTGGTATGATCAGCCCTCCAAGGCAGGCTTTTGCAATACCAGAATGCTGCAGGTAATTGAGATTCTCCTTCAGTTCAGACGTTGCTACAGTGGGCACGAGAGACAGGAAAGCCACGCTGACGTGACTGTCAGAATATGAAAGAGCAGTGTGACCTTCCCAGCTGATGGTATTTTGTACTCCACACCCAAGTATCCACAGCTACAAAGTTCAGCTGAACTTATCAGCTATCTAAAATTACCTTCTCGGTTCCTTGTTCATCATTCAAACAGAACCCAACACTGCACTTCCTTATCCACACTGACATCCAGCAGCACCCATTTCATTTTCAGGTATTTTAACTATTTTCAGCTAAATTAACTATTTTTTTCTATCCTTTCTGACAGCCCTTCCAAAGCCTGTTCTTCTGCAGAGAATTTCTGCAGGAAACATTTGTAGGTTCCCTTCCTCATGACTAAATTATACTCATTCTCTTAGTGAAGCTTAATGGAACAGCTTCTCATTTTGTTCCTAATACCCAGACAGCAGAGAAATGGTTACTGAGTAAGACAATTTTTTCCACGCCCTTCAACCCCACTGTACGAAGCTTTGTAAAGCATTTGCAGAGAAAGAAAACAAACTGCAGGAAAATATCCCTTTCCATCATTCTTTTTTAAAGATATAAAAGCCTCAAAATGTTCAAGTGCAAAAAAAAAAATAAAATAGAGAAATTGTTATTTTTTAAAAATACACTCCAGTATCCCAAACAAAGGCTCTTTTTGCCAGGGACAAAAGTGACATTCTTTCATTGTCTACAGGAAAAACAATTGAATTTGATGTATGTTGATAAACACTGAACAGGAATAAAAAGCTTGCAGAAAGCCGTGCACTTGCTGGAAGGCAAATCTGTCAGCCAAAATAAATATTAACATGTGCCCACGGACACAGATGCCAAGATCAGGTGCTGAACAATGGGTAAGAGTCCCAGATATCCCTACATCAATTGAGAGATCAGTAATCCCAGGATTTGAGATGTTCTGCACAGTAGAGGCCATGTAAGTGTTAAAGTGACAACACGAGCCAAATAAATTCAAAGAGCAGTTGTTGTAGCCAATGTCACAGCTCACATCGGCAAACCAAAAATGTGAAAAATGGATTTTTGTACTGTTTGCTGTGGCAATGCACCACCTGGGTGAGGAGTACGGGCAGGAGGATACCTGGAGCAGTTGCAGACCAGAGCAAGGCAGGGTTCTGCGCCAGCAAACCAAGCCAGAAGCCCTTGGGTCGGGCGGTGCTGGGGGGAGCCGAGGGGGAAGGAAGCAGAGCAGGCGACTGATAACATCGGACGCCTGCGCCCAGAAGTCTGAAGCGACTCCAGCTTTCAGCCTAATAAAGAACATCTTTAAAAGCCATACTGAGCAGCTCTGGAGGGAGAGCAAGCGCAGAGGCCCAGCCCAGAGGTCACACAACAAAACTCTGCTCCGGAAGGGAATGTAAATTAATGTTCTTATTCCTCTGCCCACTGCTAAGGCTGAAGGTGCCTTCTGAGGCCTCACTGGCAATGGGACAAGGCACGATTAGGATTAATTTTTCAGAAGCAATCCAAGTGTGAAGTAAATAGAACCATTTCATCTTCTGAAACCCATTTGAGATACCAAAAAGTACAGGAACATACGACTTCAAAGGATCAAAAGCATCATCATAATCCAGCGACCTTCCCTGTCTCAGAGGATTTCTTATTTCTGGAGGCCCTAGTAAGGATATGACTCTTCAATGAAGAGAGCTGCTACTGCTTCTCTAACCAGCTCAGGAAAGAGAGCGTCCCTCTGGTCTGTGCCAACCAGCCACACCAGTGGGCTCAGAAAACCCAGCCCATGGCAGCAATGGTGGCAGCAAAACAGAAATAATTGCCTTTACTTTCCCCAACACATCAGTAGCTCTTCCGAGAGCCGTGAACAAAGGCACCTCATTACCTTTTTGAAGTAAATCTTCTCTAACGCGCAACAGTTTAAAAAAGAAAAAAGTCAAAAGATTTGCTCCCAATTTAGTGGTTTTGATAGCAAAGCCAGGACTCTTTACTCTGTCTTCTGCTTGAAGTTTATTGTTTGAGGTTTAGTCAGACATGTTTCAGCAATCCACAAGTGAAAACAATCATCCTTTTAGACCTGTTCAGGGTAACTTTACCATTTCAGTCATGTACCTCAGTACTCCAAGGACTAATGAACAGTTTCCATTTCCTTAATATATAATTAGACCTCTAGTATGCAATGAATTTGTACCCTATCCCCACTGTTTTTCATTAGACAATACACTTGATTTTGTCCTCATTCCATACCTTGCACTAGTTTAACTTGGTAAATGACATTCTTGGCAAAAAAATGCTGTCCTTGCTTAAAGCACGAGCTTCTCAACCTCAACAAATACCCACGGTGTCAGACACGGACATCGCGGAAGGGAAGGGTAAGGGTGGCTCCCCCGGGAATATGTTACACCCTTAAATCCACTAGGAACAGTGCACTAAAATTCAAATGAAAAAGCAAAATGTCTCCAAAAATTATGGCAGAGGCTCAGAAGAAGTGCCGATAAGCGAGGGCGAAGTAATTGGGGGACAGGAGCAGAGCTAGGGCAGAACTGGGAATCACAGGTCACCTCTAGCCAAGCTTCTGTATTCTATGATAACCCAGCCTGGATAAGCCATAAGTGCGTCATGAAATCTAGTGTTGGTAAAGTTATCATCAAATAAGTAAAAGACAAACTCATTATTCTCACGTAGAAGTGGTAGTGACCTAAAACAGCAGTAAAGAAAATCTTAATACACAGATAATTTTGCTTGTAACTATTCCCTGTGCTCAGAAAGTGATCTCTGCAGTTCACACAGTCGTTATTCATGCCACACTTCCTTCTGTGCTGAACACATTTTAGAAAGGACGATAATAACTGTACGAACAAGCAGTATATTAGTTGTATAATATTTAAAATTACACTTCTGTTTACTTTTTATAGCATTAAAGCTGAAAGAAGATTGTCTTTACATGTAAGGGATGGAGGCATCCACCAAACCCGCAAAACAGCCAGAAGGCAAATGTTCCTAAGAAGTAGGTCACTCCTGCTGCTTCAAAATTATTTACAATCCCCAGACAGCATGTTACAAACACAGCCAGCATTAACGTTGTAGGCATTATGGTCAAACCAAGCACATCCACTTAAAGATAGGAGACAAAGTGTTCCATTTCAGAAGCCACTCTCTAACAATATATACCGACTTCAAAGAGGCACCTTAAAACCACACTGCCCTAACGTGGTAGCAGTTAATGCTGCATTTAGGCAAAACATTACTTACAAGGGGTACAGCTGTCACAAGTGTGTTACACCAACCACCCAGGTGTGTTCCATGAGAACTGGACTCTGTGCTTTGGAAATCGCACACCGAGTCTCATGAAAAGGTTGTATTTGACTGCTTTTCACTATTTTCTAGACAAGAAAAAAACCAAGTACTTCCAAACTTTTACTTGGCAGCAGCCCAGACACTTTGCCAGCCCCCCATCAGCCTCAGCTGATCTGCACTTGCTCTTCTGGGCTAACAGCAGCATTTGAAAGATTGAGCCTTCACAGAATCACAGAATGTCAGGGGTTGGAAGGGACCTCAAAAGATCATCCAGTCCAACCCCCCTGCCAGAGCAGGACCACCTAGAGCAGGTCACACAGGAATGCATCCAGGCGGGGTTTGAATGTCTCCAGAGAAGGAGACTCCACAGCCTCTCTGGGCAGCCTGTTCCAGTGCTCTGCCACTCTCACAGTGAAAAAGTTCTTCCTTATGTTCACCCGGAACCTCCTATGTTCCAACTTGCACCCGTTTCCCCTTGTCCTATCACTGGCCATCACTGAGCAGAGCCTGGCTCCATCCTCCTGACCCTCACCCTTTACATATTTATAAACATTAATGAGGTCACCCCTCAGTCTCCTTTTCTCCAAGCTAAAGAGCCTCAGCTCCCTCAGCCTCTCCTCATAAGGGAGACATTCCACTCCCTTAATCATCTTTGTAGATCATCTCTTGTCCACCACAGCACATTGCTCTCAATATTCCCACGGCACCGTTTACAGACGACCATCAGACACCGAAGAGCTAAAAAATAAATAAATTATAAAAGCCAGTCCTTCACAAACCTGGTATTTAGACTAGCACACCTGAAATAACACTGCAGTGCAACATTCAGCCTTACTGAGTCCAACCCCTTCCTCCCCAGCCTCCACAGCAGAGCACACTTTGAGCACACACGCTCTCTAAACCAACAAATTGAGGTCAACTCACAAAAGTAACATGACTTCCTAATATTTCATTCAGCTGACATACAAAAAAAGCTTCTGCCTTTGGAACTCTGTCATATACGTGACTTCACTTCCCAGCTAAAAGCCTGTGTAATCTTTCCAGGACACAGGACCATCAACAAGGAAAAAACATGTCACCAGCACCATTTATCCTCAGTCGGATGCGTATGTTGGTTTACCTAGAATGACCTTTCTTACCACACTCATCTAGGCACCAGATGGAATTTAAATACGACATCCCCCCACCCTAATACTACTTAAACATTTTCCACTGAGGTACAAAGGATGAACCAGTACCTGCTACAGGACAAAGGAAATGCAGTTCAGACCCTCCAGAAATGATTTTAAGTGTAAAAAAAACCCCATGGTCATACAGAAAACAAGAATGGTAGAGTCAGTCCACAAAGACAGTTAAAGCCAACATTCCTCACCTTATAGAATCATAGAATTATCAAGGTTGGAAGAGACCTTCAAGCTCATCCAGTCCAACCCCTACCCACATCACCACTAACCCATAGCACCCAGTGCCACATCCAGATGCCTCTTGAACTCCTCCAGGGATGGTGACTCCACCACCTCCCTGGGCAACCTATTCCAATACCCAATCACCCTCACAGGGAAGAAATTTTTCCTGATGTCCAATCTGAATCTCCCTGCTGCAATTTAAAGCCATTAATACTGCCCTTAAAGGTAACACAAATGCTTTTATCACAATTACATCTTAATGGTTTTTTCATAGCAAAAGAAGTATAAAAAACTCAGAATTACACAAGTACTCCATGTTTATTTCACCAGTTAAGAGTAATTCACCAGTACTGTTTATATATGTCACCCATATTACTTCCACTCTCCATGTACTCCCACATTTTCTGAAAACAAATTTATCTAAACAACCCATATCATTGGAAAAGGAGTATTCAATCCAAAAGAACGGATCTGTACAGCGTATCTTTCACACACTTCACTAAATACTACACCTGGCAACTCGGTCACAAGTGCTTTAGTAATAAGAAATCAGAGCTGGAGTTCTAGGTAGGGAAGCAACAAATTGAAGGCACTTCTGCCCATCGATCCATCTGGCACAGGAGCCGTCCTGATTCTCAGTTCATACTACGCCAGTCTTGCTCTCGTGAGCAAGCGAGCAGGAGAAAGGGAGGCTCTTCGATTCCCTTGCCCCAGAGTGCTGCAATGAGAGCAACTCAGGAGGTGAACATTACACTTCAAGTAAGTCAGCATAAGTGATGGAAGTTTGTGCACAGCGGGGAAGCTCCAGGAAATGACAAAGCAGGGGTCACACAGCAGCAATTATGGCATTTCATCCAACGGGCTGGAGTTATTAAAGATACTAACACCTAGTTGCTAATAACATTTAACTCTAAATTATAACCATATTTTCCCAAGAAAACAGCAAGTCCTACTTCTCCACTGACCATGGTTTTAAAATAAACATGAATTCTTCTGCTTTGTTCCCATCACAAGCCTCTGGTACTGACACAGTACCAGTTGACACAGAAGCAAGGGAAGACAAGTAAAGGAGCCTGGAGCACTCAAATTGCTACTGGAAATAATTCTGAAGCTCAGTCAAGCACCCTGCTTTACTGAAAACGTACTAGCAAACCACAGGTGAGTAGTAACACTACATTTACTCCAAACCAACACCCTAAGAGTACTGTTTTACCCTTAGCTCACCACATTGCTGCAGCACATGAACTACGTAACCATGCCAAGCTTTGAGGTCATTTGAAAAGCAGATAGAAACAGAATAAAACAAGAATCGATGGTAGATGTTTTTCAGACACTCATCATGCATGTTGGTATCCAAATTTTACTTTCCTTCTGAAGTGCTGTTATCCCTCATCCCATTTCCAAACAACAGCTGACAACACCGGTAACGAGTTTAGTTTCAATCAATTTGGATGGCCACAAGTCCCATGTCTTGTGCTATATTTTAAGTTGCTTCAACAAAATTCAAGGCATTTTCTATCACAGTTTTTGCACTGTTTTGCTTAGGTTCTCTTAGTTCCACTCCAAGGTCATGTGTATATTCCATAGGGGGCCTGCTCTATAAGCACAGCTGTACGTTTAATTTAAAGACCACTTCCAAGTCCCTAGAATGTTTTTTTAGCCCTTGCTACAATACCAATGTATTCAATTATCACTTTACCTCTTCAGAGTAAAATTTATTTTCATCATTAACTGAACCAGAAACTAGTTTCCTAAAATGTGTCCATCAATTTTTGAAATTACAGTTCATGTAAGAGTGAGAACATGAGCTGAAGGGCTTGTATTTTTTTGTGGTGAAGGCATGTTAAAAGAGACACAAAACGCCTGGCATGTTAGGAGCCAGGTGCCCAGTTTTTCCCTTAATGTCTGGGGGCAAAAGGGAAAAATAGCTTTGACCCACTTCTGCAGAGACCCATATGACCACTCCACGTTAAGCACACATGAAAACAGAATGCACTCCTGTTCTGTTAATTCATTCTCTGTGGATAACAGCTGAACCTAAGGGATTTTTAATTCTCTTCACATGCCATATAGGCTCGCAAAAGTAATCGCAGGTAAAAAAAATATGTTCAGAAACATTATTTTCAGGCAAAAAGTACCACAGCACAAGTCCTACTGGAAGAGCTTGGAAGGAAGAAAAAGAATAAAAGTAATTGCAAATGTCTTTCAAGCAAAAATTACAGATAAAAATCCTCATTGTAACAGCAGTGTCTGTATCATTCCCACCAGGGTTACTTTGCTGCAAAAGCAACACTTACAGTGAATAATCATCAGCACACATATGGAATACTGATAAATGCTTTGGAGAATTTGGAAGCTCATCAGAATTACGAGAATAAAGGTAGGTTATTTACATGTATCAAGTTATCCCTTCACATCCAGCTTAGTCTTTAATCTTAAAGCAACCCATCCTTCAGCACATTTTTTTCTATTACATAGAAAGACTGAGAAGCTACGTGCATACAAGCAACACATTGGGCTCATGGGATATTTCTACATTCAAGAAAAACATGAGCTCTTTTCATAGCACAGGTGAATCTGACATATCAAGCATATACTTTATTTTCCTTTTTTAAGTGGAGATGTTGAGAAGAGTCCATCAAGTACCTTGCATTTGTTACAAACACATTCTTCTTCTCTCCATCTTGGAAGAGGCTTAACCCCCGCTTTCAAGGTCAAACACCAGAGCTGGTTTCCCCACAATGACCTCACAGACTTGAAGCCTCAGCAGTAACAGAAAATTGATCACGAACTCCACACCTTGAACTAAAATGATGACCAGACCACCCTCCTTGGGTCCACCTCCTCTTCTATGTGTCTTTGCATATATTGCACCATTACTTACAAACACCACGATCCTGGAAGTACTCTGCCATAAATCAGACTTGTAAGGAGAACCTAGAGCAAGGGGAAGGACAAGAGAAAAAAGAGCAACCAAAAAGGTATCACTGTTAAGGACTGTAACAACCTGTAAGGAGGAACTGCGCTTCCACACGCACTGGAGCTTGCTGTTCCAAACAGGTATGTATACAATGGCATTAAACAAGAAGCTGACAGACAGGGACATGACTGACAGCAGAGGAGAGGCACAGAATCACAACAGCTCCTAGCAGAGCACTCTTGACCCTTCTGTTAGGGAGGAAGAACACTGGAGCACACAAAGCAGGTGATAATTATTTAACAAAAGTTCAAAAAAAAAAATTCTCTTTCTTGCCCAGTTATGTGGCATACATTTCAAACATCCTGGAAGGGAAAAACATGCAGCTCGTCTTCAATACCCTCAACGGATCCATGCACAGAAGACTGACGAGTCAAGCATCCTAAGCAGCAGATGGGATAAGGTTCAGCAGGAACCACAGTCATATGCTAATTTGCTATTAATTACAGAAGCTGTCAGGATTACTGCAGTGCTATGCACTAAGGAAGGGTTCAATTAAACATATCCATTAAGGAAAATATTTGACTAATAAGAGCTTTTGATAAGAGCATAACATTTTTAGTGACCAAAACAATAGGGTGGGGAAAGTTCAGAGACTCTTTGACATTACACACACAGAATCTGACATTCACAATTGCAGAAGGACATGCAAAGGCATCAGCAGAAGTGCTAAACCCAGTCCTTATGGGTTTAGGGTAGAACATTTACCATGGCCTGCTCCCAAATAATCCTTCCTTGTACCAGCCTCTTTTATTAAAGTTTCGAACTGCTGACTGACAGCTCAAGGGTATCAACACATTTTGAGCAAATGTTGTTGCTCATCGCTTCGCTTGCACATAAGCTGTAAGTAAGATCACGCCAAGAGGTGAAACCAAAAGCTTTAACTTCTTACTTCAACAGCCCATCAGTTGTGGCACATAACACAAATTACTCCGATTTGTGCTCCCAAAGTTCGTCTAAAAGCAGGGCCAAAGCTAACCAAAGCTCCACATTCCTAAAACGTTTAATAGGTATGTAAAGAGATGGAAGCTTTTTCCATCAAGGTTTTCATGACCCTCTGAAAGTACAGAAACACCAACACCTCTCCACATATCTATCAACTTTCCTCCTCCTCAAAGAGAATTTCCATATAGGTTTTGTAAGGAGCAGGTTGTCAATGAAAGTGAGTATCCCAGCCTATGTCAATTCCTAGAGATTTTAACCCAGGGGTAGTGGTCACTTGTCCTTCCGAGTCCTATCAGGCAGAGCTGCTCAGAGCTGAGGCAGATATGGAAGAGAGACATCAACAAAGTGTAGAAGCAACTAGAAAACTTAAGGAATTTCCTGCTCCTCAACACACAAATCCTATTAGCTGCTAAGTACTTGTCAGTGTGAAAGACTAACAGCAAAGAATATTTCATATATCATCTGGAAAGAGCCAAGCCCCTGAGATCTCATTATCAGAACCAAGTGCCCCAGCTGACATGAATTATTTACTGCAAACCAGTGCTTTTGATTATGCACATGCATTATACACCGAAGGTGCATCTGTGCCCCAGTTTTAAAACAACCATGTGGAAACAAAGCCAAGAAACCAAGCTGAAATATAACATTAATTCCACAAAGCAAGATGATGCTTTTGGCTGAGAAACTGAGGTCTACCTATCACACGTGACAGTACACAGATGTTTTCAATGCAACCTGAAGGTAAACGACAATGGGCTGGAGAATACATGCATTTTTCTTCCTTTTCTTTTGACATACTGACAGAAAATAAAATTCTTGGTCTCAATCACAGGTACCCAAAGCACAAGGTAATCTATTACATTTATCTGAGTGACAGTACACAGGGAGACACAGAGACATCAAAATACACTTGTTCTCATTACACTCATCTGTTTCAGGCCTGTTTCTACACTCTACTGTGTTATTTCAGAAGGAAATCAGCTACCCATCTGAGACACACACTGACAGCTTATGGACTGCAGCATCAAAACTCTGACAGCAGGATCTCCCCTGTCTCCTCTTCCCTCATCAGAAAGCACAATTTCATTAAAACAGAACAAAACCTCACTTGTTTCTCTAGGACCATACCATACACCCAGGTTCAGTTCCCACTTCCATTTCATTAACTTCGCTCAAGTCAGATGTCTTGATAGAGCATCTTCATGCCTGTGACAGCCGCCAAGGTGACTGCCGAGCAGCAACATGGTATCTTACATTGTAGTATTAAATCCAGTCTCAAGCTTATACAGAATCACTAATCTCATGTAACAGAATTTAGAATATTTGTCTGAAAAACAATCCAAGTATGTATGAATACAATAGTTACTCCTGAACGGAAAACGGACAGTGATTATCTCATCAATATTGGGGTTGCTCATTCCCATCACCTTGTTAGGCTGATTTAAGGTACAAGTTAGTTTTCACACCTCTGAGTTGACAGAAGAAAATGTTTAAAGTTACAGCAGCAAGTAGCAGAAATAAGAACCAGTCCCTAGCCACAAGACAGTGTTTCTTGTATCAAAACCTAGGACTTGGAGGCAAATACTCTTCTGGACAACTTGTAATGTGTTTATCATCTTGTTTTTTCAAAAGCTTCCATATATAGAATATAAAACCTTTGCTCCTATACAGGGAATTCTTCTTCATTGGTACTGCAAGTGCTTATTCCCATGTTTAGTAAACAACACTGACCTGAAGGTAGAAATCATATACACATGGAATAAACACAAAAAGCAGCTCAGCTCCCAACACCTATTTTAAAGCACAACTCCACACCATGAAGAGTTCAGATAGGTTCAGTGTGTACATTTAAATTTGTTCCCTTATAGCAAATTCCCAGAGTGGTTTTGGAGGGGCCACAGGGAAGGAGGAGGAAAGGGAAGCACGGATTGGTCATGCCATGGTTTAACCAGGTGGACCAGGAGGAACATCTGTTTACAGCACCCTTTTAGAACTCCTTATCAACTCGGAGATATTTACAACCAGAACACAGCACAGAGCAATTATCAAGCCAACAAGGAACAGAAACATGTCCTCTAGGGATCTGTAAGCATCCTACATTGTTAATTTTAACCACCAAACCAGACATCTCACAGGGGATCTTTTAAAAGCAATGGGATTTAATGTCCACAAGCCCTTCTGAAAACCCACCTACAGGCTGACAATACCGGCTGAAGAGAAATAGGATACACCCAGAGAACACCACCTCAGGTTACCTCCTGCAGGCAGGGAGCACAGGAGAATAGTTAGCACCTGAAAACAGACCAGGACTGAACTCTGCTGTCTCACTTTCTAGGTTTACAGTGTGAAGATTTATTTTCCCCTAAATTACACAAAACTACACTCGTATGTCAAACAGACACAAAGATCATTAGTTTGTAAACATAAGCAAAATAACATCTTTAAAACTGTTGGTGCAAACGCAAAATACTCCTCGTTTGCTGCTCTGCTAGCAAATACATCGAAAATGAAAATTGTTAGTGCACTTGAGACAAACAGTAGTGACCCAACTTCCTATTTTTGCCTTCCCTAAAGCCTGCCGTCTTCCAGATCTTCTAATTCCCACCATTTACACCAAAACCCCAGCTTTCCTCGGAAAGCAGTGTGCCAAAGACTCTTCTCTTCCGATTCTTATATTACATCCTCTCTAGCAACAGTCACCAGTTGTCTTCTACCAGCTTCCTCCCTCAAAACAAAGGGGAAAGGACTCCGTACATTTGGTCAACAATCCTTGCATACACAAGGCTCTAAAAATCTGCAGATTTGGAAGGTACATTGCCACAACTGTTCTCATGTAACGCACTGCCTGACGCTCTCCCAGCAAGAGAAGGGAACCATTGAGCTCAGCTCTTGCATCTGGACGCGGCTGTGTCGCCACAGTTAACTACCAGCCTTGTTTGAATCAAAGAGTATGGGTTTAAAATTCAAGTGACCATTTCAATGAGCTTCTCAGCATAATTTAGCCGTAATGAGAAATGCAACTTTCTTAACGGCCAACACACCTCGCACTTCTAATCTATCTTTGCAAATTTACAAACAGATTTAATACATATTATAAAAAAACAACTCTTACAGATAAAATTAGAGCTCGTAGAACATTTGGACAGCTGGAACAAGCACGGAAGTTTAGGTTACTTTGACTGCATCATACAGTTCTATGCCATGCCTCGCACATTAACACTTCAAGCCTGATTACGTGATTTAGGAAACTTCCATGGATTAAGTTCTATTACTGCACACACAAGCCAGTGTAACAGTAAAGAGTAAAGACTTGGCATGGAAGACTTGAGAATGGGTTATGTTTTTATGGTAACAGCATTCTTTTATTTCTGCCATTTAGGCTTGTTTTATTTAGCTTCCTCAGTGCTAACCTACACACCTTTAATTTGAGAAGTTTCTTGAGACATCCAGGTTCTAAGTGACTTTCACACACTCAATCCTTAACTTTTTCCTTCGGAAGTTCTCTCTCTGCTACCACTATGTGTGAACCCTGGACATTTTAATATTAATTTCACAATTAATTAAGCCACAGAAAACTCTCAACTACGAATACATTTACTTGCTCTAGTTTTGGTACAGTAACCCCAGATACCCACAGAACACAAGCATCAGCCCCCTGACATACACCGAGGCATGCAGAGAGAAGCATCCTTGGTTCAGAATTACGTCTTTTCCTGATGGGTGAACATTACTTGCACAAGCTAGGGACTCCAGATGCTATTTCCATACCAGCAAGCACTCCTTTCAGGGCATTGTTTTCCGCATGGCCTTGCACAAACAAGCTTCTAGAAAGCTTGCAATTAATTTTCACTGCTGTGAAACAGGAGGATAGGAGAAATACAGATGCATACCCATTTTTCCCTAGGCATAAACCGCTTATATTAAGCTCATTTATTCCACAGTCAGCGTATAATTGCCATAAACCAGTTCATCTTCAGTGCTAACTTTCCACAAGGCCTTATGACAGTCAATTAATGGCAAGTTCAACTTTTACATGTAAGGAAAAAAAGTTAGTGCCAACGCCTATGAAATTTGTGACAAATTCCTTAGTGTCTAAGGAAATGACATTTCCTTAGACATGCACTTCTGCTTTTAAAAAAAAAAAATATCTGAATTCACTAATCCATGCTCATTCATATCTCAGTAAGTAAATACGGCCTGGGAACATTCAAACATATTGCTCTCTTGCTCTAAACTCTGTGAGGTTTTCTGTTTTGATTTTTAACCTTGCCCTGTAAGCTGTGAGGGTCACTCATACATTCCAGAACTCTTCTCATGGAAACAGTTTCACAAGTTGGAGAGCAGAGATCCAAGCTCTCTTTCCAAAGCTTTAACAGAGCACGAGACTGAAGTCCTTACTTAATAAGCATTACTTCTGACACCTCTTGGTAATTTTCTAATTAAAATGAGTGGCTCAGAGATTCAGAGGCCAAAGTCTCCTCCTATGCAGCAGCAAGATAAGGTGAGTGCAGAATAATCTCAGGGTTTCAAACGAAAAGCCACCAGTGCAGCATGTACAAGTTGTTACACATCAAATTGTCCTAATGCCCTTCGAAAGCCTTCACAAAACTACACAACTTAAAATTATTCACTTAGTGAACTGATTGCAAGTATTTCTTTAGATATAAAGCAGCTATAGGAACTGCAACATGCAAACTTAATTTATACTCTTATCCTTAAAACTGACTTTAAAAGACTGTCCCAATGTCTTATGGAAAATGGCAGCACTACGCTGCCACAATTGCTATCATCTGCTAGATTAACAACATCTTAAGTATCAGAGAAAGGGGATTATAATTTGAAGATTCTGAAGTAAACAAGAGGGTTTTATATTGTAAATGAGTCTCAGAGTCTTGTCCCACGAGACTGACCTTCACACAACTCAGACACGTGCACCCCATGAGCCTGGACTCAGCTAAACCAATTTCCTTCCTTTATCTAATTTTAAAAAGCAGGATGAAATGTTGCAAACCAAAAGGCACACTAGAAAACCAAAATCAGTTCTCATCAAGACTCATAATGTTAGAAGAGCCTCAAAACACTCTTTAACCGAATCCTAATTACTTGTATAAACCATAGAGAAAAAGGAGAAAACCTAGGAAATCCACACAATGCAGGGATACTTCCACAGCAGTTTTTTGAGTTGAGTCCTATTAAAAACAGGCCTTCTTAATTTCTTCTGCAAGTCCCATGAAATGCAAAAACAAACTACAAGTTCTCATTTCTACTACATATCACTTAGCTTTTACTCCATCTTCAAAGGACAAGAGCACCCCGTTTGACTTTCTTATCTCATTACCTCCATCTACTGGTAAGAGTTACTGCTTGTAAAAGCAAAAAAACCCACTCACATCTCTATTTCACATATTTTACCCTTTCTAAAAAAAAACAAACTTGAGAAATACCCGAGTTCAGTTTTAAATGGCAAAGCACCATTAGCTTTCAAAGTTCTCACAACTTGTTTTACCTGGCAATCCACACATGGCTGCTGTTACTGAAATTACTCAGAACTTAGTTCTTTTCATTCTGAATGCTACACTTCCTAAACTGATGAGCAAAACACATTAAATGAACCACAGCACGCTAACCCACAAATAATTCAGCAGTTTCATACTAGAAGTAACTAGTCAATGTAGCTACTTGTCAGCACTGCTAGTCATGCTTGTCAGCTCTGTTACTGGGCACTGAAGGGATGGACAATTTCACAACCACAACATAAGAATAAGCCATTGCCTAAGTTGCAAGCAGGTATCATCATATTTATTTATTCCCCTTAATTCAAAAGCCAGGTTATGTTACCTTATAAACTGCTCTTCATAGTGCCTTCCTTACTCCATTGGAAGTTCCCCCTCGTTCCTAAATGTGTGTTACAACAGAGAGCTAAGCAAAGCTTTAAATTTTCATCAGTGAGCAGCACTGGCTATGAATATGCTTACTACCTCTAAGCAGCAATAATAGCTTCTAGTTCAAAAAACTCCTAGTGCCTTTGCTGGACCAGCACAAACACCAGAGCTCCCCAGAAGCTGAGCACACTCGCAGCTGTACTCCAGCACGCAGCCTCTATTCCTTCACACACGGCACCCAGCCACGCTTCGCCCGCAAACCAGCTCTGTAAGCATCAGAAGTTCACAAGAAACTAAATAACCCACCAGAAGCCAGTCATGTAAGTATTTTTAATACTGAGACCGGTAGTCTCTGAAATATTGTGTCCCCTACATTAATTCTTATTAGATGTGCCTGGAAGCTTTCTTTATACTCAGCTGTTCTTTTTACAGTATTAGTTTATTTTAAGACATCAAAACTATTTGTTGTAATAAAAAAAAAAAAGCATGCTTTTTTTCCCCAAAAATACTTTTATGTAACTTGTTCTGCTCCTCTCCATACTCGGTTCTTACAGTTGTCAGTAACCAGAAGGGGGCAACATTTTAAATAGTAAATTGTAAAAACAATACCAATTCTATCAATTGTCAAGCTGACAGGCTTATTCTTCCCAAGGGAAAATCACCATGCTGCTTTGTAATACTGGAAGGAAAATTTCCATTTCCTCTTTCTTCTTAGAGATCCAAGAATTTCAATGAGTGAATTGATGAGAAAACTTCTTGTAAGCAATGAATTAACCATTCCACCACCAGCACTGCCATGTGCTGCTGTGATGCTTTGTGGTTCTCTGAACTCTAACCGTAACAGTGATGGTGGCCAGGGCCTGAGGCTGAAGTCTTCAGCACCATGGGTGTCCCAGAGGACAAAGGTGTGGAGGGACCAATGTTGCTGCAGTGCTGTGCTATGCTTGGAATGTCTCTTGCAGCCGCAGTGTCCCCAGAGCTCTAAGCTTTGTGGTTCTCTGAACCCTAACCCTAAGCCTAACAGTGATGGTGGCCAGGGCCTGAGGCTGAGGTCTCCAGCACCATGGCTGTCCCAGAGGAGAAAGGTGTGGAGGGACCAATGTTGCTGCAGTGCCGTGCTACGCTTGGAATGTCTCTTGCAACCGCAGTGTCCCCGGAGCTCTAAGCTTTGTGGTTCTCAACCTGTTTAAAACACTGGTTGGGAAAGCCCCTTGGGGAACAGTCCTAGAGGGCAAACGGGTTCAGGAAGTATGGAGTCTTTTCAAGACAAAACTGTTAGAGATGCAGGAGCAGGCTGTCCCCGTGTGTCGTAAGACAAACTGGCAGGGAAAGCGACCGGCATGGTTGAACAGGGAGCTCCTGCTGGGACTTAGGAGAAAGAAGAGAGTCTACCACCTTTGGAAGAAGGGGCAGGCTACTTGGGAAGAGTATAAGGATTTAGTTAGGCTGTGTAGGAAGAATATTAGGGAGGCAAAAGCTCAGCTAGAATTCTTCCCCGTGTAAGAGATGATTCACAACTGAAACCAATATTTCACCTTCAGAGATAATGAACAACATCTGTGTCTTCCCTTCTGCACATGTACAACCTATTAATCCAGAACTATCTGCCTGAAGCACAATGTTTACCTTGCTACTCTGTTCTACCAATAGACACTACTCACACTGATATTAAAGAAAAAAAATGCAGCCTATTTACTTGCCAATCTCCTTATAACAAGAATATTATGAATATTGCTAATCACAGTAGAAACAATCCCACTCTGTCCATACGTGTGAACTTTCATCTATATTCACACAAGCAATGACAATTTTTACTTTTTTTTAAACATTAATCATGCTTATTAAAAACACTATGAGAAACTGGAATGTTCTCTCTCTCATTAAAGAGCTCCTTCTCCGGCTTACTGCACAATTCCCAGTACACAAGTCCTCTGAATTAATCACTGAAGTCCCTGCAAAAATGAAATGCTCCAATTGTTCTGAATAGCCTGAGCATTCAGAAACAGAGCAAAATTTCTCTTCTCCATTTCCAGAGCCAGGCTGCTTTTAGCAGCTTGACAATTTTACTTTGATACAGCAGAGCTGATTAAAAAACCCCGTTCATTCATAACTCCACCACTTCTGTTTGAGACCAAACGTCAGGGTCGCCTCTGTCAAATCCTTTTCTAGCAAGCACCTACAACCTGCTTAAGAGAAAACAAATTTAAAAATCCCATCCTGTAAAACTGGTATCTTAGTTCCTATCACCTAAACTTCTGAAAGTCAAAAAAAACCCCAAACCTTAAAAGAATTTGCTATCTATCTGCTAAACAATGTTGTTGAACCATCAAGATCTCCAGGCCGGAAAAAAAATGCAGCCTCCAATGCTGCTGTGAGCTACACTGATGGGAAGCTGATGAACATCAAGAAAATCTTACAGTCCCGTATCTCAGGGACTTTTAGAAAAGCTGGTATTGAACTAGATGCTCTAGTTGCACTGCCAAACACTGTAAGTAGTATCAACGCGTATTTATATTCACCAGGAGCATCGCAAAGAACTGCTATCAGCATTAGAGCATCAATGGTTTAGTTCTACTTTTCTTTGTGTCATTAATCATACACAACTAACGTGCAACTAACTGGTACCAAGCACAGCTGAGTTAACTTTGTGCAGAAGTTAATTAGTGCTTACTGCCAAGAGCAGCAAAACAGAACAGTTTGGGGGTTGGATTTATTTGGGATTTCTGTTGTTGTTACAGAATCACAGAATGATTTGGGCTGGAAGGGACCTTAAAAGCTCATTCAGTCCCACTCCCCAGCGGTGAGCAGGGACATCTTCAACCAGATCAGGTTGCTCAGAGCCCCATCCAACCTGACCTTGAATGTTTCTAGGGAAGGGGCATCTCCCACCTCTCTGGGCAACCTGGGCCACTGTTTCAACACCTTCATTGTAAAAAATTTCTTCCTTCTATCTAGTCTGAAACTCTCCTTCTTTAGTTTAAAATCATTACCCCTCAACCTATCACTACAGGCCCTGCTAAAAAGTTTGTCCCTTTTATAAGCCCCCTTTAAATAGTGAGAGGTGCTCTAAGGTCTCCCCAGAGCCTTCTCTTCCCCAGGCTGAACAAAACCAACTTTCTCAGCCTGTCTCCAGAACAGAGGTCCTCCAGCCCCCTGATCATCTTCATGGTCTCCTCTGGACTTGCTCCAAAAGTTCCATGTTCTTCTTGTGTTGGGGACCCCAGCACTGGCCCCAGCACTGCAGGAGGGGCTCACAAGAGCAGAGCTGAGGGGCAGAATCCCCTCTCCGGCCGTGCTGCTCACGCTGCTGGGGATGCAGCCCAGAATCCCGGAGGCTTTCCAGGCTGCAGGTGCACATTGCCAGGCTCATGGTGAGCTTCTCATCAACCAACACCCTCAAGTCCTTCTCCGCAGGGCTGCTGCTCTCAATAGAGAGAATTTTAACTCTTCTCCATTTAGTCGCACAAGTGATCCAACTGCCAGACTGTACCACTTAAGTGAACAAGGGTTACTTCTCTTTTTATCAGAATTTGACTATTCTTTCCCTTTGAAGGCAATCACTTACAATTTGAATACCTTCTGCCAAGTACTGACAAACTGTGAGGAGGAACAATGCACATATCTTTAACAGACTCTGATATGTAATGTGTGTTCATTTTAGCTCTACCAGGGGAATAAGTTGCTACCATTACAGCTATGCCATTAATCTGAGCTTACAAGGATTTCTTACAGAACATCTTTACCTGAACTACTCTAATAAACACCAACAAAGCCCACCCTGAAGGGAAACCACCTATTTTCATTACTCTCTATAACAGGAGATGTAATTGGATCAGTGCTGGAGAACTGACATCGTCAGCTGCAGAATTAAACTACCCAAAATCTTGATAAAGCTGGGAAATACAGCACCATCTACTTAGCTAGTACTTATCATGGTCATGTGAAGTACCAAAAATCCACATTCCCTACAGATAAAACTCTATTACATCTTGTGCCTATAGTACACACGGGATACCTCTAAATAGGGTACAAAAAACAATTGTCAACAACTGTGAGAAGTGGGGATCTTACCATGTAAATTCAGTATTTTTCTCACTCAGAAAAATAATAAAATCATACACAAGCAGCTCTGGGGAACACATTTCAGCAGATGGTATATTTTCTCTTTTCACCAAACTTCATCACAAAAAATGTCTGCAGCAGACTTCCACTTTCCTATCACAGAAGTCTGACTACTCTCTAAGTAGTTTTCACAATGTGAGGAGGAGAAATCAATTGCTAGTAAACCTCCCCTTGCTGGAAAGCAAGGAAAGCAGAGCTAAGCATGCCAAACGGGAAACTTACAGGAACCACAGACTGAAAACAAGTTCATGTTTTCACAATTCTGTCAATTAGAACGCATTGTGTCTTGAAGCCTGTTACAGACTCAATATTCAATTTTGTTTGTGCTCACTTGCATTGAAAGTCTCTTTGTATATATGAGTCATGCTGAGGTGGTACTCAAAGATTTTTCCTAAAGCTTTAAACATAACTTCTTTGGCAATAAGAATCCTAACAGCATCAGGCAGCAGAGGGACCTCTACCTTATCCCTGCATTTATTCCAAACACAAGCAAAACAAGCACCCTAGCAGAACACGATTCAGTTTCATATGCCTAGAAATTATCTATTGATACAGAGCTAACAGACATGAGAACACTTTCAGTAAATCCGCAAGAAAAGATTTAATCTCTTAATTGCTTTACTGTAGCAGGAAGATAAGGAATCCATCTAACCTCTTTTACTCATGCCCCCTCCAGATGAGACTCACAGAAATAGAGCAGGTCATGAATTTTCTGTAAGGAGAATTGTACAAGCCCATCAAATATTAAAAAGCACTGCAGATGTCTGCAGTCCTTTCTAAAAGCTTTTTTCAGACAAGCAAAGAGGACACATGAATTAATTAAATTAACTGTTTGTTACCTCCCTTCAGATGTTTTTAACTGAAAATTAGTCTGTTCCTCCAGGGTTTTCAGCCCAGAGCTCCTTTGTAACTATTAACAGAGTGTTTGCTTATCCAGGCTTTCAAAAGACTTCATAGAAACCTACTGCTCTCTGCACAACCTTAAGTAACAGTCACATCCCACTGAAGCCCCTCTGAAAGTGCCTAGCTCCAGGGTGCACATCAGCCACTTCTTCAGGTTACCACTTCCACAGCAAAAACTTAAACACAGACATAAAATTACACGCACTGCACAGAGAGCCTCTTAAAATTTTTCAGGAATGCATATATGAGTCACCTCAGCTTATTGAATTACCGCATCTACCCCGCAATATACTTAATGGGTTCTCTTAAATGAAATCTCTTTCCGCCAAACATCTCCATTTCACAGCAGCACTAGCTGAATACCAACAGAGAGGACTGGAATTTTTTCAGATACAGCTGCAAAGGACCCATCTGATTAATTCTGAAGAGACGTACTTATTGTGCTGCAAGCAACCCATCATTAGTGTATTACTTCAGAAACAGGCATCTTGTGACTGATTCTTAATAGGAAACGCACTCAAAAGACATTCTTTTTGGAACTGAAACCACACCGATAGCTAGAAAATATCTTACCTATATTTGCCGTGTCATCTTCAAGTTCCTTTGCAATGAATAGCATCCTTCCCAAGAAAAACAAGGTGCAAAAATCAGCTTGTGCACTACAAACACACACACATGCTGGTCCAAAACATCGGCAGACTTTAAATGAACTTGTCGGAGAAGTCCAGAGCTCTTCGAGGTCACAACTTCAGCCACCCAAAGATGCGCAGCTTCCTTAGCATTGTGTCAGGCAGTAATTTTTTCCTCTTGCATAAGAGGAAGAACTCCCAATTACCAGTGCTTCCACCCACAGCCTTGGCTGTGAGTTGCCCGGCAGCCTCGCTGTGTGCCCACGCTCGGCTCTCCCGTGAGCTGACCTGGGAGGCCAGCAGATCAACACTTTCAGATCACAGCTCCATAGAGGCTTCTGAAAATAGAACATCAGCTGCTACTGGAGTCCATGCGCCCAACACCCAGCACTGCTGACCAAGTCCCACATATAAGACCTCCTATTTACTTAATGTGACAGCTAGGCAGATTTATATTGCACTTCGTATCTGCTGGCAAAAGGCTGCCTGGTATCAATTTAGTTCTTAGCCTGATAACCAGGGTAAAAAAATCCAACCTCTTT
This sequence comes from Aegotheles bennettii, assembly GCA_013398125.1. NCBI lineage: Eukaryota > Metazoa > Chordata > Aves > Caprimulgiformes > Aegothelidae > Aegotheles > Aegotheles bennettii. The sequence goes on along the minus strand of VZRW01010131.1, from coordinate 488,458 downwards.
TTTTAGCATAACACTGCATGTCATTTGTCACTACTTCAGACTTTAGAAGTATGGGGGCTGTTTCATGCTTCAAGTAGCCAAGCACATAAAAAAAAGTGCAGACCCCACTCGACTTCCACCTGCACCACCACCAAAGACCATCATGAACACACAGCCCTCACACTGACTTTATACATAACTGTCATTGAAAACTGGCACTGACATTTCTGCATCTAATACACATTTGTTATGAACCAAGTATTCAATTAATGAGATTATCACCACAGCTGTGAGTATATGTTCTTAGGAGCCTTACACTTGGACTGTGACCTACTGCTATCTCGCACTATCCTAGAAATATAATCTGTCAAACAACCCAGTACAAAGTCCATGTGATTGTACCTGCGTAAGTACCAACCCACACTTGGCAATAAGCCCTCAACAGATCCTTTTGTTCATATGTCGGTCAAATTTCATTCCAAGTAATTGCAGCCTCTTTCTTACTGGAACAGCTACTGGTATTTGCAAAGTCTCCTATTTCTAAAGCCCTAACAGGCGAGCCTAGCCTGGTACTTCCAGGTTTATGAACAGCAAATTCAAGCAGGTACATAAAGTCAGCATCACCGAGGCTTGCTATGGATTAGCCAGCCTATCCTAACTGCAATAGGGATGTTTCATTAACATTCATGACTAATTGCTTCAGCTACAAAACACAGATCAAGCCAACTCCCTTTATGATTTGCAAGTTCTCCCACTTCTACCACCTGTACTTTGTCTTTCCTAGATGGAGAGAACTTTATCACTACTTCCATCTTTCTAGCAAAAGACTCCCGTACATGCCTCAGGTGATGCAAAGCAGAACAGAGAGGATCAGAAACAGACTGCTAACTGGGAAGTGTTAAGAGAGGCACAATATAATCTAAAGACATACTCTGATTATCTCTTATAAAAATCCCTTATCTAGATCCCTACTCCCTCTAATTCTCAGCACAAGCCTCATGGAAATTTCAGCTCAATTTAAAAAGTGTATGCATTGTCCTTTAAGAACCAGTTCTGTAGTACATAGCAAGAAAGCAAAATTTGAGCTGTTAGTTTTCACGCTATTATAAAAAAAGTGATCTACCTGTTTAAACCAGAAAAATGACTACAGAGATCCCACAGAATTTAGCCTTCTGTTTAGTCAATCCTCAGATCACAAATGCCCCACAGATTCTCCGCCGACATAACCAACATTACTCAACAGCAAGCTGCATCTGCCTTGCAGTCTCCATTTACTATATTTTTTCAAGATGCACTAACCAAGAAATACACTCATTGCTTTCCATCAATTTCTGAACACATCTATAGCAGTTTTACACTTGTTAGATAAACTAGATGAAACAGAATAAGCCTGTTTATATGAGAAAAGAAGTTCCCTACAGTTCTTCAGTCTTTTTCCTCTCATTCAGTTTCTACTTATCCAAGTACTAATGGCTCAAGTTTGGCTTTTTAGTTTCTGCAGTAGAAGAGTCATGGCAGAAGCTTTATTGATGCAGAGCTACTGTGTCTTTCCAGCTGAAAACGTGTTCAAAATGTTTTCATTCATTTTAGGATTTTCAATTAACTCCTAAAACATGACTGTTTGGTTAATTTTCAACCAACCCCTTAACAGGTATGACATAAGTGAATTGCCTAATACATTTTAAGCAGTCATGACCAATCAACCACTTAAGAGTTTATTCCGTTTTATAATTACCTGAAGTCCAAGTCTATCTAGGTCTAAACATCATATAATTTTTTTTTCTAGTTATACACATTGCTTAAGCAAACCACTTGTGCCTTTTCAAGTACACAATACTGACTTCTCTGCATTAGTTATCAGTAAAGGAATTCCTACTTGCTGGAATAATTTTACAGCCAATTGTTGGAGAATTACATTATTAGACAGCTCAATGGAATTAAGTCTTCATTCTTGCTTGTCAGGCTTTTCCGTTATTATAATCTGATAAATGCAATTCAACTATTACTCAACATTGTATGCTAAGTGCTTTGGCTAGTTGCTAGGGTTTTTTGATGCAGTTTGTTTAAGCTACAGAAAGAAGACCCACAGGGCTAATCATTTGCCAACAGCTTCAGTTCTACGTATCCCCCATCCTTACAGCAAAGCTTTCTTTCCAGTTTCTCATACACAACATATGACCATCAATTTTGGACCAACTATTTCAAATTTTAAATTACCCTACTTTTACACATCAACTGTGTCCCTGCTACTCAAATGGCACGTAGCTCACCGTTTAGGTCCAAAGCTAAGTCTGAATTAAACCCTGGGCTTGTCTGGAGATCTCCTTTCCAAGTGAATTTCCAGCCGCCATCTCCAATCCTCACTGACCACGGATGTCTTGGACGCGAGATAAACAACAAAATGCACACAGCCATGAACCAAGAAGCTTATCCTCAAAACATTTCAGGTTTTAAGAGTGACCTAAATCAACTATTCTGGCAAAATTGAACAAACCCCAGAACCACCACCTCCATCAGGACCGTGTCCTAGGCAAACGGTTAGCATGATGCTTTCTGTATAGTTATCTTTTTACTACCAAAGCTGCAATCTGACCTTATAAAAGCTAAACAGGAGTGACAGACAAACAGATATATCCTTGTGCTCTATTCCAAAATTTGACTTTCTTTACATTCTGCCCAACAATAAGCACTCTTCCTGATGTAGTGTCAGCTCCCAGTGTTCATAATCGTGCTAATGCTTGCAAGCAAGCCTTTACAGGCACACTCAGTACAGTACTTACCAGGGAAAGTCTCTGGCAGTTACAAATCAGCTTTTTCTATAGACCCATTCTGGCTTATGCTTCACATCAATTATTTCAACACAGTTTTCATCTATCAGCAATTATTATGCTAAAACCTAGGTGCTAGCATAGTTCTATTTTTAAAGTTGCCTGCCAGAGCATGCCTCACTCAAAGCTGAATGTCAAAGAAATTCACTCTCAACATCAACGAACAAACAGATACCGAAGAAGTAGTTGATGTCATTTTGTTTGTTTTAATATGAGAACAAGTCCAGTGACACAGATCTAGATTATTAAAAACTATAATAGATACTGTTATTTCCAAAGCTCACTGAAATTCAAATTTCAGGAATTAGCCAGAGTTTTTAAATTAATCAAATTATTGTATCTGATTAATTGATCCATATTACATTTGGCATATCCATCTCTAGCTGCCACAGCCCACGCCTCAGAGAGCTCACCCCATTCTAACACGGGGAATTCCCCTGTTATTAGTTATAGAGAAGATATTGGACTAATTTCCTGATGTCTTTAGTTTGGAACAAGAAGTTCACCAATAAAAGCAAAAGACAGCAAAGACAGGAGAAGACAAGCAAAGCCTGAATTCAACTGGGTTGATCAATTTAAGGTAAGCTGAGCTGTCAAACTGAAGCTTCCCCTCACTGGTTCCTACTCATAAAAGCAACAATTCCTAGTAGTTTAAGATACTTTCTGCACTTCCTCCCTACTCGTGAACAAGCTCATGCTGATCACCACCTTTTCCACTGGCACAGAGCTAACGAACGCACTAAGAAACTTTGCCTTCAATAATTAATTCCTCACACTAAACTCCTGAGCTGAGAAGGGTGGCTGCAGACACACCTCACTTCTCTCCATCCATACAAAATCAAAGTACCTTTCTGAATGTTTATTAGCTTGGATATCTGCCCACCTCCTGTTTCAGTTTTCTGCTTATTGTCTGCTCTTCCATCCAAGCATCAGCACTACTACAAGCCTGAAACATCCTAAGGGTCTTTTTGGAGAACCTCCATCCAGCTCTGTCGTTAGCTGTTAGTGTAAAGGAGGCATAGAATCACAGAATCATTGAGGTTGGAAGAGACCTTCAAGATCATCCAGTCCAACTGCCTAACTACATAACCACTAAACCATACTCACCATGAGGTTGTTCTAAGACAGAGAGGGCAATCAGTTCGGTAGTGGCAATCAGTCATCTCAACATTTGGGAATCGTAGGCGGGAAAGGAGAAGAGTACATCACATGGAGAACCAGAGAGAGTCCCTTCACATTTTTGCCTTCAGGCCACTGCCTGAGTTTCAGGTCAATAGTCAGACACAGCTGACCTGTAAACAAATAAGCAAACTCATCTTAAAGCAACCACATTCCATACCACCGAGTTAATATTTGTAAGAAAGCAAAAGGTATCAAGCTCTTATAACTCTGTTTTACAATAAGCAAAGACATCAAATTCTTATTGACAACTTTTCACCTATTAGTGTACTCCCCTTAGCACTAAGCATAAGCTGAAAACATTAATTCAGAGTTGAGTATCAGCCCATCGGCTTTTTTCTTAGGTTGTTCTTACCTGTGTTCAAAAACGAGCACCTTCCATTCTTCCACAGGAATTCTTATTAGTCTTAGGCAAAGGTTTAATAATTATTAGCTCATTTCTGTCATTCCTGAAAAGCAAACAACCAAAGAGCCCCAGTCAAGCCCCAGTCAGTTCTGGTGGTACAGGGCTCTCCTGGTACCTCAACTTTCTACATTTCACTCAGGTTGCTTGAAGTTTTTTCCCCTGCACAGCTACTAGGCCCAAACTGAAATACTTTTTTCCCCGCTCAGCCGTAGGAGCTTGCTCTTCATCCCTTTCCCAGAAATCTAATGAAATAGTTCTCATAACAACTCTCTGTGAAAGCAAGAAGATCCAATTTCTTTGCAATATTTATTATTCCAGTTATTATCTTGCAACAGTTACAGCCAAGTGAGCATCTGACAAAGGCCCAAAGTACCACTGTTTCGCTTAAAACCTCCTCCAAGCAACTCAGATCTTAGACATGACTCAACAGTGAAAGAATTCTGCAGATCCACAAAACCTGATGAAATAAAAATCAGCTCCAAGTAGCAGCCAGCAGCAAAGAAAGAAAGATCACTGCCTCCGATCTGCATACAGCTCCTGGTGCATCAGCACCTCCATTTTCTAAAGTTCTGAAGTGTCCAACTTGGTTATGCCTTTGAATGGCAAAGCCTGGCAAGCTTGTACAGTGTTACGGTTCAGCCAATAAATAAATGGCTCTTACTGTTCAACACTACATCCTATCCATCCTGCTAAGCCCACAAACAAACCAAGAGCCCGACTTCCAGTTATATACTCCCACAAGAAAACACTTCTTTTTCTGTTGACAGACAAGCATCAGACCTACTAGTATGCTAAGTATTTCTAGGAAATCATGTAGTATTTTGCAGATGTGTCTGTGAAGATAATATCGCTGCAAACGATCACAGGATCAAGCACTTGATCAGACTTAAGCACTCAATACACACTGTCTATTTACAAACACTTGGTGATAATCACTCGTTCTCCTAGGCAAAGAGGAATAAAATAAGATTCTGAACAGCTGGTATTTCAACCTAGGCAACCTGAGAAAAAGGTTACCTTAAATTATTTGACAAATAATGAGTATTATCAGATGCAGCCACCTGCGGCTGCAGACCTGGCTTACAGGAGCAGCACCCTGCCATGCCCACTTCCTCCTCACACAGCTTTGGCTGCCACTCAGGTCACTTTTAAACCAGGAAAAACAGTTATGCTTCAGCTCATACCATTAGGAAAACCACCTGATTTCCAAGGCTTCCTGAAAGCTGCCCTATTTCTAGCCCTCATGCAGGCAGCAGGTTCCTCTTCCAAGCAGGTACCCTTCTGTCATGTAATGTAAACGTGAGCATTTTCCCCACTTCGATGAAAACCCCTGAAAACCAGCTGAAGCTTTGTGGTTTGTTTTGGGGTTTTTTGTTTTGTTTTTCAATACAGGCTTTTACGCTCAGGCTACAGATAGAGGTGAGGACTCGCAGTGATTACTCCCACAGCACAGGTGTAGCAAAAGCACGGCACAGAGAGCCCAGTTAATGCTGTCACAAACAGAAGACAACACAATTATCAGGACAATCAAAACTTGGAAGCCATTCACCCAGAAGCAGCGGAGACAAACCTCTCGATAGCTTCAAATACCAATATCAGTCAGCTTATGTTAGAAACTAACGGCGGGATCTGTGGTGAGTGGAGACCTGACTCACCAGACCACTTCAAGCAAGGGCCTTACACATGCTGAGTACACCAGGGGTGAGCCCTGTTGCATGCGATTCCCATTGTTGCATGCTTCCCATTATCAACACCACACAGACACACACGCCAGAGGAGATGGGCACCTGGTCTTGTGTTACTGAGCCGCTCTTTCACAGTGAGATCAAGCCTTGAATCCACAGGTGTTCATCCACTGTGGGACAGCAGCAGGCAGGTTCATTCTGGTGACACCTTGAGCTAGCAGCTTTTATACAACCTAAACCACCCCCAACCCACTCAACCCCACTGTGCTAGTCTTCCACTTAGCACCCTGTCTTGTTCTCACCCTTTCAAACCACCCAGTTGTGTATCAGTTGCTCTGTGCTTTACATCAATCCTCTCACGTTCGCTGTCAGTCTGAAATAAACC
>VZRW01010131.1:451917-473611 GCA_013398125.1 Aegotheles bennettii | reverse complement strand
TGTTTTTGTGGGTGGTTTAGATAAATCACATAAAACTGCCATCATTTGGAATGAAGAGGGTGAATGGCAGCATTCTATAAAAATCATTGCAGGGTCAACTCAGATTGTTGAGCTTGGTGCTGTTCTGCACACTTCAGAGCTTTTAGAAGGGGAACCTTTAAATTTAATCTGCAATTCTGAGTATGTTGTTAAAGTTGTGCAGTGCATTCCTTTGGCATTTCTGAAACAAATTCCACAGAAAGAACTTTGAGATGTTCATGTTCTTGCAGACCGCTTTACAGAATCAGCACTTTCAGTTATTCATCACCCTCTATTCCAATCTATATTGGAATCCTTATAGATTAAAAAGTCCAGCTTTGCTAAATAATATTGTATGCTATTGGGACTGGGGACCAAGAGGACTTCTCATTTCAAACTCCTCTCACCCTCGTAACTTTACACAAGTAAGGAGACACTGAAACGGTCAGAAGGAGGATTATCAGCACCAGTTCTACAAGTCCAAATAAATGATAGTTATAGTCCAGACACCCATCTGTAAGCATAAAAGGAGACAAAAAAATTTGGTTAAAGTAGTATCCTACCTAATATATAAGTGAGTACATGTGGATTTCTTCAGTCGCTGCTTTTATCCACCACAATCCTATACTTTTGCTTCCTTAGCTGACCCTCTGATTTTAAAGATGGTAACATCTCTGTATGTATTTTAATAATTGCATATAAACCAGAATTTTCCAGCTAGATGTCTAACAGCAAGCAATCAGATTCTGTACTTCAGGTATTAAATAACTGCATAGAGGAAGAAGTCACATCTGTAATAAGCAATAGAGTAAAAAAAAAAAGTTACTTTCTCAGTTTTTATCCTAAGCTTGAAACTTAAACATTCTCTGTAAAACAGATAGAAGAATAGCTGCAGAAAATATATGTTGTAACCAACAAAAAGCCACTTATATGTGGGCCCAGGACCGCGGAATTGTTATAAATTTGGCTATCATTAAAACGGTGATAGCCCATTGCCCCATCTACCAACATATCCAACACAGGACAGCGCCGCACATAGTACAAGGACAATCATGTCAGGGAAAATTACCAGGGCAAATTTGGCAAATGTATTATACAGATTCTCTGCCAGCCTGTCGGGGTTGTCATATGTGTGTACGGCTGTCGGTACATACTCCAGATATCTAATAGCGCACCCGTGTAGTCAAGCAACCCAGGACACTACAATTAAGACACTGGAATTAATTATTCCGTACTATGGCATTCCCTTGCAAATTCAGAGTGACAATGGTTCACATTTTAAAAATCAAAAAGTACAACAATGCGCTGATATGAGCAACATACAATGGATATTCCATATACCATATTATCCCCAAGCCACCAGATTAATTGAATGGATGAACGGCTTGCTTAAGGAACAGTTACAGAAATTCGGGGGAGGCTCCACAAATAACTACGGTTTGAGGGAATCACAGATTTGGGCCCACTAACCAAATGAATAGTGGAGCTAAAGTTTGGATCCAAACAACCAGTATCCCACCTGAGCCAGCTGAAACTATTGCCACTGGAAATGACAATACCGTATTAGTGATTAAATCTGGACAAGAAAAATGTTCCAGCGAACAGATACTATTTGAGAGAATGATATTACCGTGTCCTAGTTCATATTTTACAGGAACTGTGGATCCTAGTCATCCTCATGTGTTACGGTCTCTTTGGGCGAGGCCATTACCACGGGAAGCCACCTAAAGAAGATGACGGAGGAAGAGAGTAATCTCCTCAGTTGGAGGTGGCTAAATTCTACTAAAATTCTGCAACCACATAAGTCTACCCATGCAGCAAATCACCCCCACAAAGCAGTTAACCTCACATTCTCTCCAGCAGTCACACGGTAGACAGGCTGGAGTCCATTGGGACGACGATACGGACAGCTGTTCTTAAAACAATCAGAACAGGACATTGTGACTGTATCAGATGACAGCACCGTTGCTGTAAGATGCTGCAATTTTATTCATTTTGATTTAGAATATCGCAGACCTAACTGCAATTGCTATCTGTGTGATTTTAGCAGTAGTGGTAACATAACCCTGGCTATATTTGATATGCTGCTTTATTTTTTTTTTTTACAAATGCTACTATAGTGAAATAGATCAGCTCGGGCAGATTATATGACAGTCTTGCATAATCATCTTGTTATAAAGAAGGTGGGAAAACACCACTGGTGAGAAATTTTCTTTGGCTGACCCCCCATGGCCACCAGCATTTTTACTGGATTTGTTGCTTGATGAGGCAGATGAAGCTCTACATTGACAAGCAGGTGAAAGGACCAGGGTTGGTCAAGCACCTCCTACCACAGTCAAGGGCAAGACTGGGTTGGCCTCTGTGTTTGCCACCAAGAACTTTTAGCTCCGCTGCTGGCTGCAACCCAGTAGGCGTTGAGCAGTGGGGACACACGCCATACCAGACCTTGACACGAGGGATGGTCTCCTCCATTACAAGAGGGCCATCCAGGAGGGGAGGGCAGGCCAAGAAGTCTGCGGTTGGCATGAATCAGAGAATGATTGAGGTTGAAACAAACCTCTTGAGATGATCTAGCTACCTGCTTAAACAGGGTCACCTAAGAGCAGATTGCCCAGGAACGTGCCCAATTTGGTTGCAAACATGTTCCAGTATCACCAAATGCCAACAGTAATTGCAGGGGGTCAGTCAGGTGTGGACTTTGAATATCAGATTGAAAAAACTCACCACTGGTGGGACATATTTACAGGATTCTCACCATCTGCTGAATATGTTAATTCCTTCACTAATCATAGTGGTTGTTATACTTATTTTATTAACAAAATGGAATTGTTGCCTACGGTATCACCTACAAAAAATTGTTTCATGTGTCTTTGTCATGACCAGGGATCAAAGGACCGAATGTGGTGGATGAGAACCTAACTGAGAGTTGATCCCCACTCATGACCATGAGAAACATGAAAAAGTGTGTCTTTGATAAGGCGTGTTCTATAAAGTGTGTGGTTTTTATCACTGTCTGTTGGAAGAAGGCAGGAAAAACACATGTGCAGCCGTTCCATGACCTCCACATTTGGCTGCACCAACGCTCTGGGTGCCACCAACTTCGAGATCATGAGAACCTGCACACCCACACAAACCAACCTCTGGTATAAAAGCAGGACCCTTTTGTAGCTGAGCCAGAAGCCTCACCTGTGGATGGCCGCACAGTGTAGGAACTCTTCCAGTTACCCAAGGTTCCTGGCACTGGCTGCAGTGGGGCTTCCCAGCTGGAGTGTGGGCTGAGTAATGTGGATTAGGTGGGAATTGGTGATGTGTTTCTTCTTCATCACTGTTCTTTCTATGCAGTAATGATTTGATGCATTGCTAATTTGCTTATATCTATATGTCCTATTCACTCTGGTTTGCTTGCTTAATAAACTGTTCAGATTATACAACCAGTGCGTGGTCATTTTGTTGGGCACCCTGCCTGTTCGAAGAACTCCTATTTGGCAACACAGAGAACTTTGTTCAAAATGTACAACTCTTCCACCACCACCACATTTCTGTACTGTGATCTTTTAGGGTTTGGAGCCTTAGAACATCAACATTGCAACCACAAGTTTTAGAAAGGTCACAGCCAGAACAACTAGACGGAAAAGGACTTCACAGAAATGCAACACAAGAACACAGCATTAGTAGCAGACATACCACAGTTAGCGTTTATCTCCACTTTAACAATTAAAAAAGAATAAAATCTCGATACTGAACCCTGAATATTTGAAAAATAAGGTAAATCAAACCTCAAAGCACCCCTAGCTTTATTGCAAGTAGAACAGCAAAGCAAACTCACTGGTGTATCCTACCATCCTATGGACTGTGCATTTTGCTCACAAGCACTTAACGGAATTCCTAAGTCCCCTATGCTTCAGAAGCCAGCACAAAACCAGCCAATTCCATGCTCTAGATGATTACTTACTTACTGCCCCCACAGCTACAGGTACCTTTAAGTGATGCCCACTTTTACTGAAACAGTCACTTAAGGCAAGTCACACCAACTGGAATTGTTTCCTTCCACCATTCCTCCTGGCACACACAGTGATCCTCTCATCTTCTCTAGTGTCTTCTGCTTTGATAACGGGATGTTTATTTCCCAGGCAATACCACTCCATATATTTTCCTTCCTTTCAGGAGTTTATATTTGCAAAAAAATAAATCAAGAGACATAGACAGTTTAATTACTAGTAACAGAAATGTTCCTATTACCTTAAAAATAAAAGTAAAAATATACGGGTGATTGTTCAGCAGTGTTAAGAATCTTTCACTAAAGCTTAGTAATTTGTAATACCAAGTTAACTTTTATTGAAAAGCCTGAAAACATAAATCCTGTGTTATCCATTGGAATGCACATTTCTTAAAAGCTTAAGTTCTATGTTTTGAACAGACTTACTGCTGCAACCAGAATAGATCCACACTCATCAGTTATCAGACTACCAACACACTTTGGTATCAGGCTAGGCAGGAAAAGGGAAGTATTATGGCAACACGAGAAGGTTGATCTAAGCTGGCCTGTTAGCTTATTTTTTCATTCAATGAAATTTCCTGACAAATGTTTCCATGGAAAGTGTACATTGGCAGGATTCTCTTCTCTGCAGCACCGTATGGTCTTCCACACTGGCTGACAGAAGGCAGCAGTCTCAGAGCAGGCTGGTTTTGTAGTACAGACAAGGGGAAGAGGGAATGAGTGCAAGGAGACCCAGTTAAGTGTACTTGGTACTCATACACTTTGGGAACAAGCAGCACTTTCCAGAAAAATGCCAGTTGTCCAGTGCAAAAGTTTATTGAATGTTTTGGACAACAGTTCTTCCTGTAAGTGCTGCAATTATGTCAACATTAACGAATTACCACAGTCATCTAGTAATTAAAAGATTACTTAGACTACACCATACAAAGTAGTCAACACTGAGCAGTATTAGCATAAGACAACAATTTGGCCTCAGGAGCGTGCTTCTCATTTCATCCAAGCCTAAGACACAGCACGTATTTATCAAGTCTTAGAAATCCTTCATTCTTCACTACAGTGGGCATCAGGTTTTTAACAACTGTCCCTTCCATACTCCCCATTTTCAAAAGTGTCTCTTCCCAGCTCACAAGTCCCTAGCAAACAACTTGTTCATCCTCCAACAAGGAAACAGCTTCATATAATCAAAAGATTATGGCTTAGTAGTACAGAAGACTTCCTTTCCATCCTATCCTCAGACATCAACAAATACTTATGAAGGCCGCAGACACTTAAGTTAGCAGCAACTGCAACTGTGCACGTTCAGCTTAAAATGCTAAACATCTAGCCAGCAGAAATAGACTGTGCTCTATCATCTTTCAGCACTTATTTAATGATAAATTTCTCCTTGCTGAAACAAAAATTGTGTTTAGCTGCATGACCTGCATGCAATACAACCCCAACAGTATTCTAATTTGCACACAGAAAATGAAAAATAATCATAAGGATGATGTGTAATAGCCTTTTGGCAAGATTAATTAAAGCCTTAGACTGTTGATTATACAAGCAACTCAGGTTCAACATCTTTATGATCAGCTGCAGATAAAGGGAACATGTATACAGCTCCCACAGAAACAAGTTCAAGTTCGTTAGAGCCTGGTAATTATTTTACAGCTCAGTTCAGCTGCAACAGCTTCTGTGCAGCACTCTGCTATGTAAGGAAAGCAAGGTTTGAGCTGGTTTCTAAAGGGCTAGAACCTGTGAAAGGGAGCTAGTGGGGTGAAAGGATCCTCCTCTTTTAGCAACAGCAAATTCATCATTACAGGCTCACCTGCCCCTAAGCCGCGCTCTCAGAAGACAGTGAGAACCTACACCCCTCTCACAGGTTCATACTTTGCTGCTCCACTTACACCAAAAGCCTCTCACATTCCTAGTATTATTTTCAGCTAAATCAGAACAGGGAATCAAAAAGAACATCAGCTCATTTTGAGTTCAAGCTAAATGGCAGTCGTAATAATTCTAAGATACAAAGGAGCACAGAAACATAACCCTCAGATTACGAACTTTGCTTGCCTGACTAACCCAAAGAGGCTTCACCCTGCACGGTTTTTTTAAAGAGAATTTTAAAACAGCTTAATTTTTTCTCTGTCTTTATCACGAGACTCCCGTAGTACTGCAGCAACTTCATCCATTATTAACAAGGCCTCATCTGCTCGGTGCATCATCTCCATGAGATGAGAAATGGACTGCGTGTCGCAGCACGGCAGCACACACCGCGTCCTTTTCCCAGTGGGGAGCTTTCACCTCCCAAAGGGCAAACGCAGGGCATAACTTAGAATGGTTTGCTCCTTTTTATGCAAGTCACAGTTCAGGCACTGGGTGAAAAACACCACGTTCCAGTAAACCTCATGAGTAAATATGAAAAATCCTCTCTTCCACCTTGCAGTTTCAAGTTCTTTGCTCAGTTTCAGCTTGATTTGACAGCAGGAGTCCACAGAACAGAACGTCTCGGAGAAGAGTGTAAAGAAGGATGCTCAAACTCAACAGCTCTGCCATCCAACAAACCAAAAAACGTGAAGTGACTACTTGACTCCTGCTGAAATGACCCTGTTTGGGCTAATTTGTTTCATTAAATAGGATCAGAAGATTTGATTTTGAATCTCAATTAGTTCAATCTCGTATCAATTTGTCATTAGCAAGGTACTTTACATACTCATTCTTAAAAATACTCCCCCATCGCATTTCACTTGAATGCAACATAAATAAAAGCAGCTTGATTCACTGTCACTGTTCTTCCAGGAAATTAATACACTATTTTTTACTTTTAAACACTTAAAAATGAACTGCAAATTCATTCATTTCCTGACAAGCAGGTGGAAGATGAAAATGAAACACGTGCTGTAGCCTACTTACAAGTTTAAAATCTTTTCTTTTAAATCAGGTGCTCATTGTGATACATATAAACAAATATCTAAATACATAAGTCAGTCTTAAAGTTGGCAGTCACAGAAACCAGAAGCAGAACCAGGTCCAGCATCAAAGCATCAGCATCCAAGCAGATAAAAGTAGTAATTCAGAAGCTTTCAGAATTTGTTCAATTTTGTCATTTTAGTTTATACCTCAAAGTCTCGCAGAACAGCTGCTGGTCTTTGAGTGTTACGAGAACTTTGCTTCTTTTTATTTCCAAAAGCCAACAGCCTGCAACCATCCAAAAAGTTTGCTTGAATAAGATCAATGCACATTTATGCCTCTCTATTCTAGCCATTTCAATGTCCTGTTTGTCCTGCTTAGAGGCAAACACCAAGAAAAAAAATTTTACTTTCAAGTTAGGAAACTACTAACTAACACATACCTCAAACGTATACAGGTTGACCAGTAAAATCAATTTTTACAGCTTTGCAGAAATTACTTGCAAGATGTTAAGGTTAAAAAATTAAACCCAGACTCTCTCCCCAAGTGATGATTTTGCATCTCATATTTTTCATCAAAGTTCCTATTTGTCCACCTTTCCAAGGAGAAGATTAAACCTCCTATGGTTTTCTCATACACAGCTCCCATGTATTCAAATTCCATTTGTTTTCTTGCACTTTTTTTTGTGCTCATGATCACCACATCTGTATAGAAACTGTTTCAGCAGCTGATTCTAGCTCCAGAACCCGTAGCACCCGCAGAAAGGGCATTCAGATCACTCCTGCACGATGTGGAAGTGCTTATGCCATAGCTTGGCCACAGCATCCAACACACAAACCCCACTGTGGGTGCAAACAAATGAGCCTCTATCACTATTACAGAGTCGACATTTTGAAGACACTTACTGGACTACCTTCTGAGCCTCAGATTTGATGTTCTGCTTTAGAAGACTGGATTACAATCAGACAAAAGACTTAACTATCACCGTTTTTGAGTCCATACAGGATGGTACTACTTCAATAATTTGGCAATACGAGATCAAAAGGACAATTCATAAGCAGCGTTATCATGTTCCCATTCCTGCTGCTTTTTCAGGGCTTTATGTGAATTCAAATCGGGTGTCTTCAAGTTTGAACCCACTGGACTCATTCTTGATTTCAGCTTTTTATACTTTCATGTTTCAACGAGTGCCTGTTACGCACACAGGGAACAGAAATCAACCCAACTAGACAGAGTCACAAGATAGCAAAGGGTTTTTCAGGCATCCTATAGTTTTCTCCACACGCTATCCCAGTGAAACCTATATCTTAATTCCTGTCTGGGGAACACATTCCCCTGAGGTCAATAAATATCCGCCCTCTGCTGATACACCCAGCTATGAACAGCCTTTTTATTGACTCAAATAGCAAGTTAAGAGACAAACAAGAGACCGATACTGAAGAAACACACACAGTTCATGTCTCAAGACACAATTCATATTCCTGTTTATTGCTGTTATTCAAAACAAAACTGTTCCACAATTTGCAGGAAAACACATTTCAGAAATCACGTTTAAAACCACATTACCTTCTCTACATACTGGAGCCAGCTTCTCTCCAGTTAGTGTCAGTGTTACTACACTGACGGCACACAACGCGGACACAGACCAACTGTTGTACACAGTCCCTTACTGAGCACCACAGCCTGCGCCGAGACCTCTGCATCAGCATCAACCACTGCATCCGAGCTCAACAGTTGTGTGCCAGCTCCCACATTCATGCACACACAAAGTCCCATTTACAACCAACAGGCAGACAAGGGGAAAGAAGCGACTTTTCAACGGCATCGCTTTCTCTAACACACCACAACAGCCACACAATTAGTGCTGCTTTTTCTTTTTTATTTTTAACTTGTCTCCAAATCTTTAAAACTTGTGCGATAAGCTGGACTGAGTACCTCCAATTTCTCACAGCAAGTACAATAGCACCTGGAGCCACCTCCTGAGTATTATTAAATATAACTAAACAAAAATATACAGGTCAGGAAGAACGTAGATTTATACTGCTACGCTCATATCTGTTTGGAGCAGGTCGGGTTTATTTTTTATATTGCAGACTTGCTGATCTCATTTTAAAAAAATCTAATCCCATTTGTAATTGGCTCTATTTATCCAGAATCACAGGATTGGTAAGGTTGGAAGGGACCCCAGTGGTCATCTGGTCCAACCTCCCTGCCCACACAGGGCCATTCTAGAGCATATGGCACGGAACTGCATCCACACTGATTGTGAGTATTTCCAGTGAGGGAGACTCCACAATCTCTCTGGGCAACCTGTTCCAGCGTGTGGGAACTCACTCAGTTACCCATATTTGATTCACTTACTGTGTCATCACTGAACAGCTTTTATCAAATATCACCACTTACATAGTAAGTGATATTCCCACCTGCTGAGCAGAGAAATATTATGAAAACTACACAAAAACAGCTGCAGATGTCAGATAATCCAGGAGAAACATATCAATGGTGCACAGCAAGAGGTTCCTCTGATAACACCTTTCACTGGAATTGAGGACTACCAGATAACTACTACAATGTCACGCTTTGGTGTCACTTTCTTCCAAGATGATATTTGTATTCAAGCTTATAGCAGCTAGCTGGCTCAGACTAAGTAAGCTACCTTATTTACATACTAATTAGAGAAGAAAAAAATCTGAAACAATGCCAGTAGGCTACCTTGCTCTTTACAGGTTCTGGCAAAATTGATTTTTCCCATTTAACTAATGGAGTTCTTTTTAAAAGCCACTGGACTGGCCTAATTATCAAATCAAGGAACATATATTTGAGCTTTAATTTTAACAGCATGTCATTACCTACCATCAAGTAACCCCTTTAGGGACATACTTGTACTTGTTAGGTCACCGAGGTACTTTGCTTCTAGCTGTTGAAAGCCTACATTCAAGTTGCAGCCAAACACCAGTATTTAAATGATTTTTTTTTTCCTCCAAAGTGACCGATTTCTGTCTGCAGTCTCCTGCCAGTGCTTCCTGGCTTGCTCCCGCAGCAAATCCCAAATTAGAAAACTTCTCATTCATTAAAGTGTCTAAATCACCTTGAAACATTAAGTTCAAGACAGATCAATGTTGATTTTGTCAAGCCCTCACTGCAATCCAAGATGCTATCGAAGTGATCTGCCCGGCTGCCCTGCTTGCACGTGGCTCTCAGAACCCAAGGAACAGCTGCTACTCACCCCTCCTCCAACAGGCCTTTCACTATTTAACAAAAGGTAAAAGTAACCTCTTTAGACTATGGCATTCCATAATCTAACACGAAGATTTCCCCTATCAGCCCAGGAATACAGAAGCTTTCCAGCTTGCAACACACTCGATATGTTTCCCATAGTAGGTAAAAATACTTGGCGCTCCTTTCCATCACCACCATACGGTCGTTACTATTTCAATACCACTGCTTGAATTATCCCCGGGTTTTTTTCCTTATGTTTTGCCCGCTGCAGTTTGTGCTGCACTGCCTGGCACGTATGCATTAACACAAATTCAAATGGCACATCTGGGAAAGAACAACCCCATGGATCACTATAGGTTTGGGTCTGACCTGCTGGAGAGCAGAGAAGGGGAAAGGGACTTGAGGGTTCTGGTGGACAGAAGGATGGCCATGAGCCAGCAATGTGCCCTTGTGGCCAAGAAGGCCAATGGCACCCTGGGGTGTATTAGCAGGGGTGTGGTTAGTAGGTCGAGAGAGGTTCTCCTCCCCCTCTATTCTGCCTTGGTGAGGCCACATCTGGAGTACTGTGTCCAGTTCTGGGCCCCTCAGTCCAAGAAGGACGGGGAACTGGTTGAAAGAGTCCAGCACAGAGACAGAAAGATGATGAAGGGAGTGGAACATCTCCCTTATGAGGAGAGGCTGAGGGAGCTGGGGCTCTTTAGCTTGGAGAAGAGGAGACTGAGGGGTGACCTCATTAATGTTTATAAATATGTAAAGGGTGAGGGTCAGGAGGATGGAGACAGGCTCTTCTCAGGGATGGCCAGTGACAGGACAAGGGGGAATGGGTGCAAGTTGGAACATAGGAGGTTCCGGGTGAACATAAGGAAGAACTTTTTCACTGTGAGAGTGACAGAGCACTGGGCCAGGCTGCCCAGAGAGCTTGTGGAGTCTCCTTCTCTGAAGACATTCAAACCCCGCCTGGCTGCATTCCTGTGTGACCTGCTCTAGGTGGTCCTGCTCTGGCAGGAGGTTGGACTGGATGAGCTTTCAAGATCCCTTCCAACCCCTGACATTCTGTGATTCTGTGATCATGTCTTTCATTACCTAAAACTGCACAGGCAAGCATCATAAATATTCCACCTTTACCATATAGATAATGGTAATGTTCCAGCTGAAGGGGGAAAAATATTTTTCCAGAGGTTCTTTAAACACCATGAAGAACAACAGTGAGACTACATTAAAGCCACTGAAGTTTCCCTGTAACATCACAGTGACCAAAATGGCCCAGCACTCCGATTAGGCACTAACAAGCAAAACAGGGCCCCCCAATTGTTTATGTTTGTGTGCTGACTGGTTTTAAAAAACATGTAATGCTCTATTTTTAGAGCTTTTGTCAGATAATTTGGAGAGGATTAGCAAGTGAGCAATTAGTACATGCAGCTCACATCAGCTACCACATCAATTAGCATCATAAATCAGACCAGCCACCCCCGAACTGAATTCACTCCATTATGCAGGAAGCACGATGCTGCAGGAAGCAAAGTATTCCCGGAGAAGTAGTCGTCTTCTGAGTCACGTAGGTCTTCTGACTGTAGCTAAAATACTGGCCTTAAAATGCACTAAGCACTTACCAAGGCAGATGTCTGCTGTAAAATTTTTGTGCAACTATGACTAGCATTGTCCCCCACATCCCTCGCCCCCCTCGCAGAGGTTTGGCACCTCTGTGCTCAGCACATCTTTTGCCTCGAGCAAGTTGTGCCCTTTTGGTCAGCCTCACCCTACTCCAATTTTTCAGGATAAGTCAATAGCAAGATCCTTCCACCCATAAACTAATGTATTGTTATACATCTAGATGCTATTAGATGCTGCAGTCTCATAGCAGTGAAGTATTTTTGAAGCTTAATTAATGCAGGTTAAAATTAGATTCTTATTTTGCATGAGAAAAGTAATGAAATGGGACTAAACAGATGAATTGCCATGGGGTACAGGCATACTTTTCCACAGCTTGTTTCTACTCCTTCCCACTTTCATCTATTCAACTCCAAAGGTGAACCTACAGATTCATGTTCAATTAACAGAATTGCCATTAAAAAAGTGATAAAAGACTACACGGAAGTCCCACGTGCACTAAGGCTGCAGCTGTAGATTTTTTTCCTACTCAGAACACACCAGTAGCCTTGTCACTTTTTACAGTTTCATACCATGCAGAGCAGCCACCCATCCCTGTCACCCTCTTGTGCAGAGGGATCAGAAACTTGCCCCAGAAATCTCTCAACCCCCAGCCCGAACAGCAATCAAAAACAAATTTTCTAGGAGCAATGTATTTTGAAGGAAAACTATTACTCAGCTTTATTCACAGTACCAAAATAGAAAATAATCCTATTAAGACTTCAGGGTTTATTGAAAATACCAACAAAGCTTTACTATGAAGGCATTTTTAAACTCTACTACATCATTGATCCTACGTTCATGAAAGCTGAGGAACATTATTTTTCTGCACTGTCATCACTTATTAGTTTTGATAGTTGACACTTGTGCCTTTGGCAACACAACCAGCAATAGCTTCTAGACAGAAACAGAGGTGGTACAATTAATAGCAAAATTATTTGTAACTGCTTTGTCAGACTGCGCGCTATCAAGTGCCCATATCTATTAAGACTTTCCAAGCCATCACTCTGGTTTTAGTGCTGAACAGTAAAGTCATCCAAATAAGAATATATAGCCCATGTTCCTCTCAAGAACTGGTACTAGATTTGTGACATGCCTCCAGCAGTAGCCAGAACAGCAGATGTGAAGCTGTACGCCAATTTAGTGGCTGCTCAGAGGTCCTATCTGACTTCTGCCTATTTCTTATCCAGCCCAATTTGTCATGTTCTTCCAAGATCATGCCACCCTGTCCAAAAATAAATGCCTACCAGGTCTACAGGTGATCACGAGCAGCACAACAACCAAAACCTTACACTATGGCAGAAGTATCAGTTAGCATTCGACCTTCACGTATCAGTAAAGCCTAACTTGCACCTTTACACTGGGTTCACAAAAGAAGAGACAACAATATTAAAATGTAAGAATTCAACGTCATCTCGGTTTCTCCTTCACCCTATTTCAACATCGCTAAAGGCTTAGTTTTCAAGAGACCTTTTGTATCCTGCACAGTCAGCTCTATTTTTGAAAGCAACACAGGTAATTTAGTAGGCCAAGTTCACCACAAGAAATGCTGTAGGTTCCTACTGCTATAGGTGGCTTCCTGCTTCTCTTTGCTGTGTTCGTGTGTTATAACAGCGTTCATAAACTCTACTATCCCAGAGGCAGTGCAGTTTTGACCGGAGATGCCCGATTACTATTCCAGGCCTTAAGGCTTGCGCTTCCCCTGACCCTGACTCCGTGGAGAGGAGCAGGCTCTGACAGTGCAGAATGCAGAAACATATTGATGGTTTTATTCCTGTGCTAGAGAGCTGTTTTGGTATCCTAAGATCACTGGGTTCATCCATACCAGACTCCAGTGACAGCACAGATGAGCCTACGCTCAAATGCAACTCCTTTAGTGTGTCATTAGTAGGAAACATCTGCTGCCCAGGACCATGTTGTGGTTACTCTCAGAACTACTATTCTGTGTGCAAGTCGTCTTTCAAAACCAAAATGTTCCGTAAGAAATATAAAAATGCAGTGTGAGTATATTCAGATAGGCAGCTGAAGTCTGACATATCTTACACCCTCCTGCTAGAGTCATGTCCCGTGTTCCTACAAATGCCTTATTTAAGGTCCTGAGACATCAGTTTTGGGTTACGGACCAGATAAGCCTGGCCTGTGGTTCACAACTAGTTAACTCAGGCACAGAAGCACCAGCCAAGTGGTATACATTTCAGTGAGTGCTGTCTGGGCACCCGGAGTGCCGTGCTTTTAGCATACTTCCTCCAGAGAGCACAGTTGCTGTGATACCTCAAAGACAGGCTTCCCGGCTGCTCTCCTGGGCACCGGAGGTTGAAGCAGGAAGATAATGGCAATCACATTCGTACACTACTCTGTTTAACGAAGTCATGAGAGCAAGTTACAGAACGCTACAAAATCCTGCAACGGCGACCATCTCCCTTCTGGTTATGTCACTGAAAAACAGAGTCACAAAGTAGAGAAACAGTGCTAAAATCCAATAAGAAATTTACTAACAAGAAGAACTCCACCTGTAGCTTTATTTTAATAGAAAATGTAAGCGCTACCAAGTTCAATTCAAAGTGGATTTTCCTACAATTCTCAAGATAAATTGTGCTGAGCATTGATTAGGTCTAGACTATAAAGTCCTTCAATTTCTTCAAACTTAAGAAAAGCACAAAAAGATAAAAAAATTTGCACCTGAAGCTTCTTATAAATAAATCCAAATCAATACAGCTAAAGCTATAAATTCAAGTTCAGTATTCTTCAGGGTCACTTTGCTTGCCTGTATTTTCCGTAAGTACAGAAGGGGAAATTACCAAACGAAATAGCTGTCTAATCATTATCCAACTATGTAAACAAATAAAGCTACTAAACAAGACACTGAAATTACACATTTCACACACATCAACCCTGTATTTTTAATGTTTGCTTCCTTAAGTGGTTAACTGAAGGTTACTTAAGCAACAGGAAACATAAAATAAAAACCCAGGTCATTCACTGGTTCGGAATACACTGCCATCTGAACACCCTTTCATCTGCACCATTATACGGGGTCCAAATACGGTATTAGTCAGAATCCTGAAGTGGCATTAATGAGGTTCAATGTGCACATACTGATTAAGCAACACATCTGCTTCCATTCACAAAAAAAAAAAAAAAAAGACATTAAATACTTCCAGAGGGCTTTGGAATTGTCAACTGCCAAACAAGGGACTTGCTACCAACAAAGGAACCTGACAACCCCTCTGCTCCCACCTTGGAATTAGAAATGTAAAACAAAGCTTTCTAAGAAGTCACAGGTCCCTGGTAGCTTGAACATACCCACGTGAGATGGCAATGTGTAACATTAGTCACAAGATTCATGCAGCATTTATAGCCTTATCACAACTAAAGCAGAAGTACAAATTAATTGCAAACAACTTCTGTCGAGAAGACTAAGTAGTTGTTATTCAAAAGTCATTCCATACAGACAGAAGAGAATCGAAGTGTTCCTGATTATATAGGATCCTTTTAAAAGTTTAACCTTATTACTCAAAAAGCTAATCCCTGCCCCATACCCATGGGCTGGAGAGTTTGTGACTACAGTTGAACTTATCTTCTCGCTGCGTTTAAACACTGGATTTTCTGGGGCAGTGACAAGGCACGATACCAACCACTTAAAAGCCCCCAAAGGTTTTTACTGGCTGCTAGTAAAGCACTGAGTATAAAATGATGAACAAGTAAGTGAAATGCTCAATAACTAGCACAAGAGATAGCCATAAGCCAGCTCTTGGTTTGGCTCTTTTCTTCAGACACTCCAGTATGCCCACGTCCCACTTGTCCTGGGGAGCCCAGAACTGGACAGAGTACTCAGAGTGTGGCCACACCAGTGCTGAGTAGGAGTTTATATTTAAAAATAAACAAACAAAACACATTAAAAAAAGCAACAGGGTCCACTCTGAACCTCCTAACTCCATGGGAGGACCTTCCTTGTGTTTTTCCCTGAGAAAATCACTCCAACTCAATCCTGACTCCATCTCCCCTATCCCGGTATAAACCATTTCCTCTAATCCCTGTGCAAGTCACTCCAGTTCCAACCTCTACACATCCCTTTCACATAGTAAGTAATAGAGTGAACCTTGCCATCAAGTTCTGTTAAGCTGCACTTCCATAAATCTATATTATAATCACCTTTTTCTGATATCTTTGTCAGTGATTCTTTAAGTGACCATAAGACCTTCCACTCTTGTCCGCGACATTCATCCACACCCAGCACTTGTCTTTGCTCAATTATTTCATGGTGCGAGGACAAGTGAGAACACAAAAGCAAAGTTTAGCCACAGGTCTCCCTTTGTACAGATGACACGAAGTACAAACAGTGCTTGAAGGCAGTCAAGGACAGAAAATATTATTACAGAAGACCTATCTTTTATTCCTACAGAGGTTAGGATAATCAGAACTGTTTAATACAATACTTTCTCTCTCAGAACAGGGAACTTCATCCACTGTAGGTCACTAAGTAACCATTTTAGATTTTTTCCACAAATGATCCGAAGCTATGTGGACGAAGGTCAGAAGGAATATCCTTAGCATAAAAACTACCAATCACAGAAACAGATGTTTGAAATGCACTGTCAGCAGAAGGTCACACAGTTGAGATACAAATGAATTCTTCATTTTGGCTTTTGGAGCTTACATTACCTTTTTGTCGAAGATTTGCCAAAAATATCAACGCTGCCATTTGCCTGGCTTATTGGTAAGGACAAAACCAATTCCCAGTTGTGATGCAGTACAGAACAGTGTGTTCCCAAGACCTTGGGAGAAGTTCTTCATCTGCCTGGCACTATTCCCAACCACCATCATTCTCCCCAAAAAGTGGTGGTTTTAATTTCACTTATAATTGTCAGACCACAGTATGTTTGTAAGTGCATCCCTTCATATTTGCAATAAATTAAATACGTTATATTCCCACATCAGCCTTCACCACCTGATGCAACATACAAACCACTTTCCCCAGGTGGTAAAGTTAAGACTAAGGATACCTCAAGCACCAGATAATATAATTTATTAGAAAAAAATATATCCTGTGAAGACACTTAGCCTGAGCACTTGCATCCCCTTTCGGAAACTGCAATTGCCATATTGTACTTTGCCAAGTACAATGGGGAACATAAACACCGCAGCCGACATTGCAGGGTGTATTTCCTTTTCCCAAGTGCCTGCCATCAGCCAAAGAGCATAAAATGCATTGCTCAGCACCCCCTTTTCTTAGGGAGCTAAGACCCATTCACCAGTTTTAATGGAAATAAAAACAGTGATCTGTACACACAGCAGCACGAACTCGGGTTTCAGCATTATTGCATGGTGCTTTAAACTAATCCCCCAAAGCAAACGGTGGGAAAAGCCTGGCACACTCCCTGAAAACCTAAAGCCTCACAACACATTCATTTCAACACCATCAGCTGATCCACAGCACGCCTCTTCCTTTGGCTCAGGAAAGAAGTGATCCTCAGAAATTAATGGTCTAAGGTTTTCCTCTCGATTTGTAACTTTTATGCACTCCATCAAAAGCATCTCATTTTTAATCTGGCAGATTTTGCCGAGAACAGCAACAAGGCAGGGAACTTCCAGCCAGAAAGCACAGTCACTCTGTGTCACTCGGAGTGAGACGTTCCGGTAACTCAAGACACAACCATCAAACCCAACTTTTAGTTAACCATGCAAGGAAAGCTAAGGACAAGCGTTTGAATTTCTTGGTTACATGTGTGCTGATGTCTCTTACCTTCCACTTTAAAAGAAATGTCTCTCCATTTTGAAACTAGCCACCAAGCCTACAAAATACGTACCGTGCTTTGTCCATCTGTCCGCACTGAAGGTCTGCAGACAGCGGGACAGACTCACAGCAGGGCTGGCACACAGCTCAGTACACAAATCCGCACACGCACGACCAGCAGAAAGAGGCATTAAGAGACTTGTTCCAAACATACTGCACTGGCTCTTGCAGGCAGCTACTGCTGCCACCCAAGTAAATGCTTACTATGTTTATACAAGCCCAGAATTTACCTAGAAGCACTTAGGACTCAATTGGATAACGTGTGTGGATTCCCTACACCAGACTGAATCACACGGATTTATTCCCGCAGAACAACAACAAAGCAGCACTTCCCCAGCACACTCTGCCACTGCCCTCGTCCACAAACCTTGAGTGAGCTAGTTGTACACCTCCATTTTATTAAGAAGAGGCTACTACAGAGCAGTGACTCACCCTCAGCTTATCACTAAGCTGGCAACTTAAAGTCCCACATTGTCAACTACTGATGATCCTCCTTCCATAACACGAAGCTGAAGAAGGTTGACCATTGATGCACCTGCCACTTTTCTATCATCAAGCAGAGAACGGGTACATCAAGCAGGAGAAACAGCTGTAGTCCTATATTCCACAACAGAAAAGAATACTTTTACAGTACGCTCGTTTTATCATAGAACCATTGAGGCTGGAAGAGACCTTCAAGTTCACCCAGTCCAACCCCTACCTACATCACCACTAACCCACATCACCCAGCACCACATCCAGATGCATCTTGGACACCTCCAGGGACAGTGACTCCACCACCGCCCTGGGCAACCTATTCCAACACCCTGACAGGGAAGAAATTTTTCCTAACGTCCTATCTGAATCTTCCCCAAAGATTCTTCCCTGTGCACTTCAGGAGTTTTAGTTCCACCCTAAGTCACTTCCTTTTCAAGAAACAGCACTCCTAAAAGTCACTGAAGGAAAAAAAAATAGGGAGGTTTATACCTTTCACCCACTCCCCCAGCACGCTGCCCCAAACAAGCCATTTCCAGGTGTATGGATCATGTATTTTCTCTAAGACTTAGGTGATTTCTGAAGTCCCAGGAAACGTGAATCATCATTTCAAAACTCAAACTAGCATTCACAACACACTTTTCAATGATTGTTATATTTTAACAGAAAAACCAAATAGAAATCACAAAACGCGCTGGAACACAGCAACTCATAACTGAGTAACGTCTGGTATGGCACCTGTAAGAACTAAAGCAACAACTTCCCCCTAGATAAAAAAAATAATAATTGGATTTTCTGTCCATCCAGGAAGGACAAATAAAAAAAGAAAGAAAGCACAGGCCACAGGGAAGATTTTCAAATTACTTGCAAGGCACGCTGAAGCCAGTATCTTAAGCCTCATCGTTCAGGCTTTGTTTAGTAGAGGATTCAAGGTATTTGCCAGTAGGAAAATGCTCCACGCTTGCTGCATTAACATCTGTTAGCAATAAGTATATTAGCAAAAGTGGTTTACAGACCATTAGCCAAGACGACATTGATGTTGCCAAGTTGTTTTTAAATCCTTTCATGAAGGATTAGAAGTTAAATTTTTCACCCTCCTTCCTTGGTTTTGCATCATTCTCCATGTTTTATAACAACGTAATGCTGGTCTCAGTCTGGATGACAGAGACTGGAACGGACTGTTCAGCTGTCACCTACTCTTACTTATCCACACACACACCATAACACCATCACACCTCCAAGTCCCGAGATGTTTCCAGCAATTTAAAGACTGCTGAAGTCAATCCATGTTTTCTTCTCCCCATTCCCAAGCACACCATATACCTGACAGAAAGAACTGTTTAATCCAGCAGGCACAGACACATCTACTGGTGGAACTAAGCTAGTGAACTACAGAACATGTGAAAACAGTTTTTACTACACCTGACGGTCTAATAATGGCATCCAAAACTGCTTGGCTACACAGTATGAACTTCATACAAGGAAAACTGAATGGAAGCATATGCTTTCAAACTGTTGACTTTGCAACCCCATGAAATGCAAGAAGCTGAAAGTAACCATTTTTCAGCATTTTTATCCAATGAGGAAAAATTAATGAACCAGTATCACACAGACTTGTTTTACCCAGCATCACATCTAACTTAAAAATTAACACAAGGAAAGAAATCTTTGTGCAAAAAGTATCGACATGTCAATTTAGGACCCATTTTAGGAACGTTTAGCAGTTGCTTTCCTCAAATTAGATACAACTTCTGGACTTGAATATAAAGAACTGCTGCTGCTGAAAGGCCAGTTTTATTTTAATTTAATTTAACAGCCATTGGTCCAGCAAGTGTGTGCAGACACTCCTATAATAGAACTCAAAGGCTATAAAGAAGGGAGGTTTAAATTGCCAATGAAATGCAAAGTGTTTGGAGGACACTGTCACTCTATATGAAAAAGAAAGTTCTGAGAATAAGAAATAGCATCTCTACTCCTCTGAAATAAGTCTCAAATTACTTTAGGTTCCAACTACGTTCTCCTCCAGATCCATCAAACCTCTCTTGAGCAGGATAGCATTATGTGAGCTGCTCAAGGAGCACTCGTTGGCTGGAGTCACAGTTTGAAGCACTCTGAACTAACGGTACTGTATTCTTTTCTTTATAGGGTACAATTCTCCTTCCACTGGAAGAAACAAGAAGTTATTTGATGCTTTCTCATGCCAGCCACATGCCAACCATACCACGATTCCTCACTGCCCGTGAAAAAGCCAAGTACCTCAAACTCAAAAGGTTTTGGGACATTTAGGGAGCACCATCGCAGCACTCAGCTCTCCGCAGCTCAATAAAGACTTCCAGGGCTGCAAAGGCAGCAAAAGAAATGACTGTTTCCAAGTTCTTCCTACATACAACATGGCATCACCTGGTATCGGTGAGAAATAGTTAGATAAAGGAAGTTTACCAAAACCACAATCTATTGGAGTTGTAATCTAAAGGGGTGAGTTGCTTTTTGAAATAAATGCAATTTTTAACATTCAGAGCTAGTTAAAGAGCCCCCAGGATCGAAAGGACTTAAAATACACACTTTTTCTAGACAAATCTTTCCCATGAATCAGACCTACTGGTTGCATGACTCAGGGTCCAGGGTAAGTTAGACAGCTAATTAATTGTCTATGAAATTTTTGCTCATTGGCTCGGCTTTTGAAATACGCTTACAGGCTGCTTTCTGGTTTTAAAGTCTTCGTGACCTCCAGTTAGGTAACACAAACCATCAATACACAAAAGGACTAACAACAGGCCACGTGCTATGAAGGTAACAACACACAGTGCTTTGCATTCAGCGCTTCCCATCCTCCTCCCACTTCAACACAAACCTGGCCGCATCACCATATCCCAACCACCTCATCCGAGAAACGTATCCATACCACATAAACAGGTATTAATTACCACTTAAAAAGAGGAGGGTGTTCTGCTGAAGACATCATCTATCCCGCAGAAATCCAGAAGCCAGTAGCGCTGGGAAGGGACCAGCGGCACCTGTGCCGTACCCTTCCCACAATATGTATTTACGAGTTTCCAGGGAAAGTCTCCGGGGAAAGAGGAAAGCAAAGGGAAAGGACTCCCAGGAAGGGCCGAGAAGCTGCCAACCACACACCATCCCTTCAACAAAACAACCACACACCATCCCTTCAACAAAACAACCACACACCGTCACTCCGGACTCGGATACAACAGGGAATGCGCACCCAGCTCGGCCGCATGCTCCGTGCCCAGCTATTCCCTGTGCCTGACCCTGTCCTTCCACACGCGACGGGCACCGCCAGCCTCAGCAGCTCGCTGTGCGGGGCTCCACAGGAGGGGTTTTGCCCCTTATCCCCTAAAAAACTAACGGCAGCACAGCCGATGCCCAAGCTGAGCTGGGTGAGCGCCAGAGGAGCAGCGCGGGCTCCCCAGCAGCCGCCTCAGCAGCGGCTTTCCCGGCAGGACTTTTCCTGCCACACAGGACCTGGGGACCAGCCAGGCCAGGGACGGGGTGGCTTCAGCAGTGCTGCACGCCGGCTGCCCCGCACGGTGCCGAGCGCAGGAGATGGACAAGAACTCCAACATTTCTCCTTACAACGCGCGCTCCTGGCAGCCCCGTGTGCCCGACCGCGGCGGCAGAGCGAGAAACCCCCGCACCGA
>VZRW01010131.1:201799-450908 GCA_013398125.1 Aegotheles bennettii | reverse complement strand
CTCGCCCGGCGGGTGGCCCCGTGCGCCCAGCAGCCGCTCAGGTGGAGGAAGAGCCCCGGTGCGGGGGTCCCGGCCCCGCCGGGCGGGAGCGGGCGGGAGGCCGCAGGTACCGGTGACACCGCAGCGGTGCTGGCGCTGGCAGCAGCCGTTGTTACCAACAGCCCGGTCTGCGGGGCAGCTGCGGGCAGGGCTGGGCGCTCAGCTCAGCCGAGCCTGCCCGGGGCCGGTGTTGGGTGGTTGGAAGGGCGCGGGGTGAGCGAACGCCTCGATAGCGGCACAGCGTGAGGGCACCTGGGGACGGGCGGGCCGGAGGCCTTAGGAAAAGGAATCCTTCCCCAAAGCCATCGATCCGTAATGTCGGAGTTCAGACGGGAGGTTGGGTTTGCGCCCAGGGGGATGTGAGCGATGCAGACGGTGGGAGCTCAGGGTGGGCACGGCGGGTGCTGCTGCTGCTGCTGGGTCCTTACACCGAACGGCTCCAGGGAAAAGAAAGGCTTGGTGAGCTTGGCAGCGAGAGGAGGTTGGGGAGCACCATGAGGAGCAGTGCTTAACTGTACCACGAGCAGTAGCACCCCGTGCCACAGCAGGCGTTTGCTGATGCTCCATTGCAGGTCTTCCTTGCAAACCCGTGGTGGCCCAGCAGAGCTGAGTGAAGGCTGCAGGGAGACCCTTGGGTCAATGGCTGCGGTGCTGCTTCTGTCACTGCCTCTAAGCGAATTCTGTCAAGTAATACATGAGCTATTACACCTGAGGTAAGCACTCACCACCAATTTATGCTGTACACACAGTAACCGGTATCTGGTATTTAAATAGTTCCAGTATCACTGGCTGTTAAGCTTCTCAATGTGATGGCTCACACCAAAAAACAATCTGCAGCAGTGACAAGGGAAGCTGTGATATGAGATTGAGTTTTTGGATACTCCTGAATGTGTTGCTTGAAGATCAGACATACCTGGTTAACAGTAATTAGTCACATGAAGTTAACTTAGGACAAGGGGGAACGGGTGCAAGTTGGAACATAGGAGGTTCCGGGTGAACATAAGGAAGAACTTTTTCACTGTCAGAGTGACAGAGCACTGGGCCAGGCTGCCCAGAGAGCTTGTGGAGTCTCCTTCTCTGGAGCCATTCAAACGCCACCTGGCTGCATTCCTGTGTGACACGCTCTAGGTGGTCCTGCTCTGGCAGGGGGGTTGGACCGGATGATCTTTTGAGGTCCCTTCCACCCCCTGACATTCTGTGATTCTGTAACTGTCTTTCTGTAAATGAGTGAAGGGGACAGGGACAGGGCTGAGGGACCTCTGGAGCCCAACCTCCCTGTCCATTGTCAGTGCCTAGGAGTTCTACCAGAAATGCTTCCCAGGATATTAAGTGCAGATGGGAACACAGTAGGGACACAGCACAAGGGAGGGAGGACATGACACGGTAGCTGGTTTCCACATCCCCAGGGGGGTGCCAGCAGTGTGGGGTGGTCTCAGAGACCACTCCCCCTGTCCCCTTGTGGGTGAGGAGGCTGCAACCAGTAAAAGTGAGCTGATGGTTTCAGTTACCAAAGGAAGCTTATTTTTCCTCAGATAATCACTTAGTGCAAATTTTCCCATTCTGATTATCAGATAGAGAAGTCTTTAATTCCAGCTGAGGGACTGAAGCTTTCCCAGCACTGATTGCTCTCTGCTGCAAAAGTTGTCTTCTGCTCATTTGAACAGTTGAGGAGGAGAGGGCAAATATAGGCAGAGATACTTGTGTCTTCTTCCCTGTGCTTTCTCAACAGGAATTGGTATAACTTTTATTAGCTTTCTTGTTTTTATTTTCTAATCCTAATAGGAAAGCCTTGAGTGGGAAGGAAAAAAACCAAGACAAATAGGAAGAATATAGTCTCTGCTTCCATTTTTTGAGTGCCTCTCAGGGTGTTAATAAAGATAAAAAGTTAGGAAGCATAAAGGATTTTTGCTTACCTTAAACTATTTGAATAAGCTAATGGTATGTAGAAAGGTAGTAAATGAAAGCTGTAATTTTCCCCTTTTCCTCCCCCTATCCTGATCTCAAGCAGAAGAATCACCTCACATTACTTATCCTTCCAGAAAATGCCAAAGTGAGCAGCAGAGCAAAGAGTTAGGCAATAGCCTTTGTCATGTGCAGGGCTGTTTGTTCCCACTGCTGCCACACGCTTTTTACTCTTCCAGCTCTAAAATTCATGATAGACTAAGATGTGGAAAACAACTCCCTGAGCAGTCTCAACTGTAAATGAATGCAACTACTACACAAATAATTGAATCATTAAACTCCTGTGTTAATATAAAGCCTTTTTATAATACTCTGATCCATAAATCTGCGAAGCCTTTGCAACCATGATTTTTTTTACTACATAATAGCTTCCCTATAAGCTTTGTAAAAAATAAAGCAAAATATCAGCTACTGTTGCAGCTTACATAGATTTCTCATGTAAGGCAGCCATAACAATATTTTCCTGTGCCTGCAGCTGAGATTAGCCTGAAATGCTGCTTGCAATGCGCGGAGCAATGCTAGATGTGCCTCTTCACTCTTAAACTCTGTTATAGAGAGCCTGGCATCTCAAGGGCTCCATCATCCATGTGAATTGGCAAAGAGAAAAACTTTGGTGCCATTTCTGGGAGCATTAACCAGTAACCAAGACTGGTTTTCTTGGCTCTGGGATGTGGCTGGCTTGGGCACTTCGCAGCTTTTCTGGGGCTGCTGTTGCCAAGGGCAAGGTGACCACTGAAATTGGTGCCCGTCCTCAAGCCTGGGGAGGTCATAAGCCCCAGACAATTTTTACAGTATAGAAGGGCTGATGGACTTTTAAAGTCTTAAAAGGCCCCAGTGTAGGTTATCCTTCTGTCATTGGTTTTCCTTTCTGAAAGGGAAAGCTTTCCAAGGATGAAGCTTCCCACTGCCCCACGCTCCCATGCAGTAGGTTCTGTGCTTAGGTCTATAACCAAGTTCCACCTGTGCTGACCTCCTACTCCTCCTCCCCATCTGGCAAATCCATTCACTGCCGTGACTACAGAAAGCTGAAGTGGATGGTTTCACTCTCCTTTGAGGACCTTATTCCATGAAGGTATTCAGTAACTGGAAAGCAGCACTGAATCAACACCTGAAACACCTCCAGTTCCTGATGGATGACTGTGCTTATCCCCTTCATGTTATTCCCCATCTGTCCACTGTGGCCTAACTCTGCAGAAATCGTAGGAAAGAATTTTGAGGCTATGCAGTTGATGAACTTGGACTTAAGGCATATGGACAATTAAATTTTGCTTTTGGAACCGAGCCTGAATGTGCCAGTAAAAACGAGCAGCAGAGTTTGACCTTAATGGAAGTATGATTGTAGAACAGTTCCACAGAGAAGTCACAGGCAGGGATCACAATCTACTAAGCTGATGTTTAAATACAGATCTTGGAAATGGGTAACTCGTGTGGAATTTCATTTAAACACTCACTGTGACCTTCTCCTAATGCTCTGTTACAACGTGGTAGAACATGACCCCCTGTCTGCTGAAATGGGAGTTAGGCAGGACCAGTAGCTGAAATATTGATTGGGAAAAAAAATAATAAAAAATGTTTTAAGCATCCTATCCCGATCTGTGGCAGGATTTAATATAAATGCAGTCAAATATCATAGGTAGTTAGAGGCTCATTCGCAGACCTAGCAGAAAGGGAATTAACTGAGAAAAATGAGAACATACGACTCCTGGACCATCCAAGAGAAGTTGTAAGAGAAGTCCTGCTGATAGTCGTAAGCAACATTCCACCTAACTTGGACTGTTTCAGTGTCTGTTCACAATCTTAAATCCCAGCTGTTCGTGTGATTACTGTTGGTGTGAGCAGTGTTTTGTTTAATATGCAGGGTGTGTCTGGAAAAATACAGGAGATAGAGTGTTAGATGCATCCTTGTGCCTACTAATATTGACATTGCCATAAAGACTGAAATCAAACCCATGTGGCAAACAGATATGGAAACATAAAGTTTTCCTGAAATACCTTTGTCATATTCCGCAGTGAAATGTCAGCAGAAAAAAATGAAATAGGTTAAGCTTCCTCTGGTAACAAGCTGGGACGAAATTCTTTTATTTTACTGAGTAAAAATTTGGGTCAGTCAGTTACTATTACAGAGTTATTAGATTGCTCAAGAGGCTTTGAAACAAATGTAACTAATGAATTAACCTCATTCTCAGAGTGTAAAATCTGTTCTAGGAGAAATGCCAACTAGTTCAAACAATACTAATTGTAGAGTAGTGACAACAAACAGTTGTCTGAGCTGTAGCTCATTCCTCAGTGTTCCTGTCATAGCTGGGAAAATGTTGCTCTGTACCAAACCTGCTTGAAAATGGTGGGTTGGCAAAAGCAACCTGCCTTTCTGAAGGTGGGAGCAGAAATCAAATTCCTTGCAAGGTCAAATAATCCTACTTTGAGGATCTTCTACTAATAAGTGAACCAGGGGAGGTTTAGATTGGATATTAGAAACAATTTCTTTCCCAAAAGGGCTGTCAGGCCCTGGCACAGGCTGCCCAGGGCAGTGGTGGGGTCACCACCCCTGGAGGGGTTTCAAAGCCATGTAGATGTGGTGCTGAGGGCCATGGGTTAGTGGTGGCCTGGGCAATGCTGGGTTAACGGTTGGACTGGATCACCTGAAAGGTCTTTTCCAACCCAAACGATTCAATGATTCTATACATACTATCATTCTGTTGCAGAGCAATGAACGAGCAATATCTGTATGTGTTCACCATATGGGGAAAAGCATCCTGGAGGCACCTCTCGGTTCCAGCCCTGGGGACTTGGATCTTCACCAACCTGATGTTAAAATGAACCATCACTTAAATTGCTCAAGGTTTGTCTCCTTGTTAATCTAAGTCTCACAGACTAAGTATTTACAGATTTGCAGAACTATTATCTTCATTAAAGCAAAGACATTGGATCTGGAGTTGTGCTGCATCCTTGCTCAGGCTGATAATGGTTTGTGTTCCAGTGTTAAAGCAGGGACTTAAAATGTTTACAGAGAAAATAAATGGCTTCTGCAGAGGAAGAAAGAAAGGTGGTTTAAAGTCCTAAGTTCTGCCCGTTTCAGCAAAGACTTGAATAAGACTCAGTAAAAAAAACTTGTTCAATTGCAGCTTATGGGATATGGGTACCCCCGAAGCAGGGCTCAGCCAACATCCCAAATTTTATACCAGGGTGAATCCAGTGACAGCTTCACATGCCAGTTCCAAGATACTCAGCACTTTGTTGAGCTCTTATCATGGCTAAATATGATTACACTGAAAGTGTCTCTAAGCTTGTTGCTGTTGTCACTTTCTTGACAGAGAATCAATATTTGATTCACCACACAATTACACGCTGGGCTTGGATCTCACTTCAGCTGTGGTATGCTGACAGGGCTTTAAAGGTTAGAAAAACTGTAGGCTCGATTGTTACCTTTGACCTTTCACACACATGGTATTGATTTCATGCAGAAAGATGACAGGAGAGGCCATACTGCATTAGTTCAAATTAATCTTTTCGAAAAATTACCTTAATTCTGAAGAACATGTTGTATGCATAATGCTGTAACATCCAGTGATAAGGAATGAAGGAATAGACTGAGAAATTGATACGGTAAAGTCAAAACAACTAAAGTCTGGCAAAACTGTGACCTGGACACTGCTACCAGGACCTGTAGGTAACCATCAGGGAAGATGGCAATACTGATGAAGGCTGTCACAGTGAGATGGACCTGTTGTTGAGATACTCAGCATGCTCCATCGCTGGAGGTCTAAAGAGCAGTATGGATCTTCCCGGTATGAGGGGTAGTGAGCTGCCCTTGCACATCACTGTCCCCCTCCAGAAAAGCAGGGTAGCCAAGGAGTTTACACAGCCTTTGTGCTGCCACAAATGTTCTCTTTGGTCTGAAGGCAAGACAGAAATCAGAACCATGAGCTCCCTCGCTGGTGAAGATCCCACGTGACTTATTTTAAGAGCATGACATTGTGCAAGTGTCGAACCCAGCATCCCCTAATGTGGATCCTAGGTGACACACTGCACAGTTTAAATAGCAACTCACAGTGTACAGCTGCAGAATGTGGCTATGTTTCTCAGCATTTGTCTGGTAAGAAAGCAAAACATTTTCTTTGGCGCTATGGGGAGGAGTGTGAGCCACAGTAATCAGTCAAAAGAGCAGGAAAACAAAGCTGAGGATGGTGGTTGGGGCTGATCATGGTACTTCCCTACATTTCAGGTGAGAAATCTTGTTCTTTTTGCCCTTGACTTCTGTGTGTGCTGTGGCAAGGAAAGTCACATGTATTCACAGTATGTGAATACTAATGTCAGAAAAACAGCCAGCAGTAGACTGTAGCTCAAGAAGGGTGTAGCAGGTGCTTGACTGTAGCTGTAGAATAGTCTGCCAGGCCAAGAAGAAGAGTGCTGTCAGGACACACCGAATTCTGTGAGAAGACTTGGTGTATGTGTGTAGAATAGCTCACTTTAATGCTTGTGCTCTTGGGATGGCTGTGGAATCCCAGCCGCAACATCTGGAGTACAGCCGTGCTGCTTGTTACAAACAGGTCTGGCCATGTACCAAAACCAGTAGTTCTGCTGATGGTGTTTATTCGTGTAAGTATTTGACATCAGCGTAACTTGAAATTGCCTTTCTTTGGAACTTGCCCTTCAAAATCAGTGATATTTACCTGGCACAGCAACACCAGCCCTTCAGCTTGTGAGAAATTCCCCCATGGGATGATTGCTCCAGCGTACGATCGGTGCTGTTGGCCCCTCATCCCCAGTGGACAGCATTCCTGAACACTGCACTGTGTCAGAAAGTGCTCCCCGAGGCAGCCACAGAAGCCGGTGGGATCTGCCCTGTCTCTGTGTTAGTTCTTTGAGCTGCTTAACAGCTCACCACCACTAACAACTCACATTTTGCAGTTCTAGGAGTGTCTTGGCAGAGACAGGGCTCCCAGGGCCTGCTTGCACTGCAGTTTAGTGTGTGGAAAGATCCCAGGAAGAATTCCCTGGATAGAGTCTGGTACTCACTGCTTGTACGCACCACCTCGTATGCCCCCTTTCTGTAGCTGTAGCTTCCTCATAAAGGTGTAGTAAAATCCCACAGATTGTTTGTCTAGAGACAAGGACGGGCTCCTGACACATTTCCACCCTCACATTTTGCTTATGGTTTAACCAGGTTTGTCTGACCTAGTTCTGTTTCTGTTTGTAAACTGGGCTTAATGGTGAAGTCCTGGAAGTGTTCCCAGCGGCTGCAGCCAGGCTATTCCCTCTGAAGTGATTAATTGCAGTTCAAAAGCCCTTCACCAGCTATGTATCACAACATTAACATAAAAAAAACATGTTCTCTGGGATTCTAAGCTTTGAACAAGCTTCTTATGGCGGTGAGACTTATATTCAGTATCACAAGGGCACCATGGGACCCTGCTCATCAGTTGCTTGCTGCTGAGTACGTACTGAATTGGAAAATCTCTTTCCTGTGTACCCATTACAGAACTGTTATCACAGAATAAAATGAAGCTTTGGATTGTTTTTACTAAGCTGGGTGTGAATTTTCATCCCAGTGTAACTTTCCATTACTTGCAAAAAATAATTTGGGAACAAGTATAAACTGAAATTTGATACCCAATAATCATTTGAATACTGCAAGGCTCCTGGAGAGTGCTCAACAATTGCTACAGACAGGGTGAGTCGTTAGCACTAAGCATCTAGCAAACAGGCAACTGCTAGTTGAACTAAGGGTACTTAAGTCATCCTTGTTAGATCTAAATCGTGTAAAGGACATATGAAGAAATGCCCTGTGTTCTGTGTAGGATTAGCTTCATCCAGAACTGCTTTGGACTTGTCCAGATCTCAGGTCACCTTCCATGAACACGTACGTGGATTTACTGGATCAGT
Source organism: Aegotheles bennettii (assembly GCA_013398125.1). Taxonomy (NCBI): domain Eukaryota; kingdom Metazoa; phylum Chordata; class Aves; order Caprimulgiformes; family Aegothelidae; genus Aegotheles; species Aegotheles bennettii. Next base: position 443,024 of record VZRW01010131.1, on the reverse strand, counting down.
AAGTTAAAAATACACAAAGGACTTCAGGTCCTAAACTTTCAAAACTTCCCTAGCTCTAATGGTTTAAAAGGCAGGTTCCCTTGTTGTGCTTGCTGTCAGGAACATGCAACCTACAATTCAAGATGTTGTGTCTGATCCCCCTCAATAGTTGAAGTCTGTCTCAATATGTCATTTAGTACACACATCTTTAACAGAGAGAGCAGGAGACTACTGTAAAACCTATTGATTCTACTGCTTTATAAAAAGCAAACAAATATTCATGTGCTTAAATTAGCTACTGACTCTGAACTGCAGAGGAGCCTTCTCCTGGCATCGCAGTTCCTGTGGTGGTTCCTTTGACATTTCCTGGACCTGAACTGTGAGGTGCACTTGCTCCCAGCTTACTGAGAAGTATGGAGCTAACGCCACGAGCTGGTACAGAGTTCAAACTGGGAGCCGCTGGGTACCTGCCCTGGTGAGGAAGGGTTTTCTGAAATGTTGCAGTTTGGGGAGGGTAAGTTGCTCCCAGTCAAGATGAACAACCTGACCTATATGTTTATCACCAAAGACCAACTCAATCAACTTAAGTTTCCAGCAAAGGCCAGAAGTCCTGTGTAAAGAATGCTTCTTCACATGGGTGGAAGTGACTAGGATGGAAGTGACTGATTTAGACGTTACAATGAATCCTCCTCTGCATAATTTATATTCCCATAATTGCATAATTTCTTTTATGTTCAATTCTAGTCTCTCAGCAGCATTACTTGTTGCTCATTAGCTTGTGTGCAACCATTAAAGCAAGCCAGATGTGATTGTAATGCCTAATGTTAAAAAAGATTAATAGTTTTTTTGTTGAGAGGGTCTGAGCCCTGGCCCCATGGCCCTCCACTGCAACGTGCTCAGAGGCACCAGAAATGGTTCCTTCAGCAGGAAGGTCCTGTGTAAAATGGAGTTGTCTTACTAACTGTCTGCTAGTAGGAAAGCACGTAATACAGATTTCCATCCTAGTGTGCTTAGGAGAGGGAGGAATATGTTGTGCTTGGGTTGTATTGCATGGTAAAGTGAGGCAAAGTCACTGGAAATGAAAAGGAATGGAAGAGCTTGAAAAATAAGTGGGATCGGGGCCTTAAGGAACTGTTAGCAATCAAAAACACTGCCATCAGCTCTGCACAGAAACATTTGAACAGGGAAGCTTCCAAAAGCTGGGCATTGCTCATAGGTGCTGTTTCTGTAACTGCAGCAGTAATCTGCTGAAAACTGATGCCAGCACTCAGATGTATGCGCTCAGATATATTCCGTCTGCTGGAAAATGTTTCCTCTGCTTTGGAGACGCTGCATAGATCTGTTGCCCTTGAGTTATTTGCAAAGTATGCCTTAGCTTTCCTGACATCTGGAGAGGGAAGGGCTGGTCCTCTTGGCTACGGACTGAAGGTGGACAATGTGTTAAAAAGAGAGGTCAAGTGTGGTTCAGTAGCTTTCAAAAGAGGTCTTGGATACTTTAAGCACACCACTTCAGTTGAAGTCAAAAGACTGAATTGTGACACCATTCAAAGAAAGCCAAGTTGTTACTTTCAGGACAACTCCTGTGGCACTATCATGTCCCTGAAGGTGGTCCTAAGGCAGTGAAACTAGCACACCTCAGCAGTGTGGAATGGGTTGCTTTCAAAGCATACAAAGTTGAAACACCTTAAAGCTTAGCCTCATCTCATCTTGTCTACAGTTTCATTTTGTGTCACTACTTTGAGATGTGAGATAAAATGTTGACTTGGGTGTCCTTGAACGCAACTGACTTGAGGAAACTACAGACATGATGGACCTGCATTTTGCAGATGGGAGGACTAGGATACAGGGATGTCTCTGCCCTTTGTACTTAGTTCAATACAGAACGCAACAAACCACTATTGACCCAGATCTCAAGGGTCAAAAAACGGGAGTTTTGGCACTGGTTTTCTCAATAGTAGGCTGGATGAAGTAAGATGAAAGTATGTCATGGATTCTTACTTGCCTCTTTTCGGTCATCTGAGCTCTCACAAGTACAACTGCTTCATTATCCTCGGGCCCTCAGATGGATTTTGGTGACCTGTGTGGGAAGTGTTTAAAGCTACTACTACAGACTCCAGTGCTCCGGACAATGCTGCGAAGTCTCGGTTGCATCAGAAAGATTCAGCATCAAATCAACCATCATAAAATTTAATAAAGGGAGCAGAAAAATTCTCTAGTTGCAGCACTTCAGAAATACCGTCTTGAGAACTGTAAACACTTATCTGTGTTTTTATCCATTAACTACTTGATTTGAAAAAGGTGTAGCAAACCTTTAAATATTCCCTGAGTAATTTTGGGGGGCTCTGTACCATTAAGCTAAGTGGAAGGAACCTGTGATAAAGTACTCTTGAAGCTGAGATAAGCTATTGCAGCAGCGGTTCACTTTCTTAGGCTGGAAAATGGGATAGAAAATTCATTCCTTGTACAGCTGACAAACACATGTGCACATCTGCTGGAGCTGTGCATGCTAAATAGACCTGGAATTGCTGTTCCCTTGCAGAACATGAAATCTGAATGGCGAATGGTTTTCTAACATGAAATATTTGGCAGAAGTCTCAAAAGCTGATTTTCAGCTTCCTTCTTTAAGGGAAACAGGTTTAATTGGAAGTTTTCTTAGAAGTATTGTGCTCAAGAGGGCAGAAATGTTACTGGTTTTTAGGCATAGCATAGGTCCTGTAGGTGAAAGTCATGGTCTGCTGGGATTAACAGAGGTAAAATCATAAGCAAGGGCTTCAGAATGCTGGTTATGCATGGCAAACAAAATTGCATATATCAAGAACTTTGCTTCCTGACTCTCGCATCTGAATAAACTTGTGACTTCAGTTAAAAATGTCCTCTAAGGGTGTGCTAGTCCTGATGCTAATCTGAACAATTTATGTGGATGGAAACAGTTGATTTCCCAGCCTGAGACCCCACCATTGGGGAACAGGGGTCAAAGTTCTAGCTGGGTGCAGGGTAAGGATCAGTGGCCTTGGGTTGTAAAGGTTAGAGGGCACACTGTTCTGCAAACACTCACACGGGGTTTGGGGTGGCTGCTCTAGGGGCTGGGTTAGTCACCAAGGAGCACTCTAAGGTGATGGGCTGGTAGTGGATAGAAAAGCAGTGAAGAGCACAGAGTCAGCAGTGACTATAATGGCATGCTACTTCTGTGTTCTTTGAGTAAATCGACTGTTCCTGGTAGAGTGAAGGACCTAGTCTTTTCTTTAGGGTTATGGCTGGGATCCATCAAATGTCACAGTACTCATGGCAGCCTGTTCTTTCTTGGGTGCCTCATCTCAAGCAGAAAGCATGATGCAATAACTGTGAAAACAATACCAAGGGGAAGTGTGCCTCTGAGTGAAAATGGGGAAGCAGCTGGGAAGGACAGAGTGAAGGGAAGCAACTTCATAACCAAAACAGCATTACAGCATTGCAAAGAAATACAGAGAAATGAGGAGTCACTTCCCAGAAAAATGTCCCTCAGTCAGTTCATATACTATGGCAAGAGTGAGCAGTCTTAGGGGGACTTGGAGCTTCCCCTATTGCAGTAACCAAAACAAAGATGCAGTAGAGTTGTTGATTCCTCCAAACTGTCTGCACAGAAACCTTTCCAAGGGATTTCTCATTGTGTAGCAGTAGGGGCAATTGCCACTGCCTCTGATGTTAGAAGCAAAACCAGAATCAACTTGCAAGTGGAGTATTTAGTGGGAAATGGGGCATTTAAATACAAGAATTGATCACATGTGTCTCATGGCTGTCTGTGTAACAGGACTGATATAAGGTAATCATAGAATCACACAATAATAGAATCATAGAATCACAGAATCATCAAGGTTGGAAGAGACCTTCAAGATCACCCAGTCCAACCTCTACCTACATCACCACTAACCCGTATCACCCAGAGCCACATCCAGACACATCTTGAATGTCTCAAGGGACGGTGACTCCACCACCTCCCTGGGCAACCTATCCCAGTATCTAATAGAAAATAACAAAAATAACACTCTGCTCCTTCAGGAGACTCCAGAGGCTGCGTATGACCACTTTCTGGTTGAGACTCTGTACCTGCTCAGGGGAGACATTTGAAACTTGATCCAAAATTCCAGTTCAGTGTTTAGATGTTTGTGGGCAGCATTCAGAGCAAACCAGATGTGAAAACTGTGTAATAGATGGGTCAGTTCTGGGCCTGTAAGGACAAAATGTGGCACACACATGAACTTGCAGCATTCCAGTGGTTATGAACCCTTAACTCCACTGTACACCTTATGTATCACCTAGCACATGTATGCACTGGGAAAGGAATCTGACCTGTTGTGGCCACTGGCACAGAGCACCGGGCTAGCATTGGCGCCTAGAAGTTGAGCTTCTTTTGCTAGACAGATGGGTGACAGTAAGCAGGTTCTTTTCTGTGTAAAAGGGAATACTGAAACCACTTGTAAAGCGTTTCAGAATGTAGTAAGAGCCAAATCCAAGATGTCTATCAGATAGAAGTGCATCTGACTCGTTGCTGAACTGCATAGGTTGCAGGGATAGCCAGGTTAAATGTCATTAATCATATCTGATTATATTGAAATATGTGGCAAGGGTGTGGGTGATGCAAGGAATGACACAAACTTGGGGTCTTTTCCAAGGGAGGGATACCAGCAGGCTTGCATCCTGCTTCCACCTCAGTGTCATGGGACAAATGTCTTGAAATAGCTAATCAAATGCTCACTTGGATACGTACAAACATTCCAATTGTGTGGCACATGAGTGTTATAAATCAGCATAACCTGAAAGAAGCAAATGAACTGTAAACCTGCTAGAAGTGCTCTAAGCTGCTCTCAGCTGCTTCCAAGTACCTGTGTAACAACAACAGAAACAGGGCTTGATTGCAAAAAAAATATCAGCCCAGCAAGGGTCACATTATGCTTGGTAATGAGGATAATATAAAACAAGGTGCCTAAGAAGTGCAAGGTGGGGAATAATTCACTATGCACATGGCTGAGCAGGATTTTTTGGCCCCAGAGAGGTTAATTCTCCAAGAGGATGTTACTGGCCATCAGGCAACGGAGGTTAGCAGAGATATCACGGGGGTTTTGTGACTAATGCTAGCGTTAAAGTAATTTTAGTCCTGCTTTTATCCATGATGCAATAAGCTTTAATAAAATTACAAGCTTGTCACAGATCTCAGACTTTATTAATCATCTGAAAATTTGTAATAATTGCCATAATGCATATGATGGAAGAGCAGCTTTTGTGTCTTGTCAGCCTCTTTCCATCACTTTAACCTGCTGTTTGAAGTAAGAAGACACTGGAGTTCTTAGTGCCAGTCGATATGATCACTCTTAGCATGAGCCTCCCTGGGGTGTCCAGTCAGCAGGCTGCCTTTTGAGGAGTCCTGATAGTGATACTCCAGTATTTGTCTGATTGGAATAAACCATAAAAACGTGTTAAAAGTTGACCAGTTCAGTTCTAGACAAGCTAATGATGAACTCTTGCATGCAAATCATTATCTCTGTGAATTAGACTTTAGACTTTAACTCAGTTGAAAGAAAGAGAACATCCCAATACATCAGCTCTTGCTCTGAGACAAACAATTTCTCTTGTCTCATGTGAACTGCTTTCAGGTATCTAATATACAGCATCCTTGCAAAGATAAAGAAGGAAATAAAAAAAACTGGAGAAGCTATTTAGGAGTTCCACATCCTTAGGTGCTTTATTCTGGAAGATTTTCTTGCAAAATAGTCTGTTGTAAGGGTACAGAAACCTGAAAACAGTGGATTTGGAGACTACTGAAACTTTGCCAGAGAAAGCCTTCTCTAAGCATGGCCTAAACTCAGTGAAGATTCTCATTGCCTTTAACCAGGCGCTGCATTTCATCTGTTTAGCACAGGCATCTGTACTGCCACAGCCCAGTTGTGTATTTCCTGCAAAGCAATTGGAGAAAACCCGTTTTTCTGTTAGAAATGACTAAGGGCAATTGGTTCATGACGGTACTAGTTAAGTGGCTGATGAATATGAACCTATATCATTTGGAACAAGCTAAAAAATTGGGTCAGAAGCTGGCTGGATGGCCAAGCACAAAGAGTGGTGGTAAATGGAGTCCTCAGTGACTTTGACCTCCTTTTCCACACCCCTGGCTGTGGACCCAGGAGCCCATTCAAGCTCAGTCCAGGACCTTCACTCACATGCTGAGCTTCATGGGTAGCGTGCTAGTCCCCAGCTCAGCCATGTCTATGCCAATGTCTGACCATGGACCCTGGTGATCTTGACCCCAACATATTGATTGACTTTCTTGCTTGATCTCGGACCTGTTTTATTGCTATGGACCTGTCTGGTGATCACTAGGCTGTGTCTAATTCAGGTTACTCTCATTGAGCCCCACCCTGGCCTGTGGATTGACTTCCCAGCTTGGCCTTGGACCTGCCTCATTGCCAAAAATGTGTCTGGCCGTTTGGACTTGTTGGTGCCACGTGTTAAGAGCCTGGCAGGACAGCACTGGCAAAATCCCATTCCTTTGCAGGAATTAATTCGGTTTTTCAAACCTGGCTCAATGCTCTTTCCTGTTAAAGCTTTATGGCACATGTAAACCAAGAAGCTGACATGGTTCATGTTCAGTGCTTTCAGTGAAGAGCTTACTGATGTCAGTGAATTTTGTCACCATATTTTTTTTTTAGTTCCAAATGACTTGCTTGAGGCCAGGGAAGTGAGGACTGAGGCTGAGCAGTGGAACCACTGAGGTTGCAGTCATGCTGCCTAGATGGGAAAACAGCAGAAGCAATTCAATGTGGTTGCCTCCTGTGTTTACCCATGCTTCTTTTTCATGTGTAATGAGCTCTCTTCAGACGATTTAGCATTCTGAAATGAGCTTTTGGTTAGTTCTATGGAAACATGAGCTCTTTGGCAACCAAGCACAACAAGGGAATGAACAGAACATTCTGCTGCTTTGCATTAATCCATAGTACACATGCATTTGAATACTGCATGTGGTATCCAGCGGCAGGAATGGAAAGAGCTCAGAAGGATAAGTGAAACTATAGATCTGCTTCTATATTTTTTTAAATTGAGACTTCTTAGGTAAGTTACTGGGGGAGTCATGATGTGATTCCTTTTATGTTCTTCACTAGTCAACTCCTTTTGGCCGTACCCAAATAGGATGTTGGACTGGACTACCCTTTCCTGTGGTCTGGTAAGGTGGTTAGTGCTGCAGCAAAATACTGCTGAGCACTTCTAAGGGGTTATAATATAATGACTGTTCCTCAGCCTTGGTGTTAGGTTGGATGCAGACTAACTTGGGTTGGTAAAAGGAGTAGACAGTCATGCCTGTTTAAAACTTGGCAACATGCAGCTTGCCATCAGTAGTTAGGAGAATGTATTAATTTTCTGAAAACAGAGCTGTAACCGCGTCCAGAGAGAAAAGTGTGCACTATACAAAAAATATACACTCTGATAAACTCATTCCGGCTGATTAGGCATGCAGTGACATTTGACAGACCTTGTCAGCTTGGAGGGGTGAATGGATAAAATAAATGAGCTCTCAGGCTTTGACTGAACATATTTAGTATGCTGGGCAGGAGGTCAGTATGACTCATCCCTTCCATTTGTTGGATGACCTGGTGTTTGTAGTGAAAAATCTGTCGTCCTGCTGAATGCTTGCAGAAATGTAACATTTCTTGGTACTTGAATCCACTACAGGTGCCTTTTCAAGCTGATACCTAGTCTCTGTGAAGCTGCCACACCTTAGCATGGCTCTCTGAAAGTGATTTTGGTCCTAAAGAGCAAGGGTTACCCCCATACCACAAGGCCAGTAGCTCACTGCATTCCTTAACATCCATGGGCCACTGCAGCTTCAGAATGCATCTGTCTGGATCATCCTATCCAAATTATGGCGTTGCTTCTAGAAGGTCCCTTAACTCACTCCTTATCTAAATAACACTGCCCTGAGTGCAGAAAGTGGCACGTAGCTTTTCTGCTGAACCAAACACCGCATCTGATTTAATGAAACTGCCTAATACTGGACTTGAAGAATGCAGCAGGCTCAGCAGAGGTCTAATCCTGTTCAGGCAACAGCAAACTCTGAGAAGAAACAGTAATCAGCTCTTCCTGCCTCCCGGAGAGCATGACTCAGTTTAATAACTTATAGAATCATCGAGGTTGGAAGAGACCTTCAAGCTCATCCAGTCCAACCCCTACCTACATCACCACTAACCCACATCACCCAGTGCCACATCCAGCACATCTTGAACACCTCCAGAGATGGTGACTCCACCACCTCCCCGGGCAACCTATTCCAATACCAGTCACCCTTAGAGTGAAAAATTTTTCCTAACTTCCTTCTAAAAAAAAGTCCCCGAGGAACCAGTATTCTGTACATGAAGATCTCTATAGGAGTTTAATTAGGTAGTGTCCTTCAAGAAACATACTTACTTCTTCTCAAGTCCCTTTAACAACTGGGTCTCTAGTTCCTAATTATCTTGTTCTTTTTGACTGGGACAGCTAAATAATTACAGTCCTAGCTGGGTGAATGAATGCAGTAGAGATGTTCTTAAATGCAATCAGGCACATGTTACTCTGACAGAAAATGTGCTAATGTAATACTACAGCCTTGTACCAGACTGACACGAACCTAAGAATGCTGCAAAATGTTTGCAGAAGTTTGCTGGGATGTAATCAAGTTAGCTTTACCTTGTAAGCTGATACAAGTCCTTCATATTACAGCTGAAGCTTGCAGTGATTTCTAAGTGAGCATGACATTAAGTGAGGAGAAACCTAATCAGTAATTGATAGATCTAGTGGCATGTCCCTGTCACCACACTGTCTTGGATACGCAGACCAGATTGAGCCAGTGAGCCCTTGTGCAGCCTCTAAGTAGCTTTAACTGTACTAAAGTGCTGTTAGAGGCCTCATTATTCTAGCAGTTATGAAAGTTGAATCCCCAAAGTGAGAAAGTAGTGCAATAATAAAGTAGATTTATCCAGCACCCTCGCCATTGTTAGCTTACACAGGAAGGCTAAATGCAAAAAAAGATGCAGGATTACTGTATGCAAATGGAAATTTTTTTTCCAGCTGTCTAAACAGCTAGACAAATGCCAGGTTAATTTTTCAAGACACTGACTGCAAGATGTTTTAACATTTCATCCTTTATCGTGGTTGCAATCTGCCTGGTAGTTATCGATCCTGTATCCAACAGACCTGAAGGTTTTTCAAGGTTATATCACTTGATAAAGTAAAAAGTATCCCTGTCAAAGACTGGTGTGTTTCTAAGTTGATGAATGAAATATAAAGGTGGGTGAAGTTGTGAAAACAGTACAGGAGCAATGAAACCCTGGAACAGATTGGTCTTAATGACAGCTGTTAGTCCAGGTCTCCTTGTACTAATACAAGTGTTCCTGGACTTCAAACTTAGATATGAAACAGGAGAGTTCAGAAAAACTGTAATACTCAAGATTAAGGTTTAAACATACTACGTTTGAAATGAGAGTATAGAAGAAAAATGGGCATATGTAGCTGTGTACCTCCACCATCTCACCCTTCTCCCTCCCAGTTCTGTTGTTGTCAATCTTCTCCAATCTGGTGCATGAAGAAGTGTTTTCTAGGTGTGAGAACAAACACCAGACTTCACCAATACACTAGTCTGCGCCTTGTGTCTGTTGCTTTGATGCCCTGCTGCAGCTAGTGAAGGCAGCAGTCCTATTTAAGTCCTAGTTTCTGCCTCTGACAGACTCCATCAAGCCCTGACTGGAGTCTTAGTATGAGAAATTCAAAAGGTGTCTGCTGAGGAAAACGTTTCCAGGACAAAATCCCAGTGTTACCCATGCTGCTTTGCATGATGGAGCTTTGCATGATGGTTTGGATGAAGCAATGGCATTTGGCACAGTATCGTGGAGCAGGAGACAGTGGCACTGCAGACATATGATGGGTAACAAGCTTGTGGCCCAGAGCAGTTGCTCGCACCAGACCTATGCAAATTCATACAGTGTATGATTATCACTTGCTATCAAGCAGAATCTTAAAAAGCTGTTCACAAAGAGGGAAGGAAAGCTTATAATGGTTCATAATGATAGCTCTTATAGAGAACCTGCTATCCAGCACTTCATGCAAAGCCATCTGCCACACTGAGAGAGCACAATGGAGCCGCGTCGTAACTCCCAACGTGGGGCATGACCTGCAGGGTAGCAGATAGGAGCCTGAGTATAACATTCCTTTGATGTAGCCGGGATTTTTACCTCCACAGAGTGCATAAGCAAAATTTAAATGTGCTCTGCCAGTGGTTTGTTGCCCAACCTTGGGGTGTAGCAGCTGAAACTGCTTCATGGCCTACTGCAGATGCAGTGAAGATGCTTCCCTAGCAGCTCCCAGGAGTCCCAGGCTCATTCCGTGCCCATGCCCTTTCCAGAATTAATGAGGAAGACTTAGACGTGATGCATTATTGCATCTTGAACATTAGAGGTTTGATTGTCACCAGAAGGTTCTCCCTTCGGGTAGATCATCTGTGTAGGGAAGCAGTAAAGCACAAACTCCTACACATTTAGTAGCATAAACAATGACAGCACCCAGGTTTGGTACAAGAGGAAGCACCCGTTGTGGTTTGTTGAAGCATAGGATTGGAAGGTGGAACTGGATACTGTGTGCTGAAAATAATTAGCTGATCAGCTTTTAAGCTATACACGAAATTTGTTCTTACTGTTCAAGAAAAACCCCTTTTCTATCCATTGACAAACACAGAACAAGTACTTTAGTACAGAGAAAGTAACCCTGAATAGAACTTTATTTATCAGCATAGTGCAGTATAAGCATAGGAATGTAGCAGTGTGACCTGAGTGAAGTGACACTGTGAGCTGCAAGGCTTGCCATGTAATATTTTCTGCAGCCAACCCTCATTAGTGCTGCAGCATAGTCTAGTCTGTATATGTTTCAGTTTAATTTTTCTACCAATTTCCTTATACAAGCTCAACACTAAGTACCTTTTATGTGAGATGCCAGCTGACTTCACCAGTGAATGGCCACATCTCTACTACTTTATGTTCAGCCATACATTCCTTTAGCCACTGACCCTGTTGCTTGCTTCCATTCTCTTTAGGATGCCTAGTTTGCATTTTAGCTTGAGTTTTGACTGCTGTTTTGTTCCCTGAACTGTTAATAACAGCTATGTGCTGGAAGAGCCGGCTCGTATTGCAGCTGTGCTTTTTCAGCAGGAGAAACTTTCTTGGTTGGGGGGGGGACCCCAGAAGTTCATTTCTCAATAATCAGTATCCCAAGTAGAAGTCTGCCCTGCCTTCAATGAGAGCCAGGAATTTACTCTTATTAAATGAAGTAATTATTCTCAGGAGTCAGGAAACAGCTTTATCTTCGGTAAAGATACTTGAGAGATGTGAGCAGGGAGTCTAATCTACTGTATGGGAATGCTATGGTGGTAGTCAACATAGCTTAAATCTGGCTGGCAGGCCTGTCTCATAACCACATGACCAGTTTCCTTCTCTTTTTAAGGGGGATTAGCAAGTAAAACTACTAAGGCTGTATTCAAGCACTCGAAGCTTTCTGAGACATGACTGTGTTTCAGGAGCACATCTGTTATCCACATTGGTGGGCCTGTCTGTCCAGCTGTAACTGCCTTTTTCTTTGGATTTTGGCAATACCCATTTCTAACACGCTTTGTTGGCAATGGAGGTGCCAACCTCGGTCAAACGGTGCACCGAAAGAGCGGTTCGTAGCAATCAGTTGTTCAGTCACAACTTCACTCAGGTGTGTTTGATTGCAGTGAAAAGACACTTTTGAACAAGATGGACTGATACTGAGTTTTGATGGATTTAGGAATTCTGTCTTTTCCAACCGTTTTTCCTCTGGAATCCTGAGTATTGTCTTTTTAATTGTCTCAGAATCAGTGACTCGTCCCTGAATGGGACCGTCGCAGCTGACAACCCTGCCTGTGAAATCTCTTCATTGCTCTTCAAATACTTCTAATTCATTTCCCACAAGCATATGGCTGTCATGAGAATTTAACCTCTATTCTCAGTGGTACTTTCATTTCCACTGGCGGATGAGAAGCTTGCCATATACTATCCCAGCAAATACAACTGCCAGAGACTTACTACACCATCAGAAAATATGCAAGCTGCTTTCTGAGAAATAAAATGACTAAAAGGCTAGAGCATATGGAAAATTAAAAAAAAAATGCTTCAGAAGAACACTGAAATGAGCTTCTGGCAAAACCTGTAAGATTCTTGTCTTTGATAAACAATGGGAACCACTACATAATTTTGGTAGTGATGGTTGAAATGTAGGAAGTCAAATGCAACACAGCTCCCTGGGTTCATTGCTGTCTCATTTCTTATGGCTGCATCTCACCTTTAAAAGGCAGTATGATGATACTGCTCCCAGCACTGTGGCAATAGCCAAGCTTTAGCCATCGTATCAGAGGCTTGAGGCAGAGATAAGTCACTTAATATTTTTATCTTATCAGGCATATGTTTGTTATGTAACCCTCATATTGGGAGAGCCCTTCTTCCAATTTGCATTATCCCACCCTGACTGATGGGTTCATAGCTGATGTGGGGAAGGGAAATGCCGTTGTGCCAAAGCATTGTCACGGTTTAATGCTGGGCCAGCAATTAAACAAATTACAGATGATCTCTATTAATTTTGTAAGTCAACTCAGCACATATTTTCTTTTATTCTTTCACACCAACTCCCCTTAATGTTCAGTTTCATGTGCTGTTTTTTGGGTTAGACTGAGACAAACTGTTGATGTTGAGTGCTGCATGTATGGAAAGGAACATTGCAGTAGTGATAGTTGTGGTGGCAGCAGCAGATTTCTAAGAATATATTACATAGTAGGTGTGTTGTACCATTGATGTCTTCTCTGAGCTCTGTAAATAGTGGACTGAACTATTACAGACAGCTACTCCCCCACAAAGCTAGTATTGATTAGGGAAAAGCAACACTAATTTAGTTTCTATATAATAAGATTTCTTTACTGATTGAAGTCAATGAGCTTTACAAAGTTCTGGGCATGGTATTTTGCAGCTAGATTCAAATACATAAGGCAAAATAATATAAATGTGTTATTGAAACTTCAATTTAAGAATAAGCAAACCAAACTGATTAGACCGAAAAAGGAATCCTCTTCAAAGGCACAGTGCATTTTGTGCTGATTCCAGTAAAGATTTTATGACTTTAGATATGGCTGAGCCTAATGCTTTTACGTGGAGGAACAGCATGATGGATGATGACTGGATTCTCTTTAGCTGCACTGAGTTGCTTACCAGCTTTTCTCTTGAGGCTTAATTAAAAAGACTGTGCTGTCCATCTTCATACAGAAATACTACCATACTAGAAACATCGTTTTGCTTTGATGCTGATGTATCCAGGTGTCATACTTTTATTTAATATGACTGATTGTCATAAATGCTGCTGCTTTCTTATATCTCACAAATCTCAGCTTTATGGCCCTGGGAAGCTGCAGGAGGTGCAGCCTCAGATTAAGGACTTGGAAAGACAGCGTACCCAAAACAACAAGTTGTTCACTGTTGTCTGTTATTGCAAAGAAATTCCTCTGCCCACTCCTTCCCGTTGCCTTCTGGAGGGGAGATGATCCTGCTAGCTCGTGGGATGTTGCCGTCTGCTTCTCATGACAACGCTGAGTTTTCCAACTCCCCTATGATACAACCATATACACGCACATCATTGCACCAACTGTGGCCAAGGTGGCAATTTCCCTGCAAGGTGAGGATGCTGATGATTTTGCAGAGCATATTTTAGGAAGCCAGATGTATAAGCACACACTGCTGACCTTTGCCACCCCTGCTCCCTTGATCCTCAGGCCTACCAGAGCAGTGAAGTGATGTCAGGATGCAGCACCACTATCTGCATGCTGATTCTTCCTGAGATGAGTAACACTTAGGAATTCAAGAAGGCCAAAGTGTGAGTCTGGAAGGTGCAGGGATTATGTGTGTTAAGGGAGCAACAAGCAGGAGAAGTAGGTGAGGGAGACAATATGATTTAATACAGTGTAAAGCAGCCAGAGCAGAGCACGTGAGGACTGTGGAAATGAGGCAGGCAGCTTGCAACCTGGTACCTCTTTCCTGGTGCCCTGCTGTGGGTGTGCAGACTGCAAACTTTCTATGGCAATATCTGACAAATCTGTTCTACTACTTTCACATACTCCAGGAGTTTGAACCCTATTCAGCCTTAGAGTAATATTAAGGTAAATAAGTTCATAGAGCTGAGGATAGATGTGAAGGAATTGCAATGAGGAGAAAAAAAAGAAGCTTTAACTTTGAACTTTGATTGAAACGTATTTGTAGGACAAGTTATTCGCAGATTAGCTTCAGTATATGAGTGAAGCCTTCACTCAACTACAAGAAAGCCCGAGCTTTTTGTGTCTCTTCAATAGTAGCTATTAAATGTATAGCTGGTACTTACACGTTAGTGATGCATCAAAGCCAGCTCAGCAGCGAATTAGTGACTACTTCTGTTACTGAACAGGCTAGAAGACTGCTCATTCTTAGAAGACCTCTGTGGTTATATTTCTGCTAAACCAGTATAAACATTCTGTTTTCTAATTGTCTGTCATTTGGGATGATTCTGCTTGTGAAAGTTTAGTCTTAACTGACTATTTCGGGAATAGATATATGGTTCTTTGGAATACGTGTCAGGTAGGAGCAGGAAAGACTTGGTCCATCAGTCAGAGAATTCCGAGTGGTGGTTCAGATGTTTGCGCTTTGAGTTGATTGTATCAGGGAGTCTTCAACTAGTTTTGGACAAAAGTTGTAAGAAACTGCCATTTTGGTTGTGTTGGTATCTCTGTTAATGCTATACAGATCGCAAAAGTGTTGAATAACTACCCATGTAGGTGTATGTGCAGAAAAGCACAGCTAAAACGTAGATAATTAATGATGAATTTCTAGCAGTAGTGCATAATACTTTTATTTTTATATCTTATGTTGTTGTAACCACTTCAAAATCAGTCTTTTCATGTCCTCTCTTTCCCAGGAAACAGCTTCAATCAGCTCTACTAACAGAAGTCTTTTTTTACTGGTGTTACAGGAAATAGAACTTAATGGCCTCTAACCAAGTAATGGAAGAGTATTTCCCGTAATAAACCCGAGGTCATCACCAATTTGCTATATTCTACTGGCATTTAGGACAGATGAAGGGTTTTTGGCATTGTAGTAAACAAGATTCAGAATATCTTGGGAATAAAAGAGGCACAGCCCCACAGGTCGGTAATTGCTAATGGGGATTACCTTCCCTTCTGTAAGCTCCAGAAGGGGATTCCCACTCAAAGCTGTTTCAGACAGATAATTTGTGCATCTTCCAATCTACTGCTCATCCTTTGTCTAAGAAATTATTTAAAAGAAGACACACTATCTCTGCCCCAGTTTTCCCTGCTGAATTTAAGTGCTACCAGCAAACAGGGATGTGGTAAACTGTTTTCTTGAACTCCATATTACAATTTCAGGTCCATGGAGCTGGAGCAGGTTTCCCTTGGGAGCAGAACTAATATTTCTCAGTCCTGAGCACTCACTAGGCTTCCTCTGTATTCCTGACTGAGTGACATTTGGAGTGGAAAAGCACAGTCATATCCATTCAAATCTTTTCATCTGCGTCTAGTGCAAGTGCCAAATGGAATCTTGTGATAACTTAAGTGCTTGATTTATTGCAGCCAGCCTTTGAGATTTCTAATAAAGTTGCATAATGCTAGGCTGCTGTACAAAGCCTGGTATCTGCAATTACACAAGACCATCTCTTTTCCTGTAGGAAGGTGGTTGTATTGACATTTGAAATGTGGCCTGAGGGAACACTACTGGCTAAAAAGGAGCAGCTGATTTTTCGTTATTCTGGGAGGCTGAGCATATGGTGCAGCACAAGGCCAAACAAGTTTCAGCCTGTGCTTTGCCAGCCTGCCTCTTAGTGTTCCCTGCAGTCTTCTCTCCCTCCTTGGCAGGCAAAAGTTTTGCATGCCTCTTTTCCAACTAATTAGATGTAGCGTAAAGACATTGCCTTTCCCTATAAACCTGGCTTCATCAAACATGCTAGAAAGTCATGGCCCAATAGCCATGTGGGCAATCTAGTGCCTATATTGCAAAAAGGGGGATGCCTTTCATTTCACTCCTCACACTGCACTGGGTCGAACTTATTACTGTATTTTCATCAACTGTGGTGTCCCAATTATCCTCACAAAGCCCTAGCACTGGCCCCTGCTCCACTGTTTCCTCTCTGTCGTATGGTTGGTTGAACTCAAAGATGAAGAAAGCATTTGTTCCAGAATAAAATTATTTGGCTCTTAAAAAGCAAGGAGATCTGATTTCAGCCTTGATTAGAGCCAAGACCCTTCAACAGAAATTGTTTGCTAAAGAAACCCTTATATTTCCTTGCCTTTAACTATCCTGGAAGGTTGGATCTGGCTGACAATGAATTATTCTGTTGCAATTCTGTGAGAGTGAAGCATGACACAAGCTTATTGAACCAATCCTATGAAAACAATAACATGGGAAAGTCTGGCAAAAAAAAGTAAACACAGTGGTGTAGCAGTGAATTCGTAATTCTTTGGTCAGATGTTCAGGCACTGAGTTAATACTTTGTGGTGGAGAGTTGACACTTCCAGTGGAGAGCTCGGTCTCTTAACTGTGTTTAGGTGGATTACACTGACGCTGGGTGCTCTGCACAAGGCAGAATCTCAGATCTCCAGGCAAGTGTGAACTTTTGGTTGCTTTTCTCCACAGCTGCAATGTCTTTAATCTCCAGTGCAAATGGCTTGCTTAGTTTTCTAACAGTGCAGCTCAAGCATACTAGCAATTTGGTTTTGGGACAGCATAGCTACTGCCCTTGTCCTTTTAATTACAGTACCATGGATGCTTTGGGAGTCAAATTATTTGCCACTCTGAAAAAAAAATCCAAATGCTTTCTTGTGTGGAAAGAATCACGGTCTGCAGTCCCTGTTTCATGTTGCATACTCTGTGCGGATAAGAAGCAGCTCCCTCCAGGGTTGAGCTGGATGCCTGTTGTATTAGCACAGGAAGCTCAGTAGGGCAAGCGGCTTCTCAGAAGCAGAAACACAAGCTCAGCTCTGAAGCTACACAGCTCGTGAAGTGTGTATCTAGCTGAAGGCAACCAAAAATTGTGCAGCTCCTTTGAGATCAGTGTTCTACTGATTGATTAATAAATGGGAAAAAAAAACAAAACAAGAGCAGATGAAGCCAGAGGGGGCTGTCTGACAGTAATAGCACCATTGGTTCCACTCTGATTAGCCTCATCTTACTTAAATTTAGGTATCAATTACGACTAATGCAACAGATTTGAGCAATAGCTTGCCATGACTTTCATGTTTTGTCCTTCCAGTTGTGTATCTGAGACAAGCAACATCCTATTAGAAATGCATACAAGAAATTAATTATTCAGGCTTATTATGGCCTTAAATTTGTTGCAGCTCTGTATTTTAAAAGGAAAGCTTTATAATTCCTTTGTGGAAAGTAGGTGTTTTAATATCTGCAGATTGTGTAATTTACGTCAGGAATTACGCCTCATTTGTCTTGCATTGTGCTACTGGCATTCTGCTTTTGTCCTTGACATGAGCAGCAAGGCACAGTCCTGTTAAATAACACCTCGATCCTGAACAAAAGATTATGGGATCCTGATGCTATACAAATGATAAGGAATCCAGCCTTCCTCTGCATGCTCTTGCCATCTAAACCTGAGATCAAATACTTCTCTCAACTGATTTTCTTGCATTCCAACTGTGTAATTTTGGGCTCAGAGGGACTTAAAAAATATATCTAACCAAATAGAGTTGTTAATTTTCTTTCTTGCCTGTTTCAACAGGACAGTCCGATTAGTTTTCTGTAGTGGTTATGCTGCTTTCATACTTTAAAATCTAACACATCATTGCAAAGGTTCCTTCCCTCTCTCACTGGGTAAGGTAAATGAGCACTTTTGTTCTGTGGAATGTACCAGTCTGTGAACCCCTTGGGTTGTGCATGGGACAGAATCAGTCACTAGCACATCACATGTAATGTACCAGTCTAAGTTCCCAACAGAAATGAAACTTAATCCCTTTTAGTAGCTATACCTTGTACCAAAAGCACTTTAACTTCAGTAAGGTTAAACCTGAAATGAGTTTGGTCCCTCTTAGAATCAGAGCAGGCCCTTAAATAGACTTAAATCAGTCTATTTGCAGAGCTGAGCAATGACCTCTTGGGTACTCTCCTCTCTGACCCAGAGCTGTTGATGGAAAAGCCATGAAAAATAGGTTTTGTAGCCATAGCTGATACTTTGGAGGTTGTCATAACGCCCCAAGCAATGGGGTAGCAATTCCAGCAGCTGACTCGAGAGATGAAGTGTGAGTTTGCACTGAACTTCTAGTGGAGACAGACTCTGGTGTTTAGCTTGGAGCTACAATGTCTGTAATAGGACTAATTAACATTCAAGGCAAAAAATCATTACTTCTAAAACCTAGCTTTTATTCTCTAATACTTATGGTATCAGCTGTCATGTAATGTGAACCTTGAGAGAAATGCTTTTATAAGTAGGAAACCCACTTTAGCTTCTCAGGCTGACTTGCACCACCTAACTTATTGAACAGATTTAATGAGTCTCTTGTTTCACTGATTCCTACAGTGAGTATTCAGAGTACTTTGCCAGTATACACAGGGCATTAAAAGACTCCAGCATGAAATCTTCTGGCATTATTCCATAAACCAAATCTGAATTAACAACAGCACACATTTTCTCCTCTCTGGGAGGAGACAGAGGTGCCTGACTGAAATGGTGTAGTACCTTAGAAATTCCTGTAGTTAAGAACACAGGGATGGCTCACTGGTTAAATCAAGAGTCTGTACAGCTCAGTATGACATTGGCCATCTGGAGATTATAAAGAAGAGTATAAGGATAGGAAAAAGAAACCAGTTCTTCATAAAGAGAGCAGTCAAAGCCACAGACAGGTTTCTGAGACAGGCAGTGAAATGTCCATCCTTGGAGATACTCAGAATTCAGGCTAGAGAAGGTCCTGAATAATTTGATCTAACTTTGAAATTAGCCTGGTCTAGGGCAAGGAGCGAGGGTCCTCAGACCAGATGGCCTCCAAAGGTCTCTTCTGCCCTCAACTGAACTATGACTGTCATATTCCTAACCTCCAGTTATCTGTGGCAGGTGGGGCTTCCTGAGCCAGATGAATGGCTCTGTATTTAGTAGCCCTTCATGTTTTAATTTTTTCCTATGAATTTGTCCATGGTCTTTCCTGAACATCTATAAACTTCTGTTACCCACAACATTTTGGAGCAAAGTGTTCTACAGCTTCTCTGTGCTGCTAGCTGCCACCTTCAGTTTTCATTGAAACTGCTTGTTTCCTGTGATGCCTTCTACCTCCTGTGTTGTAAAATGCAATAAATGTCACTCTTTATAGACAACTAACATGTTCCCTATCGTTCCTACTTTATTGAACGGAAAAGCTGGTCCTCGGGCAGAGATGCACGATCCCACGTTCTGTCCTCAGAGGCTTGGCACGCTACAAATAGTTGTGGAGGCAGACAACATGCTTGGGTTGTGCAGCCCAAAAGTTACTTGGTGTTCTTGGCGATCTGAATAGCGTGGCTTGTCCTTGCTCGTACTGAATGGTTTCAAACATGCCATGGATGACGATAGCTCTCTTCAGTTGGCCAGACCCTCAGGTAAAATGTCCAGAGCTTGTTTATCTTGCATCTTAATTATCCTGTGAGACATATTGTGCAGTTTTTTCCCTGATCCTGTCTGTTCTTCTAAAGACTTTAAAGTTGTGTGACAGAGGTTATGTCATGGGCCAAATGTATTCCTTGGGTCAATGCCCAGGAAGCCAAGTCTGGCACATCCCGCCCTTTGTTTGCATGAAGAAATGGAGAAGTTAATATGAGGAACTGTCTTTCATGCAAGAGACACAGGAATATTAATCCAGTATCCATAAAAGCGAAAAGATTATAATCTGATTCATCCTCTGTGTGTGAAATGAGAAAATCAAAAGACAAAAGGATGGCTTGTGCTGGCTTTGTTTTCCTCATACAGGCAGTGCTGGAGCTGAGCATTGCATTAACAGACCTGTTAATAAAATATTCCATAACAGCCAGAACAGCTCATGCTTAATGGAAAAACATGAAATGTTCCATTGGGAAACAAATGCCCTTTATGCAAGATGCATTTCTTCTCTCTCCCTTTTGTTCAAGGAATCCTACTTGGAACAAAAAAAAGCTTGTCCCTTCAGACATCATCTGTTTGTGCTGCTTACTCCCCAAACCCAGATCATAATCCCTTGTTTGGACGACATAATCAGTTACACAAATATCAGTTGAGATAGCACAGACAGATTATAGCTTCTAGCAGGACGAGGGAGGATGGGTCAAGCTTTAAATATCTCTGCCTTTATGCAACTGTTTTTCCTAAGGATAAAGAAAGAGGAATATAAACAAGAATTCTTTAGGCAGATGGCCTTTAGTAACCTCTCCACAAGGCATCAACAGCTTGTAAACCATAAGTGGTCCAGAGAGCAAGCCCTGACTGAAAGGACTTTCCAGATCTGGGTGCAGAAAGCCTCGTTGCAGGGCTGAAGGGAAGATGCTATTGGAAAACTTCATGCTATTGGAAAAATAAAGGCACATAATTAACAGCAAAGAGTGAAAACCACTGTGGAAGATAAAATTCTTGCTCAGTTTCAAACCGTAATTGACAGTTGACTCTTGCAGCTGTTTAGTGCAATGGTTGTTGACTTGGGAAGATGGAGGATATTTTTAGGAGCCATAAACTGTAGATTGCTTCATTTTCTCATTTGATGTGACATGGAGGTATTCTTGGTGTAGGTCATGCTTCAGTTTCCTTAGGGGTTTTGATAAACTTGTAAGGTGAAAGGGAAGCTTGCCTGGATGCGTTCCTGTGTGATGTACTGTAGGTGACCCTGCTCTGGCAGGGGGGTTGGACTAGATGATCCTTCGAGGTCCCTTCCAACCCTAGAATTCTGTGATTCTGTGATTCTGTGTTGTGACTTAAGTATTGAGTGCAATGTAATGTGTGACAAGAACCGGATCCATAAACAGATCCTTGAGAGTCCCTGTGTATCCAGCCTATTTTCCTGACAAATTTCTCCATATGTATGCTTCAGACTGCATGACTGAGCTCAGAAATGGAAAGACTGAAATTCTTCCCTGTTACATATTTTCAAGAATTGTCCTCTTCCAAACTAAATTAGGGGATGCTCAAGCTGTACAAATCGGAATTGCTGTTGCTGGGATGCAACAGCATGAATAAAATCTCCAGAGGTGTCTTTAAATATTTCTCTTAGATACTGCAACTGGTACATCTCAAAACTGGCTCACCTCAAGTACTATCTGTGCATTTAGCAATCTAGTTGGCTGCTATCCATGTATATATATACAAGGCCTATAGAAAGACTTTCCCTAGGCTGTGAGAAGTCTGCAGGTAGTGGAGATAATGAGGAGGATTTGGTTAAGATGAAAAGTATTGAAATAGTGTGGACAGAGGCCTGGAAATGCTTATTCAGCCAGCAGCAGATGCGAATGCAAAGCAAGTAACTTGCCCAAAGGTCTGCTTTGGATGGGATCATTGTACATTAATTTTTATGTATCCTCAGATTCCGAGCTGGAAAAGGACGTTGCTTGAGGCTTCCCAGTGAGTTCATTTCTGTCTTGGTTATCTAGCAGTTGTTTAAGCCAGCAGTTTCTGTTACTTGTACAGCAAACAATGCAGATAAAATTCATTCTTACATCTTACTGAGACCTTCATCTCCTAAGTCTAGCATGGTAGTCATCGATGGGTTCTAGTCAAAGGCCAGAAATAAATAACATAAGCTGCTTGATTTTACTTGTGCTATCGGCAACTATTTCTGTAGGATGTTTGAGGGCCTTTTCCTGCACAGGATTTGGAGACAACTACTGCCTCTTTGATATTGGAACTGAGATACAACATGCAGAGCTGTGAATCACAGCTAACTGTTTCACATCCTTAAATTGGGTAGGAAAAGTAATCACTGCCCTCTTGCAATGATTGTCACTGGAGGAGAATTAAAAGTATAAATTCATGCAGGGTTAGATGACCTTTTTTTGGAAACTGTTTCCATACTTGGTTGAAAAATGATTGTGGATAAAGATGTGTATTTTCCCAGAAAAACAGAATAATAATAAAAAAGCGAGGTTTGACTGCATTAATGTGAGCCTTTGTGAGATGTAATTCTAAACTTGCCTTTACTTTTAGCATGCCACAGTAAAAACTGGACACTTGGGGAAGAGATTATGAGAAATGAATTAGGAAACTTGTCTGGCAAAGCTATTTTCACCTTTTACCAACACACTTGTAAATCGTGTAGGCTGCGTGCCCAGTGTGGGTGTAAGGCTTAGCCATGATTCAGCTAAACGGCATGCAAATGAAGTCTCCTAGAATGAAACCAGTGGGAACATTTTAGACTCTCAGCAACATCATACTGTAAAAAAGATTAATTCAAAGAGCTGCTTCTAACTCCTGAAAGATAGTTTTCAAAAACCTGATTAGAGATGGATAGAACTGGGGCTTTTGTTGAATTTAAACCTTCAATGAGAAATGTCTGTAAAATCCTCTTACCCTTGCTGCCAAACTTGATTTGAGAAGTGGAATCGTGAATGTCTGAAAGGCACAGACAAATTGAATTTAACACTGAAGGGTTGCCAGTAGCTGGAGTGAGGCACTGTCTCTCAGCTGAAGAGCTATTGGAAGCAGTAGTAATTTTTAGTAAAATCAGTATTGAAGAAATGACACTTTAATCGCTTCAGCCAAGCACCAAAAAGAACGGAGAACAAAGTGGGATGGGGTGAGTTAACTACGAACCTGCTGGGCTAACTCACCACCTTCTTACTTCCGAACCAATGAGTAGGAACTTAGCCATGAGCTGTACCCAAAGCCTACAGCAGGACATTTGTTAGATGTATAATTTGACCTGCTTATAAAAATGACCTGATGCTGCAGGTGGTCTTGCAATTGTCCATAACTGCACTTGACCATGTTTTAGGAGAAAAAATGGTCTTTAGAAGCTGAGACAATCAACTGTCTATTGTCCCCCACTGTTATTTGAACTGCAGTTTCTGTGCTGAGCAGGTAGAATAATGCAAACAAAACAATGCATCGTGTGAGGAGTGATTGTGTAGTCCAAATTAAATCATAGCACCTCCAAACTTGCGGTGTTTAGTTAAGATACAATTGCTGAAAGAATCACCAGAAGACATCAGGATAACCGTATGTTATACCACCAACTGGATGCAGATGAGCAGAAGATATAAAATGAATATATGTACAACTGTAGGTGACATGAAGAGGCACATGAGCCTAAGGTAATTTTGTAGAGCTGATCCAGAGTAGGGAGTAGTGTTGAAAATTGGCTGTTCCCATAGCAGATTGTTTGCACAGACCTTTCTTTTTTCCTGTAGGAGGAAATTCTGGTTGCATTCAAAGACGACAGGGCAGGCTAGAGGACAAGCTGTGGGCAATTTCAGGAGTGTAGCTGCCAAGGTGCTTGCCCTGGGCACAAGTGCTGCAAGCCTGGGCGATGGCAGGGAGTACAAACCACAGCAGGGTGTGCAAGGTGAGGGAGCCCCAGCTGACAGGGGAGCAGCCATGGGGCTGTAACAGAGCAACACGCCATGTGTAAGCCCCATGGGGGCAACGAGGAGAACTGTGACAGCAGCAGGGAGGCACCTGGAAATTAAATGAAAAGATAGTCCTCCACAAAGCAGAGTGAGAGTACAGGGTGAATGCTGCCTTGCAAGTTCTCTGTCGTGCTCACATACACATGGGCAGTACTCAGCACCCACGGTCCTGAAATGACTTACATGTATGAAAGGTAGTGGCCTCACCAGGGTCAGAGTTACATTACAGGCATGAGCCATTAGATAAAGTGGGCTTCAATTCATGAAAGCCTGGAAAAATAATAATGATCTTTCCTTGGTGGGTAATAGCTCAACGGAGCAGCAGCTCACAGCGTGCTGCTGACTCTCCTAGCTGTGATTTACTCTTCTGCAGCATTTCGATATGCTCCTGATTGTCAGCCTTGGAACTGGCTAATGCATTTACACTCTGAGTATTCATGCCTTAAAGCTCATGTTACTGCATGTGTCCTATTTAATAGGAGTGAAGATGCCTGAAAATCAGCCTGATATCTGGAAATTTGTCCTTATGTTTAGATGCTAGTAGACTGTACTAAAGTGCTGCCTAATCAAACCAAAGTGATCAAATTAAAATTCTGTGACACTGGCATTTTGGAACTAAAATTTAGAAGTCATACTGGAGCTGGCTGGAAAAGGCCCAATTGACTAGAAACAGAGTCTGGGACAAGACAGAGCCAAGGTTGTTTCCTTGATCTGAGGAAAAGGCCAAGCCACAGCTGCTAGTCTTGTCTGGAACAAACAGCTGTAGAAAACATTTTGCTGTGCAGCAAAAGGGCAGATATTAGGATGCCGTAAGACCTGATGGCAGTTTGGCTTGCATAGCTGAACTCTGTTCAGCTCTTGCCCTCCCCTTATACCAGCATTATCCTCGGGGGTGAAGCAAGAGCAGAATTTGCCTTGCTGGCAAGCAGCCATGAAGCTCCCGGTTCTGCAGTTGAATGATATTAATCATAGAATCATGGAATGGTTTAGGTTGGAAGGGACCTTAAAGATCATCTAGTTCCAACCCCACTTCCATGGGCAGGGACACCTCCCACCAGACCACGTTGCTCAAAGCCTCATCCAACCTGGCCTCAAACACTGCCAGGTAAGGGCCACCCACAATTTCTCTGGGCAACCTGTGTCAGAGTCTTACCACCCTTACAGGAAAGAATTCCTTCCTAGTTTCCAATCTAAATCTCCCCTCTTTCAGTCTGAAACTATTTCTCCTCATCCTATCACTCCATGCCCTTGTCAAAAGTCCCTCTCCAGCTTTCCTGGAGCCCCTTCAGGCACTGGAAGGTGCTCTAAGGTCTCCCCAGAGCCTTCTCTTCTCCAGGCTGAACAAACCCAACTGTCTCAACCTGTCTTCATAGGATAGGTGCTCCAGCCTTCTGATCATCTTTGTGGCCTCCTCTGGACTCGTTCCAACAATTCTTCTTAGGCTGGGGACTCCAGAACTGGACACAGTACTCCAGGTGATAATATTATACTACAGTCCCTGCGAGGAGGCTGTCACTGAACACCTACATGGCAACAGGAACAACAGGACTGGGTCTCAATGCCAACCTTCAGTGAGCTAAGTGAATTAAAGAAATAAGCATGAGCAAAAAATACCACTATAGGTGTAGGAGCTGTGACTTCAAGAAGTAGTTAGATAGATTGATGAAAAGGTAACAGCCTGCTCTGCTTTTGGCTTACAACGGAAGAAAATAAATCTTAGGCTCTTGTGGGTCATGCCTATGGAAAAAAAAATAAAAGGATATAGGCTGGACTAGCATAAACTAAGCTCTTGCTCAAGGGACCATCACTGTGTGGATGCAAGAAAACACCTTTATGTGAGGAATTGTTTCGATGCAGGTAATGCTGCTATTCACAAATGCCTTTTAAAAAGTAAAATTTTGTTGTGCAGCTCTGATGCTGAGAAACCACGTGGAAGCAAAAATATCTCCATGTAGGATCTGCTGCTCCAGTGATCCTCATCGGTCAGCATTCATACACTTCAGCAGAGCAGTGCTGGGAAACGGATCTGGGCAGGCAGTAGATGCAGGAGTTGAGTATAAATCTGCAATTATCATTACCTCAGTACCTACAGAATAAAATCATAGGTCCTTAAAATATATTCTTTTTGCATCAAAGCCAGTGGTAGATTAGGAAAATGTTAAAACTTAAGGAGAGTATGAAACTTTAAACATGCTCGTGACACAGTATATGCTTCTTGTAGTATTTTTCTTCTTTTTTCCTTTTTTTTCCCTTTTTTTTGTGTGTGTGCCACTAGGATAAGGTCTTAATACTCAAAACTGCCCCAATGTTTTCTTCCTGTGGATTTCTGAGAGCAGCCGGATCTGGAGGTTAAACAATTGCAGCTTTTGAAAGGAGAAAGGGTTGGGAGCACCAGTGTCATGATGCACAGCCGGAAAAGAATTTTTGCAACAAAAAGATCTGTTAATGAATTCTGAGTATTTATAGCTCTGTGAGCTTTCCTGCAGAGTTTATCTCCATGGGAAGTTATTAGCTCAAAAGTGAGCTTAGTCACAAGCTGCTTATAGGGAATATTTCTATTTATAATATTCTCATTTCAGTAACTGGTATTTCTATGACATGATTATTTATGAGTTGAGGTGTCCAGTACTGCTCAGGTCAAAATTTATTCCTTTAGATGTAACTGTCTTAATGGGGAAAGAGCTATCTGTGACAGGCAGAGGAACACATGCTATGCGAGGGTGGGATGGAAGAGGAAAGAGGGAGATGCTGAAGCCCAGTAACCCTGTATTTACACCGAGCAGCAAACCAGGGGTTCCCATAGCAAAGGGAGTGGAATAATGGGAAGTGTGTCGGTGCTAATGTTGTACGTGTTGTATTTTCATCCATTTACTGCTTTATCTGATCAGTGGTTTCTGAAGCAAATATGCCTTTTGCAGTGCTGGGTGAACGGGGTGTACATATGTCAGCACAGTAGAACAGCTTGGAGCGTGAACTGATATTAAGGCCATTCATGCATGAGGTAATTTGTTTTATAATAGCAGCAGAAACCCTGCTTATGCATCGGTGACAGGCAGCAGCCTGCTCGCCATCAGGGAATGAAAATGCGATTGTTGTCTGGGATGCTAATAAATATGAGCTTACACCCAGATGGATTTTATTTGGTTTATGGCCGTGCAGAACCTCCCTGTTTGTTGTTGCTGCCGTAGTGCCGGGACACGAATCTTTCGACTGTTTCTGCAAGCATCTTTCTGCAGAAAGTTGTGTCTGAAGAAGCCGTACCCCTTCCCTGCAGTTGGAGCTCTCGGTGTGGATCTGGCTATGTTGCTACTGCTGGAATGCACCCACGCTAGCCCGCAAGTGGCAGCTGCAGCTCAGTTGATATGAGTGTTTATGCTCTTCAGAGCTATTCGGAGTCTGACAGTGCCCTTCAGGGATCTGCAGAAAGGGAGGGAGGAGAGAAAGTGAGAAATCAGGAAAATGAAGGACCAAGCCCTGGGTAGCATTTGTGAATAAGCAAAACTTGATTCTTCCATCTTAATTCTGCACCTTAATTCTGCATCTTAATTTGCACCCTGCTTGTCTGTGCCTTCTGCAGGCTTTTTTTAGGTTTCTCAGTGAGATTTGACTTAAAGGAAGGCCTAAGACCAAGCATTGCCTCAGTGACTTGCTGCCTTTCTAAAACAGCTTTCAGTACCAGCACGTGGAGAAAGCTGAGGTTTTATTCTGAGCACCAGTAATGCTCATTGCTGTTTTACGGAATGGAAGAAATCACTTGTTCCTTTCACCGGGTTCTATGTCACTGTTTGTGACTTCCTAGTCACTAGGAGGTCATACCCAACAGGGTTTCAAACTAGATTGACTGTAATCATAGCAGAAGACTAGAAGTGGAATTGAAGTGTTGAAGCCCTTTATGGAAAACGGGAAATGTAGGCGTGGGTTTGTGTAGCGTTGCTGTGAGGTCAGATGATGCTGGGATGCTGTCAGAGGCAACGTGCTAGAGTTGCCTTGCCAGAAAAAGACCTGGGCTACAGACAGGACAAGCTGGGAACCTGGGTGAGCCCCAGCACAAGCAATGCTCTTAACCAATGGGGAGCAGTCTCAAGCGGGCTAAACACCGCAGCGGAGCCAGGTTCCGGGAAGAGGCCCAGGAAAAGCCCAAGGCAAGGTGATTTGTTGGACCAGGGATGGAGTCCAACCAGGAGGTCAGGAGAAGATGGCGCCAGAGACAGCACTGGAGACAAGCTACGTGCATGCTGGAGAGAGGTGCACCATGCAGCTCAGGCACCCTAGGATGAGGTAAACTGGAGCCCCTGGGCCATGGGTGGCGGTGCAGATACCCACTGTGCAGGGCAATTAGGGCCTGTTGGTCCCCACAAGACACTGGCAGATTATCAGCACAAACCCTTCTACCCTGAAGCTGATGTCTAGAAACATGTTGGACTTTTTATAAGGTTTAGGATGTTACTGCATTATTCATAATTGTCAAAATAAGGTTGATTTACTATGTGTCCTTTTTTCCTCTCATACAGGGAGCTATTGTCATGGGCTAGACAGTTGCTCCATCACCCGACCCCACCTGGGAGGGGAATTGGGATGGGAAAGGAGTTGAAATGAAAACAGCTTCAATAGAATAATAGTAATGATCTAATATTACCCCCAACGCCAATACAAGACACAAAGTTATACTCAGCTCCAGACAGCAGCTGCGAGCTGAGAGCTTCCAGCAGTGAGGGCTGAGCACCAACACTGTGAGCACCAACACTGTGAGCACACAGCTCCCATGGTGATCTCAGCAAGAGGAGGAGCAGCCTCAGGCATGGGACGATCGGCAAGTCGAATGGGACCCTCTCAGGAAGGCAGCCATGGTAGAAGCTCCCCCAGAACCTCACAACTTCTCAACTTACAGTGCGGGTGATGTTCATGGTGTGGAATACTTGGGTTGGCCAGCTTGGGTCACTGCCCCGGGCTTGGCCCCTCCTGGCCCACTGCACCTGCATGGCTCAACACTACCCTCCACCTTGGTCACTGCAGAACCTGCACACCAGAGCATCTCATCGTTTTTGTTCTCACAGAATTGAACTCTGCAGTTTCTTAAAACTGCGGTTTCTCTGAACATGAAAAAGATTTTAGAATTCTGTCCCAGCAAAACCAGGACAGCTATAAACACTGACTCAGCTGTCCACGTTCAGAGTCTATCACTCAGGGCTTAGGCTGCTTTAGCAATTGCAGAATCAATGAAGATTGCAATATCAGGCTCCCCTCAAATCCAGCTCCTAGCAGCCTCTGTCTGCTGTGGTTAAAGCCATTAGTTGAGCTTCTTTACCAAAAACACTATAATGCCACTTATTTACTGTCACCGGGTGTTATTAACTGTTGCTCAGGACCCCTGAGGGTGTATATTGTTTTTATTAAGTATGCTAAATGGCATTCTAGACAACCCTTCAGGAAGCTGAGGTTGACTTGAGTTCTTGATTGGTGAGGCAGCACCGTGATTCATAAAACCACAGCAGTTCCCTACCCCGCAGTGCCTGAGTTTTATGCCATCAAACCTCTCAAGTGCGGCTGCCGAACCTGAGGTACTCCAATGCTAACGGCTCCATTTGCAATGGGTTTCACTGAAACATTCACAAAAGCCTGCAACCCCCCCTGCCAGATTGCTGGGCTATAAAGCATCCGTTTTTGACAGATTTATTTTGGTTTTGACATAGACTGAGGACTCTGTGCTATCTTAAATGTTTGTGAGAACAAACAGAGAATCAGTCATTTTACCAAGAGGGAGGGCTGGTGCTGCAGATGTCTATACAGCTAAAAGGTCAGCGGGAAGCACAGACTGCCACTAACAAGCCTTGTCACAGACAGACCCTTCCTGTGATGCCTTTTATACCGATGGGTCCTTGACTCCAGACAAAACATGATCTGCTAAGTCACTGCTCAGGTCAGCCTGAGAAATACGATTCCTAACCTTCATTTATCTACTTGATGTTACTCCTGATGCTTCTTTCTTTTAAGATCAGTAGCAACTTGCTACCATGTGAATGTGTGACCCCAAACATCTCCATCTCTGTATCTTAAATGTGGGGAGAAGTCTGCAAGTCCCCCAAAAACATGCTGTGTCAACCCTGATAATGCAGAGGCAACAGCTCCGAAGGCACCAACAAATTTCTAATGCTGCTGCAAACCACATTGAAATGAAGCATGTCAATGCCTTATGTGGAAAACTAAAATAATGCAAACAGGACTCAGGAGCTGGCAGTATTTAATAGTTTTTTACACTCATCCCACACGGAACTGGCTTTATTTCTAGTTGCATGTGCAGGTTTTTACCCCTCAGCCTTGCTGGTGTTTCATGTTGATATCAGCAGGAGTCTTCATCAAATACATTTGTCTTTATTCTGATGCTTTTTATAGAATTGGGCTGCTTGCCACTCAAGGAAATTGTCGTTTCAGAGGAGTTCAAGTGGTTCTCCAGTATAAATCATTCCCTGAGAAGATTAAGAAAAGCTTAAATCTGGCAGCAGGACTACTTTGCCTGTAAGAAGCAGTGAGTATTTCTTACTCAATCTGACAGAAGAAAGCTAAGAGTCTTTTGGGTTTTAATGAAAACCAGAATGTCACTAAAGATAAATCCAATCTTTAGCTGTCTTCTGTAGAGGAGAAACATCTCAGTGTAACCTTTAGAGAGCTGCCATTGTCTGTCCCGTTTAACCCCCAGCTAAACAGAGTGGGACCGTATAAGCATGCAGAAGAACAGCAGCAATGTTTATTTCCTCTCACAAGGAAATGTTCCCTTGCTGAATCACAGTGAAGATGTGTGTGAGAAGCCTGGGGCAGAAAACATCAGACAATTCATACTTTTGTTTTCCAAGAGAAGTTAAAGCTTTAAGTGAAAGCGGATATACAGTAGCTCCCGAGGTCTATCCTGTCAAAGCTTCCAGAGACTGCTGACCTTTTCATTTGTGCAGTGCACAAATGGTGCAAAGCTGTTTGTGCAAAGCAGGAGGAGTTGTGCAAAGCAGAGGAGATAGGGCACAAATGTCAAGTGCTCCTCTCTTGCACGCTGTTACTTGTCGACAGGGAAATATCTATATGGCTAAAGGGCAACTGCTTGGTTATCAGTCAATCTAAAGGAGCAGGCTTGTAGTAACAGCTGATGTTTTGTAACTGTTACCAAGTATATGAATTAAAAATCTGCTTATAAATGCCTGAGAGCTTAAGTAACTTGTTAGCTTTATGATATATAATGTTTGATCTTACAGACAATCCGATGCCTCCAGTGGTAGAGGTATTGAACTCTTACTTGTCCAAATCTTCTCAGATGCATTGAAAAAGAAAATACTCTTCTGTACTGCTCCATACTTGCATGTGCTTTGGTTCCTTTTTTGGTTGGAACTGGAAATTTAGTCAGAGGCTTGTCCCTTTTTTTCTGCAGAAGTTGTTCAGCTTTTAAGTGCTATGGAAAAAAACGGTGTGTGCTGTAACAGAGCACTGTCTGAACCAGTACCTTGAGGAAGCAAGGTAATTGTTTGCTTAGCTGACAATGGAGCTGGGCTCTCCAAAAGCCAAAGTAGCACTCCAGGTGGTAATGGCAACCTAATAAAATTGGACCTTAACTATTTGTAGGCTGGAAGAAAATTGTATGGAAAGAATATTTTCTACTAGAAGGGGACTAAGTTGATGTTTCAATCTGAGTGTTTGTTTAAGCATGCACAGTAGTTAAACTGGACAAAGAATATTAATAGAAGCAGTTTAGCAGGTCCCAGCCAATAAAAGTAGTCACCAACTAAAGACTGCTTGCTGCTTCCTGCCAAATCAGCAGTGTGAAGACCCTTCCTCCACCTTTGTGGCAGAGGTGCTGGTTGAAGTCAGTGAGTGCTTTACCCTAATGGCAGCAAATGCATGAGCTGGTATTTATGCTACTTGGATTTAGCAGCATAAACCTTTTGTACCCTTTTGTAATCCCGGCCATGCAGCTTTGCCCTGTGTGGCTAACCTGGTGGAGTTACTTGAAAAAATGGGAAACTGGCAACTAAATGTAGTGTGAACCCCTGAATTATGTGCATAGTTCCTCAAGGGTTAAGATTTGAGTCCCTTGCAGTACTCTGAATAGTTTTCTTGGCAGAAGTGACTATCAGTACACCAGGCTTGGAAGTATTGATTTAATGGCAGGACTGTTATCTTGAATTTTTTAAAGACCTTGCCTCCTGTCTCACACTCTCTGATCCTCACATAAAGGCACATTTTCCTGCCAGCCAGCTGGGAACTAAGCCCCAGAACTGCTTTGTAGAGACACTTCTCACTCTGAGCAGGACTTGCCATGTGTTCGTGGCTAAGGATTTGCACTTGCTCCGCTCTCCATCTCCAAGGATGTCAACTCAACTTTTCAACCCTTAGTTGCAGATCTGTAGCCTGAGAGGAGGTCAGTGTGGAAAACTTCATTCTCAAAAGGGAAGGCTGACCTGAAAATGTCACTGTGGTGAACAGAAGAAAAGTTTTAAGTGTTTCTCAATTATCAGTAATAGTCTTTGAAGTGCAAAGCTGGATGACTAAGGCTTCTATACTCAAAGGTCTCAAAACAATCCACAGCCGGGAAGATGTACTGAGCCATTTTAAGCGTATCAGTTTTCTCACAATCACAGTTTATCGACAGCAAGACAGAGCCGAACTCTGCTCTGGTTACATGATGATCCATTACCACGACCTCTTTGTGTGGGCTTATACTTGCCAGCATTCTTCCAGAGTGGCTTGCTTTTCTTTCCCCTGCAAAGACCTCTTTCTGCACTGTGTGTATATACCTCTGGTGGACAGTGGTGGGACATCTGCAGTCGGAGGCTGAGACACAGCTCCAAGTGCCTTATCACAGAACAGAACCAAATTTGTGCCTGACCTAAGAGTGAAGTGAAATAGTTCTGCTCTGGGAAGCAGTTCAGCACGGGACCAGGCCTTATTCAAGTCTTGATTGTTTTAAAAAAAGAAAAATGCATCAAACTGTGCTGAAGTGTAACTGTGAATAGTTGAGCTATTTAGCTGGAGTGCTCAGTACGGTGCACTGCGAACTTCATAGGAACTTCCATAACTCATGTTTTGTCCCTTCTCTCTGCAGAGCTCAAACTGATGTACATTTTCTCTCTGTGAGTTTCTCTTAGGATAACAGATTCAAGCAGTTTGTGAACTGTACAGGAGGAGAGTAACTTGGTTATGGTACTTTATTTTTAAATACTCTGACAGCTAAGGGCTCCTAGACACTGTGAACTCGTGAATACTTGCTATGTCAATGTGATCAAATCTGCATGACCTCCAGCATTCACACTAGTGTAAGCAGCACTAATGCCATGTAGGACAAAGCTGCACCAAAGGTTGGGACGTGGTATAAAGGGTGTAAAGCAGCTGGTGAGCTTCCAGTCTCACGGGCATCAGTGGCTTCAACTGGTGTGATAGTTAAGTAAAAGCAAACAAAAACGTTTGTCTCAAGGTTGAAGTAGTTTGAGCTTGTGGCCTGGGAAGAGGAAAAAGCCTTTTATTGTTAATTCAGATTGCACAAGGAAACCAATAAAACCTGTCTGTCATTAACATAATATATCAAACTGTCATGGTCTGCATTGCAGGCAGGTGCTCGCTGAACACACAGTACTGCTGACTACTGCTGGATCATAGAGGGGGTTTGGTTTTTGAAGGGGTTCAGAGAAGCTGTCGAGCCATGAACAATTCAGGTTAAGGCGACCCTTGTGTTACAGTTCATAGTCCAAAGTTTTAACCTGTTTTTATCTCGTTACCCGTCTGTGCAAAGTATGTGGCTTTCTAGGTGTACTTGTGTACCCTGCTCTGCTCTAGCGATGCAGTTTATCAGTCAAGTGTATTAACTTGCACGAGTCTGCACAGCCTGGGCTGGCTGACATAAATAACACTCCAGCAGCCATTCATGTGTTTGACCTGCCTGGTGATGAGGCAGGTGGAGGGGCTGAGAGCCCACTGGCTGTTGAATAACAGCCCATCTGTCTTTCCCTAACAAAAGAAGGACATGGAGCTGTTGGAGAGAGTCCAGAGGAGGCCACAAAGATGCTCAGGGGGCTGGAGCAGCTCTGCTCTGGAGACAGGCTGAGAGAGTTGGGGTTGTTCAGCCTGGAGAAGAGAAGGCTCTGGGGAGACCTTAGAGCGCCTTCCAGTGCCTGAAGGGGCTCCAGGAAAGCTGGAGAGGGACTTTTTAAGGTCCCTTCCAGCCCAAACCATTCTATGATTTTATGACTAACTGCTTCACTACATGAATTTGATAAATTGGTGAAAAAATACAGGTTCTTGAGTAGTCACTTAGGCTTATTGTAACTGTTGATAGCTTGCTAGCTTGAAGTTGATATATGTGAGTTCAAAAAAAGTTAAATAAGTATTTCCTTATTTGTGTGGTGCAAAAATGTTGCTTTTACTCAGAGCTAGCAAAAACTGAAGTGTGCTTCCCAATACCTAGTACCTGCTGCAGGAGGATGAACTATAAAGACGTCAGCAATTCCTTGTGTACCTTCTTGGTACAGTGTGAGAATCCCCTGATACTGTTCACTTCATGACAAAACTAGGACAGAAAGGTTTGCTGGGAAGCTCTCTACATGCGTGGTGGGAGAGGAGATGCTGTTTGCTACTACATAAATTTATCTGCTTGCAGTATGCCTGGCTTTGGCTTTTCCTGATTGATGAGCGTATTGCCCTTTTAAAAGGGAAATATGTAAGACAGGGAAGGAGGACAATGATGATAGCAGATAGGGAAAGGAATACATTAGATCACTACTGTCCTCTAAAAAGGAGCACAGCCAGGCTACATGGCTTCCTGTGAAGGAAATACGGGACCAAGAGTGTGCATTGCAGCCGGGAGAACACGAAAGGCTGCAGCAATCAAGCGTAAAGGTCATTTTCTGGGAGCAAATGACTTGGCCATGCTCTAAGCTGAGGTGGTTTTTTCTCCAGAACTTTTGTGTTTACTTCAAAGTGCAAGAAACAGTGAAGTACAACTTTGCAATGTCTGTGCTTCCTGGGAATGTGTAATGGATTGACTTTGTGGATTTCCAGTGAAATTTCTTCTAGGAACTGGAAGCATCTAAGCAAATGTTTTGAGTCAGCTGAGGGGCTAACATCCCGTAGTACTGCATGGTGCAGTGTGCAGAGAGAAAGAGTTTTCCAAGAATAAGTCAGAGAACAGAAGGATAAAAGCATTGTCCTTGCTCTCAAGACAGGCTAGCAAGGATCTCAAACATGAACCAGGAATGGGAGGTGCAAAAGTGAAACTACCATCCCACTAATGAAGTGAAATGGATGGTAAATGGAGGGAAGATTCCAAAATGAGACTAAGCTGAGTGCTCAGGTTGGGTGGTGATCTCATCAACAAGTTTCGGCTTCTACGTCCTCAGGAAGGACTTGAATCAGGGGGTAGTAATGACTCTGAAAACAGCTAGAAAGGGCATACTGTGGTTTTGATGTCTGGGAAGGAGGGGGAAAGAATGAGTAGTTGCTAGTATTGATGTAGGATAACTAGTATTGCAGAGAGCAGATCAGGTTTAAAGGGTAGACTTTCCCTTTCAAATAATACTTGATTACTTTCAGTGCATATCAGTCACTTATTTAAAAAACAAAATTCAGTTTCAATTAGGAGGGACTGGAACATGTTCCCTTCCTGCTTGTCCTACGTGGTTCCAGGACAGGTGAGCTGCTTTGTCAGAGCACACTAATAAGCCACCTGACTGACAGAAGTATCTAGAAAAATCAGTTTAGGCTTCCATGGAAAAGACATTGATGGTATGGAAGGCAGAAGAAAGATGAGGTGTAGCTGGAGGAGAATTGCAGGCAGAAATTCATTGTATGAGGAAAGCGGACAGGGCCCCAAGCAGCAGGAGATTTCCTGTAACGTGGAATTCTGTTCCTGCTATTTAATTTGTTAAATGCAAATTAAGTATGCTTCACTGCCAAGATATCTGAGTTTTTTGAACAGGAGGACATGACTATAAAACAGTTGGAGAGACAGAGGTTAGAAGTCAGACCAGGTCATGGGTAAAATCTGAAGACAAACTGAGATTCAGTGGAGGAGAGTTGGAGAAGGAAGAATGACCAACAGGAAATGAAGCTACAACAATAAATGTTATCCTGAAAAATGCCAGATTGTTTTTCATTCCAGTAGGAATATCTGTCTTGGTTCTCAGGGCAGGACTCTATTTGGTGGGATAGTAAAGAAAACAGCTTGTTCTCTGGGGAAAATGTGATGTGCCAGATGTCCAGGCGCTGGGTGAAGTGCTTTGCTCTTCCTGCTCGAGTCAGATTTAAATACATGACATTTAGAATCATAGAATCACAGAACATGCCGAGTTGGAAGGGACCCTCCAGGATCATCGACTCCAACTCCTGTCCCTGTGCAGGACACCCCAGAGTCACACCATGTGCCTGAGAGCATCATCCAAACGCTGCTTGAGCTCAGGCAGGCTTGGTGCTGTGACCACTGCCCCGGGGAGCCTGTGCCAGTGCTCAGCCACCCTCTGGGGGAAAAACCTTTTCCTGATACCCAACCTGAACCTCTCCTGATTCAGCTCCTGCTGTTACCCCGAGTCCTGTCATTGGTCACAGGAGCGAAGAGATCGGTCCCTGCCCCTTCTCTTCCCCTCGGGAGGAAGCCATAGACTGCAATAAGGTCACCCCTCAGCCTCCTCTTCTCCAGGCTCCTCTTCTCCAGGCTTTAGATTTCTTGGACTAAAGATATGAGATAATAAATGATTCCTACAGACCAGAGATAAACATACACACTGTCCTATGCCTGTGAAGTCAGACAGAACTAGAGCCCAGTCCCCGTTGCACCAATGCTTCTGCAGGCCCCTAGGCTTGGTTACAATGTGTGTGGTTCACTGTGGTCCAACTTTCTCCTCTGACTGAGAGGTGTGATGAACAGGATAGAGTCTGCTTCCTGCAAATGTGCCTCATACACCAGCTGGGAACTATCCGTATCTGCACATACTTGCTAGAGAGGAGGAGTCATGAAACTGAAGAAGGGGGAAAGAGCTGCTTGTAGTTCCCAGTGCTCCCTTAAGACCAAAGTTTACTTCCTTCATTGCTTGGTGTAGCAGCCCTCACAGCCTGTGGTTTCCTTGGACTGATATTGGTATGACATATGCTTTTTTTGGTGAATCACAGTTATGTGTGAGCTTGTGTATAGTAGTTACGGCTCACTGAATTTTAACAGCCTCGTCAGCTGGAGCAGGGGCCCTTTAAACCACACATTCCCCTTGTAAAAACTTAGTTCAGAAATGACCTTGCTGCCTCACTTACAGCAGAAAACCACAAGATTCAGCAATAAAGGTTTATAGCACGTATGCTTTGTAGTGGTTTTGGATGCTGCCTGGCTCAGTATGAAATGCATTCAAAGGTACTAAGACAAAAGGCATTTTATCATAGACGCTGATAGCCAGCCATTGGGGCCCTTGCCATGCATTTTGAGGATTCGGTTTTGATCACTAACTGTTGGATTAAGGACCAAGGTCCGCATGTGAAGATATTTGAGTGAATTTAATAATAATTAGGAACAATAATCTGTACTTACACCTAGGGTAGGAGATCTAATTTGCAGTTCTTTTGAAAGAATAGGATAAAATGTTCTCTTTTTCAAGCATCAAGCTTATGCGTCAAGCACAGCGTGGCCAGCCAGTCAAGGGAGGGGATTGTCCCACTCTACACTGCACTGGTGCGGCCTCACCTCGAGTGCTGGGTGCAGTTTGGGGCTCCACAGTTCAAAATGGACATCAAACTGCTGGAGCACATCCAGAGGAGGGCCACAAGGATGGTGAAGGGCCTAGAAGGGATGACCTATGAGGAGCAGCTGAGGTCACTTGGATTGTTCAGCCTGGAGAAGAGGAGGCTGAGGGGTGACCTCATTGCAGTCTATGGCTTCCTCCCGAGGGGAAGAGAAGGGGCAGGGACCGATCTCTTCACTCCTGTGACCAATGACAGGACTCGGGGTGACAGCAGGGAGCTGAATCAGGGGATGTTTAGGTTGGGTATCAGGAAAAGGTTTTTCCCCCAGAGGGTGGCTGAGCACTGGCACAGGCTCCCCAGGGCAGTGGTCACAGCACCAAGCCTGCCTGAGCTCAAGCAGCGTTTGGATGATGCTCTCAGGCACATGGTGTGACTCTGGGGTGTCCTGCACAGCGACAGGAGTTGGAGTTGATGATCCTGGAGGGTCCCTTCCAACTCGACCTGTTCTATGATTCTATGAAATCCTGGTCAGAAGTTAAAGGTTCTTGCAGTTAGTTTTAAGTTGAGAATGTCACTGTACTTCCTGGTAGATGATAATCTTTTTGTCTCAAAAAGATTATCTGGAGAAGGGGAGATGGACAAGTCCCTGTTGCCTATTTGGTTTGTGTCAGCAATGTAATGGGAGGAAGTTTGAGCTTTCAGGCTGAAAAATGATTTAAATAACTAGGCTTTAGAAGCAAGGCTGCTTGGTTTGTTTTGCCAGCTATCTATATATTAGAAATATAAAACATCATGTGACAGTACTCTTCCAGAAATTTGAGTAATTTCTTTTTGCTTGCCAGTCTTCAGTGGTTTTATAGCCATTGCAGTTGCAGATTGCCACTGGAAGGATTAAGTCATGATTTGCCAGTCTGTGACACAAACTAAAATGTATGCAAAAGCCTTTGGGTCTGAGGCTTACCGGATATCATGTCAGGACATGCCAAAGAAGCTCTAGGAAGATGGAAATGCTTGTGGTTTTATTAAGAAACGTAAGGAATGCAGAGTATTTCACTTCAATAAATGTAAATCTCTAGCTTCCAGCTCACTACTGCTGAGACAATTTCCTCTTACTTGAGCAGAAGTCTGGAAGGATAACAACCACGCTAGAAAATGTTGGCTGTCAGCTCTGTCATGAAATGGAGAAAAAGAACATATCAACATTTTTTTCGTTTCAGTAATTCCATTATCTTTGAGATATTGACACAGGAGTAGAAATCCTGGTTAATAGTAGAAAATAAAGGTGTCTTAGCCTTTCAGAGGCCAGAGTTCACCCTGGACAACAAGGTAGCACATATTGTCACAAGGTGCTTACTACACAGAAGGTCAACAGCAATATATACACAAAAGGATCAGAACTCGGCAAATGCATTTCATAAGCAACTTCTGCAGAAGAACTGGTGCCACAATGGTGGGAGGAGAGGGGAAGGGTATAGAGAGAAAAAGGAGAAAGGCAGAGGCATGGCACTGAAGTAGCAGATAAGCTGAACTCTTTCCCCACTGATACTTGCAGCCCCAATGATGTGAGTGAATTGTGTCAACCCTGTAGATATTTCCCTAGGTCAGGGCGTCCTTCCCCAGCTACTCACTGGAAAGTTTTCTGCACTTGACATTCATGGCCAGAATTAAGTCCTCTCATCTGTTCTCACTGCTTACCTATTGCTGTCTCTTGCTGGCAGAGTCAAACATCTCCTGTATGCCTCCATGCCTGGTGAGTGGGGACGTGCCTCCGTGGTCACCACATGTTGCAGAAGATGCTGCCCAGTGTGAATGTTTGGGGTTTTGGCCTTCATTGCAGTCAACTGGAATTTGCAGCTCTGTGGCCAAACACTACCCAGACAGTGAAGGACATTTTAGTACCAAATCCATGAACAAATCAATTTACTGCAGTAAGCTACTTAGTGGGCCCATCTGGTAGCTGCTAATTTACAGACTGGGCCATCTGCCACTGTCACAAGCTGGGAAGACTAGAAAAGTTACCCAACATAGCTTTGTTTCCATTTTTTCTCTTGATGCTGTGTTTTGTTTCGCTGCTAACTGACAGTCATGGCAGTGGGTTCTGTTCTGAAATCCAGATTTCTCCAACCTTGGACAATCGTGTGTGGCTGGGAGATGCTGCTGCTGTGACTCAGCAGTTGTCCCTGGGTATGTTTATGCAGCATTCAAGCTGCTGACAGCAGGGTGGTTTGGGAAGCTGTGTTTCTACCCAGCGCCTGCATATTTTAGCTTGGTATGACAGGATATGTGGAAAACATATTTTAAATGTACGATATTAAAGCCTTACTCCTCTTGAGTTGCAGAATGCCTTCTGCTCTAATGGAAACAAAGAGATAAGGCTGTGTGATATGGAGAGCAAATCTGTGTTCTCTGTTTGAGTTGGTTTTGAACGTGTGGGGACTGAGAGATGAAGGTAGGTTGCAGATTCTTCAGTAAAGGTTAGCTCCAAAGAGTTACACTTCTTTAGTCCTTGCAAAACTGCCCAAAACTGTCCCCCACATCAACATGGGGTCAGTCAAGTACTGCTGCTGCTTGGGAGGCCATGACAATCTTGGAGCACAGCTACCTGTGTCTGAAGTAGGACGTGTCCCCTGACTCCATGGTGTGCTGCTGCTGTGTTCCTCAAGGTGTGCAGCACTTACCAGTGTCTTCCCTCAAATGAGAAAGCAAACCAGCCTCCAGGTTCAGCT
This sequence comes from Aegotheles bennettii, assembly GCA_013398125.1. Lineage (NCBI taxonomy): Eukaryota > Metazoa > Chordata > Aves > Caprimulgiformes > Aegothelidae > Aegotheles > Aegotheles bennettii. The sequence continues at coordinate 402,979 of VZRW01010131.1, read as the reverse complement.
GTGAGAGTGTTAGCACTTCTCTGAGGCTGTGCCTGTGCAATCTGAATGCTTAGTTAAAGCCAGCTCAATTTCTTCTCTTACTGTGTGGCATCCGTCTCCATGAATGCTCATCTGCTCTAATTGGACACTCTCCCCTGCATGAGTGAGCTAATGGTTGTTTTTGTTCAAGGTCTATGTGACTAAGTCTCGCATCTGCTCTTGGCAGTTGCCAACTCTCACAGTGCTTATAGGTTGGATACAATTTTCTGTTTGAGGATGAGGCGGTGAAGCTGAGCTAAATGTCTCACTGCAGTAGAAAATCCTGACTAGGAAAAGCTTTAGTCAGAATATGGTTTTCCTTTGAGAATATGTTTATGGGCCCTTCAAAAAGGGGTTGCACTTAATCCATGCTTGTTTTGTGCTAACTGGGTAACGTTTCAGGCTCTTGCAAGCCGAGCAGTAGAAGTGGTGGCACATAGGATTTGCATAGTCTTCAAGTGCCCGCTGTACAGATGGTGAAAACTGAATGAGCCAATAGACCCAACACTGAGCTTCTGAAAGTTTTACCCTTAGAACTCCTTTGGGCTTTGCTGGATTAAGATGGCAGGTCGTCCTAGGAGGGGAAAAACTCAATGATGACAAAGCTCTGCAAAACCAGCTATTTTGTTGACAAGGCAAAGACCCAAAGCCTTTTCTACTGCATGAGACTAATGGTATTCTGCCTACTGGGACAAAGGCTTCCTACTGGAAGTTTGAGGTTGCAATTTCTTTTTCATCTGAGCGTGCTTTTCCTCACTTAGTGTGATTGAATGTGTTATCCTTAGGGGGGACATTAATTGAATTCTCTGTCAGACTTTGCTTTAAGAACTGGGAAGGCCCAGAGGAAAGATTACCAATAGGGGTCCTGTGGCTAATGAGATTAAAAATTATTTGGCCGCAGAAGAGAGAATGTTGTTGTTGTTCTCCATTGTATTTCTCTGCGAAGAGATAACACTGATGTTGACTCCAAAAGTGACAGGTCATACATGTTTAATTTGAACAGCTATAAAAAGAAACTTGCAGTAGGGCTGCTTGTGAGGAATTTAAGAAATGAAAGTTATTACCATAGCTGAGTATAATCCCAAGGATATCTCTTCATGTACTCTTCTTGGAACCCAAGCTATCAAAAAATTAAGCTAGGAAGTTGTTAAGAGCAGGTTAGATCTGAAAGGTAGAATTATCTTTTTTCCTGATGGAATTTGGGTGCTGATCACTCATCTGTTTTGTCCTCACAAAGCTCGTATGTCAATGCTGCAAGGCTGTTTCACAGCTGGGGACTAGAGGCTTACCTGAAATAACCAGCCCAAGTGTCTTGGTTTAGGTGGTCAGGGCGAGCCACAACCCAGAGAACAGAATTTGCTCTCTGTCACTCCCCTCCACCCCCTCTGGGGAAGATAAAAGGGGAATAAGGAACAGAGGCTTAAAGGTTGGAAGTTAAAACTGTAACAGATTTAATGAAATGGGGAAGGGGAGTAACAGGCCGGAAAGGAACAAAATATACAAATAAATATATATATACAAGCCAATTCTGATGATCGCTGATATAAGTTCCCAAAAGTCCCTCACAGCAAAGCCAATGCAGGGAAAAAGGTTCAAAGCTCTTTCCAGCACCCAGTGGATCCAGATCCCGCAGAGCCCATGGCAAAGGCAGGGTTCTTTGTCTCTCCGGGACGTCTCCACATGGTGCTGAGAAGGAGAGCAGGAAGAAGGGGGAAACTTCCAGTTTTCCTGGTTTTTATAGAGTTTGGCAGGGAGTGCAAGGGAATACGGATTTCTCTGCTTTTCCCACAAAGGGTCCTAAACTCCACCCTCCTCTCTGGATCCTTGCAGCAATATCATAAAATTTGCCTGTGTCCCCTCAAACCATAACACCAAGGTTACCCTAGGTCTCCTTGCAATGGTTGTGGTGGGTGCTGTTTTAAGCTCTCATTATCCAGGTATTTCCCTGCTGGGAGTCATAATGAATATGCTGGCTCTTTATGCAATTGGGAAGACCCTTCAGGTGCAGCTCTTTGGGTTAACACAGCTGTGAAGACACAGGCTCTGCCCCAGCTGTGTGTCATTTCTCACAAGGCTATAAAGGAGGCTGAAAGGTTCTGTGCTGTTGTAAGAGGGGCAGGGAGAAAGGAGGGGAAGCTCCTGGCCCTGAAACCTAGACCTGACTTTCTGGCATCCTGGCTTGTCTCCTACAGAGAAGTCTGAGAATGGGTTTTGTGTGTCAGCTGTCCTAGTGTCCTGGCCAGATGCAGGGCTCCCTGGGTCTCTGTGCTGCTTCAACAGCTGAAGGCCTCCAGGGTTTAGTGATGATCCACTGACCCTGCTAGAAGATCCTTTCATATTTCTGATTTAGACCTGAATGTGAAGACAGGAAAGGAGGTACTGTGTCCCACTGTAAGCCTGAGTGCTGTAAGATTACAAAATGCTGTTTAGCGGTTTACTCTGTCTTACTGAAGTCTGTGGTTTGTTTTTGCCTGCTTTGGTCAGGAATGTACTTCTGGGAGAGGCACTATACCTCCTGCAGCGTTTGAACCTGAGGAAATGGGCCACAATGCCAGGAGCTGTGATTTCCTTCTCTTGGGGTTCTACAGCTTCTACCTCTCTGCACACTGTGAGTGCAGCATTGCTGAAATGATAAAAACACCCACTGCAAATAAGTCTCAGCTATTTAATCAGTGCACAAAGATGAAGAGTTGGATGTAGATACCATAGCGAACTTTCCACCTCTGAAAGTAGGTTTGAAAGCTACTCGGGGCTTATTGCTTTGCAATGTGTATAATTTGGAAATGATGGTGAGGGGGGCTTCAGCCTCATCTGTGTGGTTTCTGCTGGCATTCTACCAACATAAGTTCCTTACACTTCTTGCTCTGGAAGATACTCCACATGCAAATCAAGTTTCTTTGTCTTTTAAATAAGTTAATCACTGACCTATTTTTGTGGTTATTGCTTTCCTTATTGTAATTTGCTTTTCTCAGTAAAATTTCAGGTGTGTCTTTAATCTGGTTTTTTCACCTATAATTTCAAAGCTTTGTTTCCTTGTTTTATGGAAAGGGTAAAATTTTACTACATGTAAAGTATCCTGAAAAGCCTTGAGCAGGGATCTATGCAAACGATGCAACTGCAAATTCAGCTTCTGGACTGCAGGAAGTTTTACACAGTGAGGGGAAAGATCCTTGCAAGAAGTGAAATGTACCTTTAAAACCTGCTTAAGAAAACCAGTGATTTCCTCATGCTGAGTCTAGGCCCCTCTGTTTTTTGAGAATTATTGCTGCCTGTTTGTCACTACCCCTGTGTGTTTCAGCTTTTAAAATAATCATGTAGAAACTCGGGATTGGCAGTGCAGTAATCTAACAAGTTCTAATAACACGCTGTCTGTTGTCTTTGAGTTGGCCATCAGTTTCTTACTTTTCTGGTTCTTTTGATGCGGAAAAGAGCAAAGTGCCAGCTGGCAATGCTTGGCTTTTGGGTACTTGGAATGTCCCATTACAGTTTTCCTTTTTCTTGCCTTAGGAAATAGGTTTAAGTTAGTCTAACAAAGAATTCCAGGGTCTTCCTGAGGCCAGAAACTTGGTTGGACTTGGACTGCTGTGAATAGAAATGGACATCATGGAGGTGAGAATGTGTACAGTGGGTAATGGATAATCTCTCTGGTTAACAAATGGATGATATTGAAGTACTGGACACAGACCCAGGTGAGAAGCACTTTGTTCAAAGGCTGGATTAGAGGTGAAGTGCTGTGCTTCATTTAAGATGAAGCAAGGTGAAATTCAAGAGTCAACTGGGTATGAAAGAGGAAGATGATTTGAGACTTGCAGTGGTACATAAAACAGGAAAATCTGCAGTAATTTCATATCTTCCTCTGTTTGCAGTAGTTTCAAATGCCAGTATGAGAAGTAAGGCATTAAGCCCTACTTAATTGCTTGTGTTCTCTGAACTGGACACTTTGAGACACTTGGTGTGCCTGTCTAGAGGTTGTGGTAGTAAAGTTGGGCAGGGATGGGAAGGGAACAGGGCTCAGTTGAAGTGAGCCAAGTTAGGAAGCTATCACTGCATTTGTCAGATAATCTTTTTAGAAATAAATCTGTTATGACATGGCTTTTCCAGACTCCTAAATACAGCCATCTCTTGGGGGTGCCAAGCCTTTGTTTTTCAGAGGCTATGAGCAATGAGCTCTTAACTGCAGTTGTGTTTAGAGATTGGAAAACATTTCCCCCAAGCTTGGTAGAAAAATGTCATACATAGCAAAATGACTTATTTTAGGTTTGGTGTAAATCTTGAAACGAAATAGTCCAGCCTAATCAAGCAATGCAATGTTTTAATAAAGCTGCCAAGAAAGAAGTAAGGACTGTAGTTGTGTTCATTATTGCACGAAATAAATCTTTCAAGCTTCATGCATAACAGAAGGCAAGCTGACTTTACTATTTCTACGCTGAAAATACATATCAAGGCTTTAAGACTGGCTACTGCTTGCAATGTGAGAAAAGGTGGTCTTTGTCCTTTCCCAGCAAAAGAACGTTGTCACGCCCCTAAAGGGATGGTTTCAGTTCTTTGAGTGGGGGTCTGTATAGAGGTTTAATCTGATGCTTGCTGAACAATAACACATCCTTGCTGGGGGCATTCATTTGAAACTTAACCTATTTTCTGTAATATAAGTGCCCTCACTCCCCCTCTTGTCAGGGCTTCCTACAGAAGCTTTATGTAAAGGTAAGCCTCTGGCTGGAGTTGCTAAGAGACTACTCATCATCCCTCTACCTGAAAAGGGATGTGTTTTTATACCATTACATCTTCAAGAGCTTGGAGCCCAATGAGTCTGTCTGTGGTCTCCTGATAGATGAATGAGATTGTGGCTGATGGCATTTATCCCTTTCACATGGCTTGTTTATCCAGATGCCTTGCAGCAATGGGGGTGTTGGTGTTGTGCATAATGATATAGAATAAAAGGTAAATCCCTGCTGTGGAGATAAGCAACGATGTGAAAAAACTTGCCTTGAGTGAAGGAGGAGGTGGAGGAGAGCTGGCCCCAGCTCTGGGAGAAAAGGCTGCTTCAGAGCAGATGGGGGCAGTTCAGCCCAAATGGGACAGGACATGGGCTGCGAACTGTCTGGCTGGTGCCCAGGCCATCAGCTGTGGGCTGTGCAGTTGTGATCTTAGTATTTGCTTGCACAGCCTGGGGAAGTGCCATGGAAGAGCCCTGGTGTGGGGGGCCTGGGTGCACTTCAGTTCAGTGTGGGAAGAGCTGCTTCTTGGCAGGAGTAGCAAAGTGCAACCTGTGCCTAGACTTGCACCCTGACATGGGCAACTGCGGTCAGTGCAATGGGATGGAGTGTGCTCAGGCTCAGTAAGATTTGAGTGAGTTTCCAGGTACTTGGACACAGCGTTTTGCATGCTGCATGCTTTTCAGATGGCATGAGCACCTCTGCAGGGTTCCTCTGTTCTGCTACTCCACATGATGGCCTTGATAGCACCAGTGTTAGTTTCTGGATGCAATTAATTTGGATTTGTGATGCTTATGTAGCAGTTGTGAAGTGGAATCACCTTTTGCAGGTTGCTGTTGTGAGGCCTTTGGTTTGGTCGCACACTAGGAAGGGAAGCATCTGGCAGTAGGAAAGAATACTGGTTTTTCTCTGTATAATGAATATGATTATTCGTAATTAAACTTCTGTTTAGCTAGAGGTTTTCTGATATAATTTGTCTAATTTTTGTGTTCTTAAACTTTTCCTAGGAAACTTTGAAGTGTGATTTAAAACCAAATCTGTTTTTTTCCCACTCAACTGTCAGTCAGTTGACTACAGTTTGTTGACTACACAATGAATGCCTTTAATTTCAACTCCCAATAGAAAGTGATATTTTCTAATGTGCTGTCTCTGTTCAGCTTTTAAAAAGGACTTAGTGAGGTCTCCTGACCCAAGGTATGCACTGACTTGTGTGGGAATGCAGCACTTTACTTGCCTGACTATGGTCAAGACTACTGGTCAGGACTTGTAAGCTAAGAGTTGTGAAATAAAACCAAAACCTCTTGAAGTACTGGATGGTGTCCCCTGCCTTAAGCAATTAAGGAAATTGCAGTTAAGTCAGGTGGTAAGTTTGCTTGCTGTGTCACCTGGCATAGATCCATTATTGCTTAACTGAAGAACTGAACCAGCCATAGGTGCATTTGGAAACAAATAGTGGAAAAAGATCTGTCCTTCAGACATGTCATATCTTCATTCTTCAAACAAGGCCAGCATCTTTTCTGAACCACAGCTGTTTCATCAGATTTGCTGAGTGGAGCCAGTGTGCAACACCATTTTTGCTGTTGCCCATACACAAGAGTCCAAAGCTGAATCAGATGCTGCTCAACGTAAGCTGACGTATCTGTTTCCCCCAGCTCTTCAGGGAAGTAGCTATTGGAGCTCTCAGAAATTCACATCAAAAGCTGCAGATAATCAGCATTCCTGTCTGGTGAGGGGAAGATAAACTTCATGTTATTGGCACTTCCAGTCACAGGGAGGACTGGATGAGGGTTTGGGTGAGCTTTGCCAGCTGTTCCCTGGGCAGTGAGTGAAGGAGGTGTGGGCTGCAGAAGTGTTTCCTGCATGAACTGGAATACAGCCCCGGTCCTAGCTCGGGCCCTTTGTGGTAACTGGTGGGCAGTGTCACTATGTGTTTTCCCTCATGTCACAACCATCCTCACTCTGAATTACAGTATTGGTTAGGTTGAAAGGGACTGTCCTGTCCCAACCTCCTGCTGAAGCAGGACCACCGAGCAGGACTGTGCAGAACATTCAGCAGGCTTTTGTGAGCAAAGCTGTCTGCACTGCCTGACTGGGGTGTCCCTGCTGCAGACCTGGGTACCATCTGCAGCTGTGTGGGGAGTTGCAGGTCCAAGCAGGAGCATCTTGCATGTGGCTTGGAGTATGACAAGGAAAGGTGAGGTGAGACCTTGTGGGCTGAGAACGAACTTGAATACCTCTTGCAAACATGTCCTAGTAAATGTTTATTAGCTGTTATACAGGATTTTGTGTGCTTTGTGTATTTACAGCTTCTGATTGAAGAGCTTTGAGGGTAGAGTCCACTATCTCAAAGCTGCCATTTGAAAGCAGTGTTATATTTAGCTGTTTTTTATTACTAGCAACTCCAGCAGCTGAAATTGGACCTTGGGGCTTCAAAGCAGCTGCTCGGTTAAGGAAGCATTGCTGAATAAAAGCTCCCTGCTCTGCTACCCTCCCCCTGCTTTTCTACACTACCAACTGTGTCAGCCCAGCAGCAAGGAAGGGAAGTTGGCCTTGAAGTGAATCTAAAGAGGAAAGCGAGTGAGAAGAGGAGAGGTGGAGTTAGCCGGCTAAATGCAATAGCAGCCTGCAGCGTGGGAAGATGAGAAAGCAGAAGCAAAGAGACTGATGCTTGAATCTCTGTGTGGGTGAGCTCTGCGGAGCAAGGTCTGAATAGAGGGGAGGACCAAGGAGTTTAAAGACTGAACACACTCAGTGAAAAGGCAGGGATTACACTCCTTTTTCTTTCTGGAATAACAATCAAAGGAAAAAAAGGTATGGGGACAAGGAGGAAGTGAGTGAAATGAGTGCCAAATTCCAGTTAAAATAGAAGCCTAAAAGAAACAAAGGACTGTGAAACAGGAGGACATCCTGAAATCTTGTTGGTATAATGCAGGAAGCAAAGAACGATAACAAGCATGTGTGAATACTGCAAGCACGGTACTCCTTTCTCACTGTGTTTTTATTTTGGTTGTGTAACTCTGGTCTAAGCTGTCAGTATACTGGCAGCCCAAGTGTTACGGTCTTTCAGAGTATGGAAGTAACTGGCAAATACAGTTTCTTTTTCTTACTTTAACTCTTTTGTAAGATGAAACCTAGCAGAAACCTGGAGACAATAGAGTGGCATTGACTTTCTGTAGTACTCCTGGCTTCAGTACAGAGCAGTGGCTTTTAGCCAAGTCTAACACATTCAAGTTGAATTCCACAGGTTTTAGGCAGCTTGAGGTAAATAAATCAGAACCAAGCCTTAGATGCACTGACTAAAAGTAATCCATCTCAATGGTTGCTTTGAACTGCTGCAAGTGACTCGACTGCAGCTTTGAAGTCCTGGAGGGAATTGAAAGTTTACACAAAAGTAAACAAAATCCAGGGGAAAACCTTGTTTATACCTTCTAGGGTCATGCGACAGCTTGTCTGCAGTCCCAGTTTGTCAGAAGTGCTGCTGCTATATATGCAATCAGTCCCCTGCAATTGCTAATGGCCCTCGCCTTTCAGTAAAGGAGCAGTTCCCCCCCTTCCCCCTGCTTTCCCAACTATAAGGTGGAGCACAAAAGTAGCTTGCTCAGCTTTTCCCCGGTGCTTGAATAGGGTATTTTAAGTGGTGCCCTGGCCCCAGCCAGCATCTTACCACAAAGACATTACTTTTATCTGAGATCTGCAAGTCTGGTAATAGGGTTTGGGTTGAGTGGTGGTTTGAAGAGAGTGGTCAGAGGGACAGGGTTCTTCTGCTGCTGTGCTGCTGAGTAGCTGAGAGTGCAGCCCCTCCAGTCCAGCCATATCTACCCTCGGTTACCAAACCCACAACTGTTTTGGTAGTCCTGGGTAACAGCAGTGCTTTGCTTACCCTTTCTTTCCTTTGGCAATGGTAACAAACCAGTGACTCACTAGAAAAATCACAAAACTTTCTTGTAAGGATATTTAGAATTTAGTGTGCCTCAGTTATTTGCTAAGCTGTTAACAGGAAGGGGCTAAACCTCATTTTCTGTTCCTGCTTTGGTCATTTTTACTGAGGATGAAGGAAAGACAAGGCTGATGTCAAAGGTCTTAAACTGTGCCACATTTGTGAAGGTGCTGAGTGTCACACATTTTGGAAGAAAGGTCCTGGCTTTTCACTTGTCCCCCAGTCTACTAATGACCTGCTGGTAAGACCTGCTGAGGATGTGAGAGCTGATCCTACAGGCCTCCAAAGCTGCTAGGTGGAAAATGGTGAAAAGTAGATATATGGGGCTCTGCATGATCAAAATGACAATTGCAGAATGGTGGGGACTTGGAAGGGGCCTCTGGAGATCATATAGTCCAACCCTCCTGCTCAAACAGGGTTACCCAGAGCAGGTGGCACAAGATCATGTCCAGGTGGGTTTTTCTCTCTGGAGAAGGAGACCCCACACCCTCTTCAGGCAGCCTGTCCCAGGGGTCTATCACACTCAAGGTAAAGAAGATTTTCCTCGTGTTCAGATGGGACTTCCTGTGCTCCAGTTTGCACCCATTGCCCCTTGTCCTGTCATTGGGCACCACTGAGAAGAGTCTGGCCCCATCTTCCTGACACCTGCCCTGCAGATATTTATAAGTGCTGATGAGATCCCCTTTCAGTCTTCTCCCGGCTGAATAGCCCCAGGTGTCTCAGCCTTTCCTCAGAAGAGAGATGCTCCAGTCACTTCAGCATCTTTGTAGCCCTTTGCTGGACTCTCTGGTAGCTTCTTGTCTGTCTTGAACTGGGGAGCCCAGAACTGGACACAATGCTCCAGATGTGGCCTCACCAGGGCAGAAACTTGCTGATGGTGCACTCCGTCCCTTCATCCAGGTCAAGCCCCAGTGCTGACCCCTGGGGGACACCACTAACTACAGGACTCCAACTGGACTCCACGCCACTGATCACAACCCTCTGAGCTCTGCCATCCAGCCAGTTCTCAATCCACCTCACTGTCCACTCGTCTAACCCACACTTCTTAAGCTGCCCTATGAGGATGCTGTGGGAGACAGTGTTGAAAGCCTTGCTGAAGGCTCCCCTCATCCACCCAGCTAGTCATGCCATCATGGAAGGCCATGAGATTAGTCAGGCATGATTTCCCCTTGGTGAACCCCTGCGGACACCTCTTGATCATTTTCTTTGCCTCCATATGCTTAGAGATGACATCCAGAATGAGCTGTTCAATGAGATGAAGCTCTTCCTTAGTTGAGCTGCAGCTTTATATTTTTTCCCTTTTCAATTATGAGCTCTATTTTCAGAAGAACTTGCTGTTTATCGTGATTTCTGTGTTTGAGCTGGTGGCAGACACCACGGGCCCACACATACTGCTCTTTTCTCTTGGAGCCTGTCTATGGTAGGTCTCTAGGAGTATAACATCTCAGCTGTAAGAGCAGCTTGCAACATACTGAAATTCTAGGCTTCGTTTCCATGTGGCTGTCTTGAAAGCAGAACGGCTTTCTTTCTGCCTTGTCTTCGGGCAGAATGCCAGGCTCCCCCAGCTTCCTGCTGTGGTTGTGGTGGCTTTCCCAATGATAGAGTAAATCTACTTTTTTTTAACTTCTTAGCTCTCCCTTGAGCGACTCCTGAAAGCCCTGATCTCTGAAAGGCGTGTTAGAAGTCTTGAAATTCCCCCATAAGAGTATCAAAGCGTGACGTGAGAGAATAAGCTACATAATCAGATTTTTGGTTTTATCTGGGCTTTTTGTGCCAAAAAGGCTGTGTGCAACACGTTCTTTGCTGAAATCTGGACTGTGACCTCCTCTTTCACCCCTTTTTCTGTTTATTTAGCAAGCAACAAATGTCTCTTTTTGGCCCAACTGGCATGCAAAAACTTTTGGCAGCCAGATGAGAATTCAAAGTGACCATTCAAGTTGCAAGGGACTGAAATAAAAGGGATTAATTGATTTTTAAGACCATAGAGTACCCTTGCTAGGAAACAGGTACCAAAGGAGAAATAGGGAGCAAATCGGCTCGCCTGATGAGATTTCGGGAGTCGATGGATCAGATGAGTCTTGATTGGATGTTCATGGTGTCTCTTGTGGCTTTGTATTTCTGTGATGCTGGAAAAAGCAAACAGGAGTAGGCTGGGTGGAGCATGCTGGTGATAATGGACATTAGAAGGCTTGGCTGACTATAAAAAAAGATGGCTGTGATGGGTGATGCTTTCTGGTAGGTAGCCCGAAGCCAAAGATACAGACTTCCAAAACACATTCTCTTTGCAGTGGTTCTGCTAATGCTGGATAGGACAGAGTGGAATGCTGCCTGCTTGAGAGGTATCAGTAGCAAGGAGGTACGTTTTGTACTGGAGGATGTGAAATTTTATGCGATCCAGTGAGTTGCAGCTGAGACTGGCACTCGTGTTTACTTGCCCGTGAGGTCTCAAATAGCAGATGTTGAGAAGGTGAAAAGGGCAGGGGTTGGGCAGCCTTTGAAATAAATTAAAAAAAAAATAGTGGTGTGCATGGACACAAAATTTAGGATGCAATAATGCCTCGTGCCATCTGTGACCTATTAGGTGATAATAGTGATGAGAACAACCAGCACTTGATAGTTTATTGCTGCTGACAGCCCGGGGAAGGGTGAATCCAGGTTCGTACATGTGATCTTTGCTGTAGTGCTTCTCATGGAGGATCCTAGCAGCTGTATGTATCCTTTGAGGGAGCAAAGAGTGAATATGCAATGATTCCTCTAGCTGAACTTTTTTGTGAAAATATGGCTTTTTCCAGGAACACATAAAAATAGCAGCCAGCTCTCTCCAGCCAGAGCAGCATACGTCTCAGCTTTGAAGGTCACTGGTTGCTGCAGCTTCTCCAGAGAGATTGAAAGTCTTCTGTAAGAGGAGTGACCTGAAAAATTGGGTTGGTTACTGTATTCCCCCACCACCGGGCTGGTGCTTGGAGTCTGAGGCATTTAAGTGAGTTGTCCTAGATGGAGTTCTGAAATTCTTCTCTGCCGATGTGGGAGAGCTCAGCTGTGGTTCCCAGGCCAGTTTTGTGTTCCCAGCTCACAGATTCTGGCAGCTTGAGCTGTGTGTGTAAACAGCAGCTTCAGGGGCTGCTGAGTTACTGTGACCACTGCACACCCTTTCCTGTGCCTTCCCATCTTACCTAGCTGCTGATGGGTTAGATATATTATCAGCGGCTGTTCACCTTGTCTGTGGTTTACTTTTCAGGCCATTTTATTTGGCAAAGCTCTACCAAGATGTGTAGAAATTTATCTGGCTACAGCTCACCTTTGCAAGCTTCTGCTTCAGTTGAAAAATTGTTTGCTCTTCAGCTCTCCCAAGCTGCCTGTTTTCTTCAGAAACGTGGAATGAGTCCTGCTTTTGGCTGAAGACTCTGTTAGATTATTATAGAAATTAGGCAGCTGCCCAAAAGTCAGCTAAGGGGCAAAACCTGCCTCTTGCCATTAAAGCTTTTAACAAATGAGATCAGCAGTAGGCAAGTCCACGATCACCTGCCCTCCCCCCCGCCCTCCCCCCCGCTGCAAACACTGGGCAGCGGGATTCACATGGACATGAAAATCCTGAAGGAGTTCAGTTCCCCCTGAACTAGTCTGCTGTTTCAGAAGTGACCTACTTGAAAATATAACCAGTAATGTAATTATCATCAGGAAACAACTCACCTTCTGTTGCTTAATTATATTTTTCACGTATACTTAGTCTGTGTTGTTAGGAGCTGTGTTGGATGGCACACTGGGTTTCCCCTTAATTACTGTTCTATGGTAATTGCCATGTAATTACAGTGTTAGGAATATATGTGCATGTATTATTGTGGGGCAATGATTTATGGAATGTAAGCATATTTAAAGTGTTATAGATGTTCTTCACACAGGATTCTTAAACCCTTTAATGACAGCGGTCTTTCACTGCTATCCAGTGTTTTAATTTCCCTGTGTTTAAGGTCTCCTGTAATAACACTACTTCATCACCCAGTCAATATTCTGGAAATTACACTGGCTGGTTGTGGTGAGGTATGTAATGATCCTCATCATGCTTGCAAAATAAAAAATTGGCTAGTGCAGAAATAAATCAAGCATAAGAATAAACAGGTTGGAGGACTTCTGCTAGGAGTGTTTTGGTACCGATGTCTTCTTCAAGGTACTTAGTGTGTGCTGGTTAAAACAGACTAGTTATTAATACCATTGCTGGAGGGATGTAGGTTCAATTAAATGTTAGTGCCTCATGTGTGCACACAGTAGTGACTGTGTAATCCTCTCCTTCTGTTAGTTTACATGATGGTTTTGCCAAGGCACTTCTGAAAATTAAATTTACCCTAAAAGGACAAAGTACCTCTGGAGATTACCTTTGTATGAAATACTACCATAAATAGGTCATGACCCCAAAGGGTCAACAGCAGAGCTCTTGAATCCTTCACTGTAAAAAATACATGTGGCTTTGTGGCACTGGAAGCTGCAATGTACAGAGGGGATGTGGTTTACAAGCCAGTGATGGCTGAGTGTGCTTAGCAGTGTAGCATCCAGCTGCTGCAGATGGAAATTTGGAAGTATAATATTTTGTGCATCACTAACCTTGGTTCAAGATTCAAAGATGTTTGTGGTGCGGTGTTTCACTCCAGGATGTTCACTCAAACTTGCTGTGTGACTCCTCTGCTGTTAACAAGCTTTGCACCTCTGTCCTATTTTATTGTGCTTCTGGTGGCAGGATCACCTGTTTTGGGCCACTGCATTGTAGGGACAACTGCAAACTACGGGCTGTGTCTAAATGCAAGCCATTGCAGCAGCAGTGTTTGCCCTTGCTGCCCTGGTGATTGCAGAGGAAAGGACAGTCCCAGAGAGCCATGACTGATGAAATAAGTCACAAAGCGGAGAGGCACCCACTTGGCAAGACCTTTTGCAGCAAATACCATATGATGACTGATTATAAGTTGCCTGGGAAAGGCTTTCAGAGCAGCAGAGTTCCTAGAATTAAGATAATTTTCATCCTTCTGGATTTCTGTGGTACATCTTATGCAAATGAAAGTCGTACCAGGAAAAATAAACCTCCAGTTTTGTGCTTGTGCTAATGTGCAGATGTTACTCTTGCCTTACAGTCCCAAATTTAGCAAAACTGAAGTGACTGAACAAAACCCAACTTCATCAGTCTGTTTCCAGTGGAACCAAACATGAGCAAATTAAGCATAACTAAAACCATGCAGGCAAATGCATTTTTATCCTGAATTAAATTTGCATGTGGGCTTTGGTTTGCTGCTATGCACAAAGAGTGAAACTGGCTATGAAGAGGACAAAGAGACTATCACAAACAGATGCAATTGTTTTGATGTGCTGCATGGTGAGGGCAACAGCTTTGCTAGAACTTGGCTGGACAGCTGCATCACTTGCTTTTCTACAAACATGCAACTAATGTAATTCTTTATAAGCCTTCAAGTAGTTGTAGCACTATTACAGCTTTTTATTCACAGCTCAGGCACTAGGCAGATAATGATATGCAAGTCCCACGCTCATTGTCATGGCAGCTGCACACGGCTGTGTGCTTATTTGGAGCAGGGTCAGCTATAGCAAGGGATCCTTGGTCACTATTTTCTTGTCTCTTACCCTTGTCAAGCCAGCTACTCTGTCTTGCAGCTTCTCTGTACCCTGATTTTTCTCTTGTTGGAAATGAGACATCAAGGTTTGATTAAGTAAGTTTATGCTTTCCTTTTAACCTTTTTTTTTCTTTTTGAGACTTGTGTCCCTTGCTCTCTGGGGTTCTGCCCCAGGACACAAACGCACAGCTTGTCTGTTGTCCTTGGCACAGAGCAGCCCCTGCAGTCTGCTAAGCCAGCATCTCTTGTACAAGTTTTGCAGAAGAGATGAACTGAACACTGTAGGATGCCGAGCTGCCCACATACCCAAGTACTCCCCCAAGGCTGGTGAAGCAGCTGCTTTTTTATGTTTAGCCAAACTATTCCTGTGTGCAATGTGCTCCCCTTTGAGGACAAGAGCAGGTAATCCCTTACAGATGTAGGAGCAATGCCCGATTCACTAAGCCAATGTCACAGCTACCTTTTGTGTGCAGTTATACGCATGCAGTATCACTGCTCCTCTTCTGGGCAGTGTCCAGAATAAAACCCCAGAGTGGCTGTTGTTTCTGGTACATCTGATTTTATAAGGCCATTAGCAAACCTTCTTCCCTGGGGAGAACAGCTTTCTTCCAAGCTGTTCATAAAGGAAAATATCTGCTTTCTCCATTTCTGGCTAGAACATCATTTTCGCCTGCGGTGAGTTAACCTTGGCTGGCCATCAGGTGTCCACCGAGCTACCCTCCCACTCCCCTGCAGCAGGATGGGAAAAAACAAGATGAAACAGATAGGTCTACATAAGGATAGGGAGATAACCCACCAGTTAGTCATGGGTAAAACAGGCTTGACTTGGGGAAGATTAATTTATTGCCTATAAAAATAGAGTAGCACAGTAAAAAACAAAAACGAAAACTCAAACCATGTGTCCCCCCACTCCTCCTTCAGAAGCTATAGGGAAACAATTTTTCCTTTCTTCTTTCCCTTACAACCAGGAAGCACAAGGCTTTCCCCTGAGACCTGAATAAATCACTGATCTCCACACGGAATGTTTTACTCCTCTTCTACCACTGATGCTATGCCAGCAATAGTCTGAAGAGTGCAAGATGCTACTAAGAAGGTTCATTTACACTCGCTGGCATCTCAGGGGACACAGTTAACTATGGCTGGATACTCTAAGTGAATTTAAAATATCTTTAAGGTGAAGAGCTCTTGTACTGGCACAAGCACCTTGTACCTGTAGTTCTCTGTATTTCTATCTGAGAAATGACTGTCTCTTCTATGGTCACCTCTGTATTTTTGTGGACTGGATGTTCTGTCATGTGTCGGACAGTCATGGATTCTCTAATGACTGTTTTCTGTACTGTGATGATGTCAGTTTGTGTAGGAGTAGCAGAAAATAGCAACTATTTAACATGAGATGATCCATTCAGCTGCGGTGTCAAGAAGCCGTAGTGGTGGGCTGAAGTTGATGAAAAAGAGGGTTTTCACACAGAGATTAAACTGGTGGGAAGACGGGGTAGATAGCATTTTCCAAATAATAATTCATCTGTTCCCTCTAGAAACTGAAGACTTTATTTAAATAGCATCCCTCCCACGACATATTTGCTGTAGTAAATACTACGCCATGAGAAGTAATGCTTTCAGAGATGACTGCGAATGCTAGTGTGGTTGCAGAGACTTGACTGTTCTGGTCAGCTGTCCTTAAATAAGACTCCAGCCTGTGGTGCTCCTTGCTAGCAGTCTTAATCTTCTGCTTACACTATGATCTCACTCTTCTGTCATGGAAATAAAAATAAAGAGGAGAGGAACAAGAAGGAAACCGCTGTTGGCTTTATGCTTGTGCTCGTTTTGATCCTTGCATCCTGCTGTTGGTCATGATTCTGAGCCTGTGTCTCCAGTACAAGTATCAGGCTTTCTCAAGCTCACTTATACAGTTTATTTCAATAAACTTCCTACATAGTTTGCAAATATTTGTTCATGTTGGAGTGAACCTATTAAGCTGAGGTTTTATACCTGTACTTGTCTGAATTTCAAGTTGCAATTTCTAGTTCTAGTAGTTTTTATCAGTGTAATAGTGTGCAACTTCAGAATTGTACCTTGTACAATTGTGACTTCACACAATTATTCTTAGAAGCCTTTCCATATGGCAAGTGATGCAGCTGCAAGGTTGCCTGTCTGGCTTGATTGCTTTATTAGTATCTAGAAGTTCCTACTCTGTCCTTTTAGGAAGATGATGGTGATCCAATATGGCATGACTTAAATACCTAACCCTTGAAAACTGCATGGTAGCTACACAGTGAAATAATCAGGGAAGGTAAGGCTCCATGTGGAATTCTAACAGCAAAGAGAATGGGGGTGGCTTGGGTCTCCTGGGTGTCCTAGATCTGTCCTTACCTGCTATATTTGCAGTGGAGGTTTTGCTTCTACAAGACCTCCCTAGTCGTTGCCCTGACAGATGTTTTGCTGTTGTGTGAAATGAGTCTTCTATGTCTGTTTGCATGTAGGTCCCTACCTGCAGGGAGGAGCACCTTTCATAGTCAGGGTCTCTTTATTTCCTGATACATGCTCTGTCATGCTCACCAACAGGTTGGTCTATCTGCATCTCAGCAGCAAGGAGGCTGCACTTCAAAGCCTGGTATTTTGTGCTATGATTTTTTTTTTAGCACGTGGTCTTTTCTCAAGGAAGTCCAGGGAACTGATTAGGCCCAGAGCCCTTCTGGTAGTGGGGAATTATCCTTGCCTCAGCTCATGAGAGATTCATCCAGAGAAGGTTATCTGGCCTTGCTTCTACTGCTGTTGTTGCTTTTGCTTGATATAAAATACAGAAAATAAACTTTTTTTTGAGTACCTATAGAGCTCCCTTCATATTTGGGATAAAGGTGTCTCGGCTCTGATGCCATATCCTTTCCAGTCCTAAATATTGAAATTAAGTATGTTAAATAGGTCACGTGCACCTGAACGTGAATTCTTTTATAATCCTTCAATGTGGACACCTTTGAAACAGTTGGTTAGACTTTACATTGCCCCCTCCTGCCTCCAGTCACTTGCACTTTGTATGGCATCCAGCTGATGAGTCTGCAAGTGTTATTCAGAAGTCATTAAAATACTAAAACAGGGCTGGGGTATGTATTTTGCCCCAAAACCATTTCTCTTATGAGCTCAGAACAGAAGCTGCTGATTGAGTGAATTTGAAAACCAGGTCTTGCCACACTGACAGGGGTTTGCTCCCTGGAGATGAGTTGGTTATGAAGTAGGATGTGTGTGGGTTTGCACTAAAATATGGTAGGCTTGGGTAGTTTTGTTTATTTTCCCTTGCCTTTGCAAATAATTAGTTTAAACCTTCTCGGGTAGCATTGACAACCTAGTTCTGCTGAGTAGGGCTTTTTTCAGGCTGGCAGAAAACAAAAATCTTGACTATACCTCTGACATGGCTGCAGAAAAATACTGATCTGAAGCAGTTAAAATCTGAGGTTAATGCAGCTCAATTAGGTTTCTGGAAATATTTTTTTCTTTACCCAAGAATAAGCAAGATCAACTCAAAACAGATCCTTTAACAGAAAGTGTTATCCTTAAGCCATGTATCTTCATAAATGATTTATAAAAACAAAGTCTACAGAATTTGAGCTGATGTGTAGGATTTATCAGCAGAAGCAGATAAATCAGATTGCACAGTGTGCAGTTATTGTACCTTCTGGGTTGGAGGAGGGATTTGAAGCCAGACCCTCTGAAGTAGGACCATCTCACAGCCCTTTCCCCCATTAATGATCCATGCCCAGAATCAGGCAATGAGCAGGATAAACCTGGTAAGAGAAGCTGCTCTGTTGTATACTACACTTTGGACTTGATGATCCTGGAGGGTCCCTTCCAACTCGTCATGTTCTATGATTCTACACCCCAAATTACAACCAACTAGTAATTTTTTTTAATTAGCCGACATAAGGTAGCTTAGCTGACAGTGTGGTAATAGGCACACCAATCAATGGGCTCGAACAAGCTGTTTGGATAAATGGGTATGAGCATGTTATTTAAATACAAGTCACGAGTATTGACCAGAGCTCGTTGTCTAACCAGTAGTCTCATTAGAACTGTATTTATTTAAGTGGATTTTAAATTGGAATCATCAGGCCCCCAGCAAAGGCTGAGGTTTTCATTGTTCAGCAGCGCAAACAATACTAAACTGTATCAGATTGCCCTGTTGGCATGTAATTATTTGATTATTTTGTGCTTTTTTTAATCCATATGGGTCATTTACTTAAACTTGTGCCCACAAGTTGGTGAACCCTTATGCTCTGTTGTGAGTACATGGCCTTTGGGGATTTTGCTTATGTTTCTTCATAACAGCAAACCCACCATGGCAAACAGCTAAAATGAGAGAGAGCAGTGGGAGTGCTGTGTGTTGAAGGAGGAAGCCAGCTATGATGAGATCTGAATATTATTGTTTCAATGTCAGTCTCTTCTGCCATGCCCACAGTGAAAGGATGAGAGGAAATGGCCTTAAATTGCAGCAGGGGAGATCCAGATTGGACATTAGGAAAAATTTCTTTCCTGTGAGGGTGATTGGGTATTGGAATAGGTTGCCCAGAGAGGTGGTGGAGTCACCGTCCCTGGAGGTGTTCAAGAGGTGTCTGGATGTGGCACTGGGTGATGTGGGTTAGTGGTGATGTAGGTAGGGGTTGGACTGGATGAGCTTGAAGGTCTCTTCCAACCTTAATGATTCTGTGATTCTATTCTATGATTTTATATATGTTGAGTTTGAGGTCAGAGTGCTTATTATAAAGCAAAGGGCAGTGGAGAGGAGAGCTCGTGCCCCAGGATGCAGGGGTAAAGGCACTGACTAACCCTGTCTGCTGAGCTCCCATCTTCCACCACAGTGTTGCTTGAGGATTTCGACATGCATCTGATATTTGACCAGATCTTGTTTCAACAGTGTCTGGGCCAAGTTAGACAAAGGTACTTCTGTGGCCCACTATATCTGGAACTCCTTACTGGGTCAGTGTTATGTTCCTGTGCTAAACCTAGAGACTGACTTCTACTAAGGGCCAACTGGCTTGAGAGGATTTTGACAACACTGGCACAGCTTGGATTTGGAGTTCAGTACTGAAGTATTTTAAGTCCTGTGTCAGATGTGGTCTGAGTACGGCTCAGTACTATATCACTTCACCTCTGTACCCAGGCAAGCATAAATCCTCTTCTTTGTCTTTTATGGTCATCAATTGTTACAAATAATGGTGGCCAAGCTGAGCATTTTTGCTTTTACATGCCCTAATGGGTAATAAAGGAGATGAGGGGAAGGAGCTCTGAGTAGTACTATGCCCAAGCCAGAGGGAAGAGAAGACTTTTAGTCTGCTTTTAGACATGAGAAGCAGATGCTAGTTTGGCTCTTAAATTCAAGCTTCAGAGTACAGCTGAAAAATGAAAACACACAAACAAGCAGCCGCTTACCTTCTTTCCCTAACATACATTGGATGTCATCCTTCAGCCTGCAGGTAGGGAGTAGCAGTCTTCAATGGGACTCTAATACATGGCTTTACAAAAGAAGAAAAGCTCCATTTAGCACTGCCCATCCTGTGCTCAGCACTGACTGTGCCCACTGGATTTTGTTGTACTGCAGCATGGGCAATAGCTGAGCTGGATTTATTGTAGCCTCTGTCAATTAACTCAGTTCCTGGGTTTTTCTGTAGATGGGAATGAACTGTCTGTCTTACTGTATTTTTCTGTAGGAGGAGAGATTGAGTTTACCTCCTCACTTCAGCTAGAGCACATGAATGACAGCTCTACCAGATTTCTTAGTCTGCTGTGGTACATTTTAGTGGTGTGCCTAAGTGTGGCTAAGTGTAAATAAATGCTTTTGGTGTAATGATTGAGTAATCACTGTGCAAGGTGGACTCGCAGTTGATGGTCTCAGTGTATTACAGGCAAAGGTGACTGGTGTGTTGGCTGTAGCGAGGAACTATAGTGGCTAAAGCAGTGGGATACACTGCTCATCTCACTGCCTGGTACTGCTGTCTCCTGGGGAAGCTCTGGTTTGTAAGATGGTGGCAGACTCCTTTCGTCATTAATTTCCCATACTTTTTTTAGGTGAAGAGTTAAGTAGGTCAGGGTTGTGGTTTTTCTTTTTACTTGTACTGTGCAGTTCTGGGGGAGTTGGGTCACTGGTCTGCTGTGTTGTTTTTCAGTGACTGAGAGTGGCAAAATGTGATAACCCATGTCCATCTTTCTGGGCTCTCTGCCTTTTGATCTTTTATGTGAGCTGCTGCTGGAGCTCATCACTGAAATACTGGAAAACTTGCTGTTCTGTATTTGTGCATGATTCCCATCTCTTGACAAGTGTAAATGTTTTAGTAGTTAAAGCAGGAAGCTTAAACATGCTGAAGTAGAAGGGACTTGAAGTGTTTCTACTCTTGCCCACAGAGGCAGTTTAAATGGGACCAGGATGTGCTTCACTTAGAGCTGTACGTTTGCAGCTGTAAGGAGTAGGACTCTTGTGCCTGATTACAGACTGCCCAAAAAACTCCGGATTCTCTCTAAGGGAAGTCCTCACAGCCAATGCCTCTGAGTGTGTTCCTTGCAGTGTGTATCCTAAGCAGCTGGAAGGCTGCACCATCAAGGAATCGTGCAGTAATGAAGCATGGATATTTCAGTCTTGGAGAACTGTGAGGAGGGAGACTCTGCTGCCAGCTAGATCAACTGAGCTGCTTGGCCAGAGTGGCGTGCACCTGGTGAAACATCTAGCTATCTGTTGAGCATGTCTTCCAAAAGGTAAAGAATAAAGTAGAGGATTATAAAGTAATCCAAGTGGTTTTTCATACAGATTTGCTGTGACTTTCATTTGGTGTTCCTGGGATTTACAAAGAAAAATATAATTGGATTTCCAGGGAATGCAGAGGATAAGGGAAGCAAAGGAAGCCTACCTGGGAGAATCCACTCCAGTGTTATCTTGCAAGGGGATAAAGGAGGCAGACCAGGTGAAGACACAAAGTTCTGTTTCAGGACTAGTTGAACAGCCTTGACATTCGGGATTTAGGACTCAGAAGGTAAGCATCCTTCTAGGTGGGAATTATTGTTCTGGACCAGAAAGCTTAGACTGATCTCAGTGGAGAAGAAAACATCTTAAGAACTTTCAGAAGTGGCTTCTGGCAATGCTTCATTGGCAGGTTCTCAATTCAAGCAGTAAGCATGTTGGCATGGGTGATGAGTTGCTCCTCCTCGAGGCAGGAATGTGACAAAGTTTACCAGAAGCATTGAAAAGACTGACTAAAATAGCAAGGACTCAGTGAAGGAAAACAAAGATAATGGCAACTGTGCAAAGCAAATAAGGTAAGAACAAGCACAGACTGATCTGTATGAGGAATTTAGGCCTGCCTGGCACTGGGGTGTGATGGTATGTGATCAAACAGCTGCCCAGAATGTGTTTGGTTCTGCTACTACCTCAGAGAAAGGCTCTGAAGGTCTGACCCATTGGCAATCATGGCAATGTTAAATAGCTCTGAGCCTAAAAGCCCTCCTTTCCAGACAGCAAAACAGTCTTCTGCTTCTCAACCTTGGTGGGGTAAAAGATACAGGAAGCCCCACAATCCCAGGAAAGGGCAAGTAGTCTATGGATGTAGGCTCTTTTAGGTTGAGTCTAAGCTACTGAGCAAGTGAAGAGGAGGATGCCAATGACTCGCTAGGTAGTAGAAAATAAGAGTAAAAATGTGATTGCACCTGGAGGGGCCTGGGCTTCTGAGGTGTCATTGCAGTGTGCTTTATCTTGCTCTGTGGAGGAAGCTCTCTGGAAGGATTGCAGAACAGTACAGGTTTAAAATTCCTGTTTCTGCAGATACGCAGTGGCACCAAATCTGGGCTTAAAAGCCTAATTTTTTTTGAAAGCTGCATTCGTTTGTGGAATGTGGTAAAATAGGAAGTCTAAACTTCTAGTGTTTCCAAAGTAGACACAAGATGAGTGAGGCAAATAAATAAAATATCTTTGAGATGCTCTCTAGCTGGAGCAGCAGTTTCCCTTAAGCTGCAGTCCTCTGTTTATCCGTCTTCAGTCCTCACTCAGGCCTATCTGTAGTACTTCCACTGTATTCTACAAAACCAGACTTGCTTCCTCCACTCTGAAGTATGATGAGTGTGCTGACAGCCGCTGGTTTGTCCAGCTTTGTCAAACCAAGGTGCTAATACCCTTTGATTCATTTTTTTGACTACAATGAAAGGCTTACGACAGCAGGCTCCAAAGCACTGCACTGATTTGTTTGTAAATGTAGACACTTAACGGTGAGAAAAGGTATGCCATCACTTCTGAGCCTTAAGCAGGGTACCTAAACCTGCACCCTCAGCACTTTCAAACCATAATTAAGAGTTCAGGCATGTTTGGCTGAGGAAGCTTGTTAGCTTGGCAGAGGATGGGGGGGATTGTTTTCCTTGTAATGTGAAAGATTGAGTCCTAATTACCTAGTTGAACACTTGGTGTCATGCAGGCTGAGTGACTGAATGCAGTAGCTGAAGAGATAATTTCACTTTGAGGGATCACTGGAATTGCTTGGCCAGCAATGTACCTGATCTTGTCACATTTCACAGCAGGGAGACATTCATGTCCCAGAGATCCTGATGTCTTTTCTACAGCGTGGGAAGGAAATGAAAAGCAAAACTGCAAAGCTGCTTGTTTCACACATTCCTGGGCTGTGCTTGCTGCTGCAGTATCCCAGCACCATCCCAACAAGTAACATCTGTGACGTGTTGTTTGTTCTTTCATCCTCTTCCCAGGGGTGAGTGCTGTGCAGTGGCCTTGTTTCAAATGGGCACATCTTCATACTTTAGTTAAAGACAGGAAGGTTACAGAAACGCATGTTCATCTGTAGACAAAGCTGCTCTCAGAACTGCGATGGACACACTGAATGGTGATGCTGTTGGCTGGAGGACAATAGTTTTGTGGCTACTTTTAATCTAACAGAATTTAATTTCGCCTAGATTTGGCTTTGTGGTGTAGAGGAGGATCCAGCTTGCCAGAAAAGGAGAGGTGTACAGTTGGGTTTAGAGTTAGAGATATTATAATAAGATTTGGGGTGGCTGAAGAAATCACATCGAAAGGGGCTGTATTTCACTTCAGTGACTCAAAGGCTGCCTTTTGTTGCTTGCTGTCAGATGTATTTTGACAAGCTTTGCACTGAATCTGTTGAAGCCATCCCTGGCATGTCCCCGCTTGCTTCATGACCGTTACATTAGTGGGATGGGAAGATATTAAGGCAAACCCCTGCTAGGCTGGCAGGTTGCCTGCCAGCTGACCCTAGCTGGAAGGAGCACTGCCCTCAGGATTTAATTGGCTTGTTGCACCAGTGTGGCTGTTGGGTGAGATCGATTACCAAGAACTAGAGTGTTCAGCAGTCCATCCTGTAAGATTGTCCCACTAAGATGTGCTAAAGCAGCCTCCTTCTGCTCTCCCTTCAGGAGTTAAGGCACTTCCTGGGAAGAGTTTTTTAGGAAGCAATCCTGAGCTTTTGGCCCCATCAGCCTCTGAACATGTGTGAAGATGGTGCCAGCAGGGACCAGGGTTTCTTAGATGGAAATGATGCTTTAGTCACGCTTTAGTCAGAGCATGACTGCCTTTGGCAAATAGAAAGGTTTAACTTAGGGATGGTCTGAGGCAATTCCTCTGTACTAAACTGCAGCTTAAAATAAATAAAATCCAACTGCAGCATGGTAAGGTTGAAAAACTTGTCAGTGAGTAGTGATAGCAGGGGATGGACCAGGAGCCACAGGGGATGCCAATGAGGCAGTGCCCTCACCCCCAGGCCGTGGTCCTGCAGTCTTTGAACATGGCAGGATACCTGCTAAAACAGGGTCCATTGACAACCTCAGACAAGGTGAGGGGAGGAACTGGGTCAAGCCATGAGCAGCAGGAGATGGGGTCAGAAACAAGGCTGGAGACAGAAACATGTATCCGAGAGGTTCATCCAAGGGATATGCTGGAGACAGGCACACACCTTTGCTCAGGCCAGGAGTACGTGTCCTGCTTTGAGTGGAGATCCTGGCCCATGGGCAAAGGGGCTGGGAGGTCCCAGGTGGGGCTGCTGGGGGCAATCAGGGACTGACACTGGACTAAATGCTTATCCTGTGAGGTTAATGGACCTTCAGCAAGTGAGGAGGGTGGCTATTACTGCGTTAATTCTTTAGGAACAGGCTAATTGCCAAGGGTGCAGCACAAAAGCACTGCCATGCAGGGGAATCCCTATTGCAAGTGCAGTGATCTTGAAATACCAATGCTAAAGATATTTAGTGGTTTACTTTTAATTTTTTCTTTCTGGGCTGGAACTTTTTCAGAGCCTGTGGTACCAATACTCATTTGGAAAGCTCAGGGATTAAATATAAAAGCAATGGCAAGACTAGACTGTCTTTATCTAAAAATAAGTGTGAAGGATATGAAAGGAAAGGAATGATGTCTGTCTTGCTGCACTGGGTCCGGATGGGATGGAGTTAATTTTCCTTGCAGCAGCTGGTGTAGTGCTGGTTTGGATTTGTGACTAATGCAGTGTTGATCGGACAGTGGTGTTTTTTTGGCTATTGTCGAGTTGTGCTTGCTGTGTTGAAGACTTCTTTTTCTCACTGTGCCCCTGGCAGTGAGTAGGTGGGGGGTGGGTGAGAAACTGGCAGGGGACACAGCCAGGACATTGGACCTGAACCAACCAAAGGGATGTTCTGTGCTGTATGGTGTAGTGCTTAGCAATAACAGCTAAAGAAAAGTAGGGGGAAGGAGGCACGTTCATGGTTATTGCCTTCCCAGGTAAGATACATGTTCTGAGGTCCTCCTTCCCAAGAAGTGCCTGAACATCTGCCTGCTGACAGGAAGGAGTGAATAAATTCCTTATTTTATTTTCCTTGAGCATGCAGCTTTTGCTTCACCTGTTAAACTGTCCAAGAGCAATTGCAGACTGGTTGAGGTCAGAAGGGACCTGTGGAGGTCATCTTATCCAACCCCTGCCCGGGGTTCCTCTGCTGCTGATCTCTGGGTTTCCGTCTCAGGACAGGAGCTGCTTGTGAGGCTGCTGTGCAAGGCCAGACAGCTGGGTTTTCCCAAAACACTCGTGCTAATTAGATGATGGGTACCAGGCTTCTTTCATTTCTTGGAAGATCTGTTTCCTGGTAAAACAAATGAAGCTGGAGGCATTGGAGCAGTTGTTTTGCTTAATATTTTACAGATAAAACTCACTTTCATAAGTAATAAGATGAAACCTTGCCTCTAAAAATCTATCTAGTTCTGTATTTCTTGTTTCATACCAGAGAAAAATAGAGCCAGAATTACCTGCTGTGAACATCCCTTCAGCTGTTTTCAGTTGTACTAATAAACATCTACCAGAGTCTGACCTTGGATGCAAGCTAAATTCTTCTGTGTGACTGTTTGCTGTAAACAATGTACTTGTTATCAGGGAAGTTAAAAAGAGGCATGCTTGATACTGAAGGGAATGAACATCTGCCAAAAGATAAACACACAGCAGTAGCTGCTCTCTGTTCCTGGACTAAGAGAAAATTTCACTGCTACACCAAAACATCAGCTGTATTGGCTAATACATGTGAATTATTTGAGGCAATGTATGTATAGGGTCCGTGTACATGGTTCTGAATTTAGAGTATTGTCAGCTTCTAGCATTTTTAAGGCTTGGTTTGGTATGCTGCTCACAGGAACCCAGAGCAACCTGCAGAATTCAAAATCCTTACTTAAATGCAGCTGCCCTAGTGAAGCCTTAGCTCTTGGTGAAAACTCTAACAGTAAAAAAAAGGGGAGAAAGGAGAAGAGGTGGACAAAAAAAAGTGAAAAAAGAGAAAAAGGATTTTCATAAAAGAGAATGGCTTATTAAAGAGGTTCAGGCAGGAAGGAGAGCAAGAAGAGGTTGCCTTATGGGAGAATGTGTATGAGGAGTGGAGTACTTGGGGGACACTGGCACAGCTGCCTGAGAGGAAAGAGCAGCCCCAGGACTGGGAGGCTGAATCTGTTAATTTCCTTAATTTGGGGAAGCAGGCATTGCCACAGTGGCTGGACCAGCATTAGACACTGGCCAGTGGCAGGGAGACCTTTGTAAGGCAAATGGGGACAGATGGGACATCTGACATCCATGAGAGATCTGTCTGTAGCTCACTTTGTTATAAATGGTACCTCTCTGTCTCAAAACTGGAGGCTGGACCACACTCATGGTCTCCTACCATAGGAAGATGGATTCATCTTTAAGTGCAAAGAAATCCCTTGATTTAAGCAATTTTTGTCAAAAATATAGGGTGAAAACGTATACTTTCATGTACATGTTTTTCTGAGGTTGGTATCAGTTGATTCTTGCTTCATGGACTATTTTGGCGGAGAGGAAGGGTGTTGAAGCTTCATGTGTTGAACCAGCTAGTTGGCCTTTTCTTGGTCCCGCACTGGAAACATGCAAGACAAAAGTGTAATTTGAGTTGAGATTACTGAATGTAAAGCTGAACAATGAAGCTGTTTGCTAATCATTTCAGGTCTTTGCTCAAAGCAGGAACTAATGATTGCTAGCACCAGCAGTGTGGGGTGTTCTGCCTCTTGCTTGCTAGTGTCTGGCTGAATTTTTTTCACTTGCATGAAAAAGCAGCCTGGCAAATTAGAAGCACTCAGTAGGCATTATGCTGCTCTTAATTATGTAGAAGCGCAGACGCTATTCACAACAGTAATAGGAAAACTACCAAAGCAAATGCCAAATTAAGGTCTCTGCTCTTGAATGTAGCTGAATTTGCCAGTTGATGCTGCACACTGTAAGCGTGGGGCTCCTTGCTTCCCCAAAGAGTGGGAATCTTTATCTCGTGCATGCAGTTCTAGGATGAAAACTGTATTTGCAAGTGGGTTCCCACATGAGCCAGAAGCCAGGGGAATAATTAGGCTCTGCATTGAGATGGGGTGACACACTTCTGGATTCTGTTCTCTCCTAAGGAGAATGTGGGTTGCTTGTGTTGCACCAGACCCGCACAGAAGCGGATGCATGCGCTGCTGTCACAGTGTGACTCTGGCTTTGTAAATTATACATTTTGTGGCTTTAAATCGGTCCAGGCTCCTGGAGTTGCTCTTTGTCAGCCTGTTTGTGCAGCTTACCAAGGTTCAAAGCCTCGAGATGTCAGAAGGGGAGTGCCAACAGACTGCTGCTGAGTTTTGGCAGTGACAGACCCAAGAGTTAATGAGAAAGCAGTCACTACACAATGCCTCTGCATAAGACCCTTGGACCACATCATCTCAGATTTGTGCATGTTCTTCCTGTAATACCTGGGTTATTACTTACTTACATGTTACTTAAAGCCTAGAAGGTGTTGGAGCTTTTATTTCTAGAATGAGGACTCAGGGGGTGCTTGCTATTGTCTGTCAAGGTTTATTTGGTTTATGGCACTAAGGTTCTTACTGCACAGTCATTGTCACTCGCTGATGTAGGCTCCTTTTTCATTTGGTGGCTGAGGTCCACAGCAGAGCCTACTGCCTGGACGTAGTCCTGCAGTAAGTTTATTTTCATTACAGCAGTGCCAGCTGGGATTTCTTAACAGGAGGGCTTTGCAGTGGAATGTACTTTCTGCATTACATATCTGTAGTGAGACCTAAGGTATGAATGAAATAGGACTTTATTGCTAAAATGTCTCATAGCAAGCTAAGGGGAGAACATATTAGGACTGAGGTGTGCATGTCTCTAGCATGCAGCTGTGCATAGGCACTGAGGCTGTTTGAATGGAAAAATAGGAAGCAGCTTCTCATTTGAAGATGTTATCTTTGATAATCCTGAATGCCCAGATTGCTCTTCTGTAGGTACTGGGGTAGCAGTATGACTTAGACCCTTGGGTGGATCTAATCTGGGTAAATGGAAGCTGGCATGAAGTGGTAGCTCAAACGCTGAAAAATGAGATTTGTCTTGAATCCAAGTGAAAAGGCAGATGCAGCTTGTTCATGTTTTAGTTAAAAGTCAGAATATACATCTATATACTTCTAGGTTATCTATGGAAAAGAATTAAAAATCAATGGGAAGAATGCAATAAAGCAGGCTGGCAACACCAGGCTAACATTACTGCCTGTCTACTCCTTAAATTCCAGGAAGTATTTGCAAGTGTATCTCTGGCTACTGTCAGGGAACCTGTGTGCAGGCTGACATAGCTGAGATTAAATTTTTTGCTGGGTTTGTTCTTGAATGGCATGAATTTTGTGTGCACTTTATAACTCGGGTGATTTGGGCTCTGGATTGTGCAAGGCTTCCTTTGTCAGCAAGAGGAGCTCTGCACCCACGGATGTAGTTCTTTCCTTTGTGGGAAGAAAGCCTTATTTTTAGAATCAGAAACACTATATTGCTTGAATATGGTCTGTCTTTGAGACTGAGATGCCTGAAGTCTCTCAGAAGGTAACTGTACACCTGCTTAATTCCTCCAAAGCTGGCCAGGAAATGCTGGTTCAGAGAGACCCAATTCAGTGGTATCTTGTGGTGGGTGGAAGTGGCTTTGTTTTGCATTACGCAGGGTCAGTTTACCCTATTCTATGTGACTGAAGCAGCCCCTGATGTTGGGTGTAGGTTTCTGGCTCTGAGGTCTGATTTTATTTTTATCTCAGACCATTAGGCTCCTGAAGTGAGTAGCTGTAACACGGGTTTCAAAGGAAGTCGGTGTGACTGGCATCTGGTTTGTTTTGTCCTCAGATAACATCGTATTACCACCGGATTTTTAAAATGCTCCTAAGAAGAAAATATGACTGTGTATACTTAATTTTTCTTCCCCTTCTGGGCAGAAGGAATAAAAAAAAAAAGCTGAAAATCCCTCACCATGTGGAACAAGATAGCTCCACAGAAATCCCTTGTGTCCTTCAGAAGAGGACTGGAAACTTTTCCCTGTTTAGTTATTGCTATCACTGCTCTGAATGCATAGAAATTCCCTCATATCAAAGAAGTGCAGGTGGGAGGCAGTTGTCAAACTCCTTTTTGTGCTTTGGAAAAGCATCTCTATCAGGGCACTTGTCAGACTGGCTTGGAAAGGGTATTGCTGTGTTTTCAAAACGTTATATATGACCATAAGGCCTGGTATTTCAAGAAGAACTTTTTTGTGGGGTGAATTTGGAGAATTAAAGGGATTGACTAATAGCTCTGTAGGGGCACAGAGCATTTATTGTGCAAGTCACAACTGCCTGTGGGGCAAAGCTAAACCTTATTTCAGCCTGAGTTTCCTACAGAGGAAAAAAAACCTATGTTTTTTTTGGCACCTGCATGTCTTATGTTGCCTTTTCTTCCCCACTTGGAGGGTGTTTGTCATTGCCACCCCTAGTTCAGCATGAATGGTTTTGTACAGCTCTTCAGGAAGACCACATAGTGTGAAGAGATGTGAATCTCCTGTGGCCTTGTGTGTGAGTGCCAACATCTAGGAGGTGAAGCCAGTTGTGAAACCAACTGGCTTTCCTTATCTGACCCACTGGGCAGGCTTCCCAAAACCTCTTGGGAATAGCTGATGGGCTGAAAGAGGAGTTGCTGCAAGCTCTGTTTTCATTGGTGGCTAACAGATTTGGGAGGGAGGAGGCTGAAGCGGCTATGAGATTTCTGTGGCTTCTGGAGGACATCCAGTGGGACATGTCCCCTCACAAAATGCTATGTGATGTCGAGATGGAAACGGGACCTTTCTGAACTGATGTCTGCAGTTTGTGTGGAGCTACTTCAGCAAAGCTGTGGGCTCTCCCATTTTAGTGCAAATAAATTGCCTTTAGCTTGTTTCCTTCTCTCACCCTTGGCTTCCTGGGGAGCATTTCAGGGTGGGGCAGCTGGGTGTGCAGCTCTGAAGTAGGGGCACATGGCTGTGCTAGGCGTAGTGTGGCACGGGGCTGCACGGGGGGCTCTCAGCCAGAGGGGCTCACTGGAATTGGTTTCATGTGAAGCTCTGATTTTGCCTCCAGTGGCTCTTCAGCTGGGAGGGAGAGACTGATTTTCTGCTGACATAACGTCTGCGGTGTCACGCTTGTCAGCTCTTAGCTCCACTGCTGGTTCATATATTTAAGGTCATGTTTTGGTTTCTTAAAAGCAAGTGGAGCAGCTGAGAGTGATGGTGTAGTGTTGCTTAATGTATGTTTGTTGTAGCTGGCTTTACAGAAAGCCCTGTTGCTTAGTTGTCTGGGATTGAGGAAATTCGCCCTTGTTCACCACGGGTGGGACCTGAGTGTTTCTGCTGGCAACCTGGGTTAAAGCTGGAACTTCAGCCAGCAATGCCACCTAGCCGCAAGATCTCATTTTAGTCCCGTTTTTTAGGTAACTAACAGCATTCTTGTAACTTCCGAGCCTGCAAAACATACATTCTAATAATGTGGTCCTGTTATAAATGTATGTTACCTCTGTATAGATATGCTGATTTATATAATAAAGTAATACAAGAAATATGCCCCTTGGACAGGGGAGAACACCCCTCTTCTCTCTACTTGGGTCAAACTTACTGTATCTTTTCCTTAGCTTGCAGTATTATTATTTTTTTTTGAGAAATGATTTTCAGTGGCTAGGAAAGGATCGACACCATTCTTCTGGGACTGAATGTGCCAGAGGATAAACCCAGGGGTCATTAATATTGCAAATGCACTTTTCGCCAGAGGGTGGCAGCGTGGAAGGGTTTGCATTCACTGCTCTGGGAAGGCGAACGCCTTTTGTCTCAGCTGGGAAAGAAAAATGTCATCTGCTTCGCAGGGCAGCCGGCACAGTGGCTCCACCTGCAGCCAAATCGGATGCTGAACAAATCAGAAAAATAAGATCTGGGGCTTGTGAACTGAATTCAGTTTAAGGACTGCCTGATACACAGTGCTATCTTTGAAGGGAAGATAATTTACTGAAGAAACTAGTTATTTGTTAAAATACAGAGTGTATGCATGGAGGGGGGCGGGGGGGAGAGAGCTACATATATGTAAGGCTATCAAGCTTTTGGAACTGTAACTAAAGCACTTAATTTAAATAACACTATTCAAGAGTTCAGCTGGCAAATCTGCGGTCCTTTTATTGTTCCAATTCATAAGGAAGCAATAATGCAAAGTACATGTTATTTTTCAACGTAAGTGTGTTCCATCAGGTTGTGTTGGTACCACCTTTGGAATATTTATCAAAATATTCATTGCCTGTTTCTCCATTCAGTTTGTAGAGGTGGCATATATCCAGGCAAGAGACTGGAATGTGTATTCTATCTCCTCTTAATACCCAATGCAGTGGTTTTATTCTGTCTGTCAGATGTTGATCTATACTTACACGTTACCAGTGCAAATAAACCCAGCCAGTTTTCACGTAGCAAATAAGAAGCTGTGCTGCAGGACGGAGCTGGAGCTCCAGCTGTTGGCCAGTCCCCTGTTACTTGCTCTCATGTGGCCATGGGGGAAGAGGAGCAGAGGGCTTTATTGTTAGAGGTGGCAGAAGTGCACCTGCATCTGCAGGTCAGGCATCAGTTGTGCAAATGCAGTGGATCCTGGAAGTAATAAATGGCTGTCAGGCAAGAAAAAGCCTGTCTGAACCATGAGCAAAGGTGTTCCTGAAGGCAGTGCTGGTGATGCCTATGCAGACCCTCAGGAGGGACATTTCGGCAGCAGTGAGTGAACAGGCATCAAGCAGAGTTATGGGAGCTATGAGGGGAAAATGTGGCCAAATCCTGCATCCAGCTGAGTCCCCTTGAGAGAATTGCTGTGGCT
The DNA here is from genome assembly GCA_013398125.1 of Aegotheles bennettii. Taxonomy (NCBI): domain Eukaryota; kingdom Metazoa; phylum Chordata; class Aves; order Caprimulgiformes; family Aegothelidae; genus Aegotheles; species Aegotheles bennettii. Next base: position 371,080 of record VZRW01010131.1, on the reverse strand, counting down.
CTCCAAAGAGCAGGAATATCAGGAAAGGAGGCAGTGGGATACCAAAAGCTTTTAGAGGGAACGTACAAGAAACTGATGCTTGAGGGGCTTCTCTTAGTGAAACCTCTCTCCTCTCTTGTGGAAGTCTACCTTCCTTGAAGGCTGTCTCCACAGGTTGTCTATGAACTATGTCTGTGAGCTTCTGTGCAGTCAAGACCAGACATAGCCTGTTAAATACAGCTGCCACAGTGTTGTGCAGTCCAGCCACTGGGACAAGCACTATAAATGCCTTAAACACCACTGTGACCACAGCCAACACTGGCTGTGAACAAAGTGGAAATGGTGATTCTTTAGGGATTTTGGCATTGGAAACCTTTTCCTCTTCAAATGGGTTAGCTTATGTCCTCTGTAGGTGGCTGATGCCAGCAAGAGCAGAGCTCCTCTGAGTGATGGGGTGAGATGGAGGGACCTTGGCACAGGCACTGCCCTCACAAGTGAGACACAGACCCAGGGGGATGCACCAGCAGAGCTGGATGCAGGTAAAGGGTCCAGGGAAAGCCCCAGACAAAGTGAAGGAGTGAACCAGGGTTGGGATCTATGCAGGGTTCCAGAGAGGAGCAGCAGGAGTTGAGGCCAGATTGCAAGGTTGCAGCCTTGGGTCCAAAGGGTCACCTGAGAGATGTGGCCAGAGGCAGAGCTGGAGACAGGCCCACCTGCCATGTAGCTCAGGCCAAGGCTGTGTGCTTAGCACTGAGCTGAAAGGGAGCCCCTGGGCGGGACTGGATGCAGAGGCCTCTGGTGAGGCTGCTCGGAGCAATTAAGGTCTCTTAGTACCACCGGGGGTCCCCCTAGTGTGCAGTGTGCTGATTTTTGTGGTTCTGCACTCAGAAGGAATATTCCTTCCAGTGGTTGGAAGGATCAATCTTGATTGATTCTTTGTGTATGCTGATGCTACCTGGAAAGCCTTCTGCTCCTCATGTCTGTAAGGTTGGGAAATGTTTTCACAGCTAAATATTGATTAGGTAATGAAGTTCTGGTTTCTGACTTTCCCCACTCAAGCAATGTTCTCAGTATCATTTGGAAAAGCAAGAAGATGTAACAGGCAGCCTTTTTGGTGCTTATAGGTCAGCACCCCAATTTAATGAAGCCTGTGATTTCTCTGAGCTTAACTGTGTTTTGACAGCAGATAGTCTTTTGAGGGCAAAGCTCCTCAGCTCAGCTGAAGGTGCTTTTAAGTTGCTTATCTACTATGGCTAGGACTCTCAGCTGAAAATAATTGTTGCAGAAGTAAATCCAGGTTTACCGAAGGAATTGTACTGTGTAATTTGGCATGTGTCAACTGAGTCCTGATGGAAAGTTCACTTCCTTGGCTACTTTCTCATCTAATCCTTAGCTGGTCATCTCTTATAATTGGATCAAACAGAATACACAAAATAGAGCTGAGACAAATTCCAGCCTGACAATAGAACACAGAAGCGTCTTCTCATGCACTGGCGGTTAGCTGTGTACCTTCTGCCAAGTTTGTTGAGGACTTGTGACACTTTCTGTATGATGTGCGGCACAGCTCAATGTCTTCATATGATGCACTTTAAAAGCAACAGTGAGCTTTTGCAGAACTCAGCTGGGCTTTGTGCTCATGAAAAAATATGTTTGCTTCCTGGGTTTCTTTAGGCATTTTGTGTGCTGAGACAGGAGTTGTGACAGAAACAAAGGACACCAGGAGACTGGTCTGTAAAATAAAAATAGGCTTTACTTCTGTGGCTGCCAAATGTTTGGTGTCCACAGACAATATCTGACAATTCGGTGTCCAGCAGCATGCAGGGCTGTGCAAGTGGTGGGATGTAATGCTGTTGCCTTCTGACAGGCTGACTAGTTCAAGTCAAGCTTCAGTGGTTACTAGTCTTCTGTGGATTGAGTTGGGGTTGAGCTTTCTGCTGTCACTTGGGCTTGCTGCCATTTAGGGACCCTGACAGGCTGGAGAATTTGGGCAGAGAGAATCATGTGAAGTTCAAGAAAAGGAGATGCTAAATCCTGCCCCTTGGGAGGAATAATCTTTGCAGCAGTACTCACAGGTGGCTGACTGACTGGAAAGCGGCTCTACAGAGAAGGACCTGGTGGTCCTGCTGGACAACAAGCTGATCATGAGTCAGCAGTGTGCCCTTACAGCGAAGGCAGGCAACAGCCCTCCAGGGCTGCCCTAGGAGGAGTGTTGCCAGCAGGTCAAGGTAGGTGAACCTTCTCTTTGAGGGTTCTGCAGTGAGAGCAGGGTCTGGTCAGCTGCAGAATGACAGATCCCTCTCCTGCCTGTGACTGCAAAGCCCTTAGAGCAACCCACAACCTCTGTGCTTCAGACTGAAACTGGGGAGTGACAAAAGGATTGCTGTGTAGGCACCAGAAGGCACATGGAGGGACCTGGGGCACATGGGAAAGGAAGTGGTCTCTGTGGCTAAGGCTGATGCGTGAAACAAGAACTTCAAGGAGCAACAAAAGCAATATGAGGGACTGGGTGGACCACACAGCTTCTGCTAACCTTGGGTCTTGACATTACTGAGTCACAACCCACAGCCCTGGCAATGGGACAGGAAGAAGCTCGCAGCAGAGGGGCTGTCTATGGCTTTTGGAGCACTCCAGCAGCTCCCCAGCAGCACTGAGGTTATGTCTTGCTGATCCTTACCAATACCCAGGGCACTGTGCCTGCTCTGCAGCTGCAGGACTGCAAGTAGGGTGGGAACATCTGTTACCAGAAGTCACAAGCTTGCAGTTTGCCCACTGAGGACAGCCTAGCCTGTGGCACTTACCGAGGCTGTTTTTAAACTGATTTGGGGTTGCTTGTGAAAACAGTGGTGTTTTCTCCAGGACCTTTAATGTAGCCAAAGCTATGTATGCATGAAGTCTTTCTTTTGTTGTATTTACCAACATTTGAGGAAGCTTTGGCTGAGGTAATTGATGACTCAGAATACAAAGCAGCTTGACTGAAGATCCAGATCACGATTAGCTTTACTTCTCGGTAGTTCTGAATACTCTGTAGAACAGCTCTTTAAACGTATGTATGCATTGCATTCAGTGCAGATACAGGGTTTTTTAAAAACAAACAAACCTAAAACCCACAACAAAACAGCACCCATCCCCCCACCCCCCCCAACAGGCCATGTTTGTACGGGATGATGTTCATTGGAGCTTGCTACATGTTTGACCATCTGCGAGGATTTCCACAGCATGAATTTTGCACCCCATATTCTGTATCCATACTGTTACCGCAGTGTCTGAGCCGCTAATTACTTGGGTAATGCAAACACAGCAGCATGTTTCCCCGCATGGTTATTACTGCTGGAGACAAGGTTTGCTGTGTCCCTGCTCACAGTGCTCTCCCCAGCTGGGTTCTCCTCTTACTTGTGAGCCATCTAGTGGCAGAAGGGAGGCTGGACCTTGGAAATCAAAATGGGGTTTGGGAAAGCAATTCCCGTTGGTTTATAAAGTTGAAAGAATTGCGTGGGTTTTAAGCATTGATATTTGAAAACAGTTTTGGCTTTTAGTCAGGAAAGCAGTTTGTGTGGAAGCAGCACGGATAACCTGCAACTTGCTTTTGTTAGCACTGCTCTGGTGAGGAATAGCTTCGAGGCTTGCAGAAGCAGTTTTACCTGACCAAGATTGCTCTTTGTTCCAGCTTACCTCTATTTCATTTATGGCACCCAATGGCTCCTTCCAGAAGCCACTTATACCTTTCATAGAATCACAGAATCATCAAGGTTGGAAGAGACTTTAAAACTCATCCAGTCCAACCGCCTCCTGACCTCACCACTAACCCACATCACCCAGTGCCACATCCAGATGCCTCTTGAACATCTCCAGGGACAGTGACTCCACCACCTCTCTGGGCAACCCACTCCAATACTCAATAACCCTCACAGGGAAGAAATTTTTCCTCATGTCCAATCTGAATATCCCCTGCTGCAATTATTCTACATGTGTGGTATTTCTCTCTCCAGTATATACTACTGTTGGCCATAAGGTTCTTAAGAGCTCATGTGGGGCTTCTCAGCAGCTGGAGCAGACTTCAGCATGGAATGCAGGTGAGCAGTGGGGCGAGGAGCAGGAGAAGATGTTTTGTTCACAAGTCTTGCTCTACTTACAGGGTATTCAATGCATTGCTGGATAGCCTCTGCTGGAAATACTTTGCAGAAAGATGCTCAGGCTTTTAATGGGTATGACATGGGATGGGACTGCTCCCTTTTCTCTCCCCAAGCCTGGGAGAAGTGTAGCACCACCCAAATTATGGATACCAGAGGTGTCTTCTAAAAGACAGTAGCCCTGGGTTCTGCATGTCAGTGAGCTGCCATAGTAAGAAGTTTCCTGGAAATCATTTGGCGGTTCCATTTCTTTCTTACGGCTCTGTAAGAATAATTGTGAAAACACTAGAATGTTCTTTCTTTTTTACTTTTTTTTTTAAAAAAAACCCAACTCTCTACACTTCTTGCCAAAGCCCATGTGAATAATCTTTGGAGTTGGAAGGGCTAATCTGAACTTCCATGACAACATCAGATACTTTATAGCAGAATCAGATCTGTAGAATAATGTAACTGCCTTTCAATATCTGCTTTAATGGTGTGGGTTTTATCACCTTTCTAGTACATGACCTGTTGGAGGGTTTTTTCTTTTATTCCATTATGTTCTGTAGACTTAAGGGCACAGAATCCATTTAGAAAGCAAATGGATATTCCTCTGACCTGAAGTTTTGGGAGTTTATGTAACAGGGCCCTAATGGCTGACAAATCTGAGCATTTCTGAGCTCAGTCAGTAGGCCTCTGCACTTCAGATTCTGAAGAAGGTCATGGCTTTTCCTCTCACACCAAGCATGTACCACATAATACCACTGAATGTGAGCCAGTGTGGGGAGCCAGTGCTAGGGAGCATCTTCAGAGAGGATGGAAGACCTGGGAGACCAATGAGGGTCTGCTGTGGCTTAGCCCCAGTAGACATTGAAACAGTGCCCCTTCTGGGTGTTGTTGCAGGATCATGATGAGTTTTGCTTGGCACAATGTCTATGTTCTTACCTTGCTGTTTACTTTTATCCAGGAGATGGTGGCTTCTGGCTGCAGCTTCCTCACTATTGTGATAGTGAAGCTTAAGTGTCTTAAAAGTACCTTAAATTCTTTTTATTTTGAAAATGAAAGCGTGGGTGACTCCTCTACGTGTGACTCATCTGCTCTGTAGGATTTGGCCTGGCACGTGGCTGTGTGTGCCAGGAGGGCAGGGGCAGACAGGAACAGTTTGCCATTGTGATCTATTGCTCCAGGACTGAAGCTGCTTTCACCTACGTGGTTTTATCCATCACGCTGCATCTTGGAGCAATGTCCTCATGCTCACATTGCACAGTGACGGGAAAAACGTGATGGTTGGGAATCAGGGTAAAAATAACAGGTCAGGAGACAAACTGCTGGGTTTGATTAAACGTGCACTACAGCTTCTCTGCTTATGTGAACTTTATTATTAAAAACATGGAAACAAATGAGAAACAACTTCTGAACATGGAGCAACCTCTGTGATTATTTCAAATAGATAGATAGGAGAGCATAAGTGAGGCTGGATATTTAAATGCTAAATAAAATTAGGTAGTTTTTCACAAGGACAGTTAACCATAAGCAGATCATCAGAAGATGGACCATGTAGCTTGGTGTCTTGCAGTCTCTAGACAGTGCTTTTCATCCATGCCAAGGGGGTGCCAAACCTTCGTGCAGGGCTCACACTGCCCAGGGCAATCAACAAGGGAGTCATTTCTTGCTGGGCAGTGGGATGGGTGAGCCCACAGGGTGGCTGCGCGTGGAGGTCAGGCCTGCCAGCTGATGCTGGGTGCGGAGGCTGGGCCGATGGTGTGGTCTTGAGTGGGTGCTCCTGGGATGGTGTTGGTGTTTGGTCTTGATGTGGAGCCTTGGCAGGGTGGTGTGGTGCCGGGGAACCCGTGGTGGAGGTGGGTCCACATCCATTGGCTCCTTTTGGTCTTCAACTGGGTCAACCTCCATGGGTTCCTCTACGTCTTGGGGAGGATCTATATCCATGGGCTCAACTTCTTCTGGAGGAGCATCTACATCCATGGGCTTGACACCATCACCTGCCAGCTGCCTCTTGCCTGTCCTGTGTTGTTCCTTGCGTTTTTTTATTTCGTGACTCCCAGGTGGGCAGCCACCTGCTGTGTCACCATGTGCCCTCTTGCTGCCAGGCATGTTGGCAGTGCCTGGAATCTGGGTGAGTTCTGGGCAACTCCTGGGGTTCCTGTATCCATAGCGCCCAGCAGCCAGGTGGCTTGTGACATCAGGAGGCCACAATGATGGTGATGTGTGTGGCCAAACGTGGCTGTTCTGGGAGTTTGTGGGCTGTGGCCTGAATGATGCCCTAATGCAGGAGAAGGAGGAGGGTCGGGGGCTCCTTTCCTGGGGATTGCCTCCCTGTGATATTCTGCTGGCCCTTGGCCCCTGCACCTCCCTTTGTGTGCCTGGGCTTCAGCCCCTTCCTCATCCCACACCTGGGGTCCCCTGCATGAGGTGGTGGCAGTGATGTTTGAGGAGGTTGAGGGGTCCCCAGTGACCCTCCACCAACTGGCTCCCATGCAAGCAGGAAAGGGAGGTGGGCCATGACACTGTCAGTGTGCAGTGAGCATCTTCAGAGAGGATGGAAGACCTGGGAGCCCAGTGAGGGTCCCCTGTGGCTTAACCCCAGTAGGCATCAAAGCACCCCACAGACACACGCTCACTGCCTCTCCCCTCACAGCAGGATAGGGAAGAAGCACACAGCATTACCCTTCTTGTCTGAGCATGATACTCCCTGGTGTGGACTATCCCCTTGGTCAGTTCTACCGGTTGTGTCTCCTCCCAGTTTCTTGTGTGTGTCCAACTTACTCATTGGGGGGGGTCAGAAAAAGAGGGAGCTGTGATGCTGTGCAAGCTCTGCTCAGCAATACCCCAAACACTGCTGTGTTGTTAACACTGTCAGTCACGAGTTCAAAAGGCAGCAGCAGCACAGGAGCTGCTGTGAAGGAAATCACCTCTGTCCCAGTCAGGCCCCGTGCAGGCTCTGGGGGGATCCAGCCACTCCAGCTGCGTGCGGCAGAGCTCTTGTCACCGGCTGCTAAACTGTTCAGGAGAGAGCTGGGAGGTGCTGGAGTTGGGCACAGCAGGGTGTCCCTGCGTGAAGCTGTCTCCAGCTTCATGTTCAAGGTTGGAACAACAACTGGGTCCATTCTTGTCACTCTTTTCCAGTTCTGTAAGGGAGAACTTTGAAAAAGGAACTGCAGGACGTGAGCAGAGTTTGTCTGAGGGGAAAAGGAGGGAATTACAGAGAGGAAAGAGGTGCCTGGCAGACAGGGTGTGGGAGCAGGGGTGGCTGAGGCCTGGTGTGCAATGCCATCTCCTTGGGTGTCTTCCTGGTACTTGTGCAGTTTGGTGCCCCACGCTCAGCTGGGAAAGCACATGGGGAACGCAGCGTTTCTCAGCTGGTGGTAAAATGGTGACTGGCGATGGGTGTCACTGGTGGTGGTGGCCAGGCGTGTGTGCAGCTCGCTGCCTCTGGGTGCCCCAGCCCTGCTGCAGCAGAGCTGTTCTGCTCCAGGCCTGGCGGGCAGCCCTGTGTGCCCTCTGGTGTGAGAGGGCAGCTTCACATTGCACGGCTGTGATGCACCCTGCGAGTCATGGGCCAGTACTTCCAGAGGCTGTGAAGTCATACAGATCACACTGGGGAGCTCAAGGAGTGGGGGGATTTTTGTGTGTGTTGCTATGAACCCATACCACGAGAGCTGGGCTGGAATTCAGATTTGCTGTGTGAAAGCAGAGCCAGAGATCTTTCCTACTGACAGGAATCTTCTGATTTAGTGGCTCTGGGCTTTCTTGGTATCCTGCATTTTAGGTGGCATGCTAAAGGAGCCAGGCAGCTCCTTCCCTGATGCACTTGGCTCCTCTTGGTTTTGAGGAGGGCCAACTTCCATGGGCTTCTCTTGGTCTGTTTTCGTGACAGCTGAATGCACATAAAAGCCACAAAAACAAGTAAAGAATTTAGCCTTTAGTAGTAGAGCAGATGACTTTATATCCGCTGTTGGATTTGTGGAGGAAGGTTTTTCTATAAAGTACAAGAACATTGCTGTATTTTTGGATTTTGAAATAAACATGGAAACAAAAGAGAAACAACTTCTGAATGTGGAGCAACCTCTGTGATTATTTCAAATAGATAAACGAGAGCATAGGTAAGGCTGGATATTTAAATGCTAAATACAATTAGGTAGTTTTTCACAAGGACAGTTAACCATAGGTCTTGGGGAGGATCTACATCCATGGGCTCAACTTGTTCTGGAGGAGCATCTACATCCATGAGCTTGACACGATCACCTGTAAGGTGACAGGCTTGTAAGGGACAGGCTTGCCTATCCTCTGCTGTTCCTTGCATTTCTTTATTTCGTGACTCCCAGGTGCGCAGCCACCCGTTGTGTCACCGTGTGCCCTCTTGCCACCAGGCATGTTGGCATGAGAGTGCCTGGAATCTGGGCGAGTTCTGGGCAACTCCTGGGGTTCCTGTATCCATTGTGCCCAGCAGCCAGGTGGCTCGTGACATCAGGAGGCCATGGTGATGGTGATACAAGTCGCCAAACATGGCTGTTCTGGGAGCTGGGGAGCTGTGGCCTGAATGATGCCCTAATGTGGGAGAAGGAGGAGGGTCGGGGGGCAAAGGGCTCTTTTCCTGGGAATTGCCCCCCTGTGCCATTCTGGTGTCCCTTGGCCCCTGCACCTCCCCTTCTGTGCAGTTGGCTCCTCTTGGTCTTGAGGAGAGTCAACTTCCATGGGCTCTTCTTGGTCTGTTTTCATGAGAGCTGAATGTGCATAAAAGCCACAAAAACAAATAAAGAATTTAACCACCACCTGTGTCCCACACAGGCAGGAAGTGGAGGTGGACCATGAAACTGTCAGTGTGCACTGAACAGTGGGTCTCCTGCTGCTCGATATCACCTTCTCTCCCAACCAGATTTCCTTGTCTGATAGTCATGTATCCCTAGAGGCTGATGGACAACTGCTGGGGAGACAGAGCCAAGGACTTCCCACAATCTGCTGCTCCTGAATGGACAGGGCTTTGCCACTCTGGGTGCGTAGGTCAGATAGTAGCCTACCAATTCTGTGATTCCATGACAGCTCTCTGCCTACCTGAAGCAGTTGTGTTGTCTTCTGCTTTCATGTTTTAGAGGCAAACTTGTCACACAATTGCCTGCATAATGCAGCAACCGTCCTCTACAGCCCTGCATGGACTTCTCTGCAGAAGTATCTGCTAGAAGCTTCCTGGAGATCTCCATATTTGCCAGGTTGGCCATCTTTCAGTAGCCATTTTTCTGTAGAGGAAATTCCTTGCTTTCTGGCAGATTGCACTTTTTTACCTCTTCTTTCAAGCCTGCTGCCTAGGCTGTTTTTTGTTTTTCAGAAGTTCATCAGAAGGCTTCATTAAACTCCTGGTCTTGTTCCATTGCCCCTAAAACTGTGATAATTGGATGTATTAGAAAGGGAATTTCCATGCCTGGGAGTGGAGAGGCAGTATAGAATTATAGAATCATGGAGGTTGGAAGAGATGTAAGAGGGAAGTTGGAGCTGACTGCTGGGAAAAGAGTAGAGTAGCACATATTGAATGGATTTGGGTAAGAAAAAAGGTCAGCACAGCTGCTGCTGTGCTGCAAACCTGCTTTAGAGATGGGCTGGATTTTCAGATACCAAGTGTTAAGCTGCTCCTTTCACCATTTAACCTCACCTTCTATGTGATGGAAAATTACTGGCCTTGTGTACTCTGTCCTGTTGTAATTCTGAAAACTCTGAGATGCTTATCCATGCTGTTAATGTGTAGTAATGGGATTGCTATTTTAAAAAATCAATACAAATATCACACTAAAAAAGTAAGGCTTATAGATTAGTCTGTCAAGAGCTGTTTTAATAGATCTGTCTGACATTTGAGACACTTTCCCCAAAAGTACTCTTTCAGTTTCAAATTACTTTTTAAATGTTGCTGGTTGCATATTCCAGGCTAGCTAATATGAGTTGTTAGAGTGAAAACCTTTATGTGCAGTTTCAGAGAAGCTGGAAATCATAAATGTTTTCATTATTTTTTCAATTGATCAAGAATGTGTTCTCTTACAAATTAGGGAGCGGCAGCTTCAAGCACATGCTTTATTTTTGTGGTTTCAGCCTTCTGGTAGACTGTAGAAGCTGGAAAGTTGAAGATGATGTGAAAGTTTAGAACCGGTCTTTGTAATACTGCCAGTTGCAGAATGAAAAGCTGAATGATGCTGACTTGATTGAGACTCTCTGAGATGCAAGAAATTGCTAGCAGATGGCATATTCATTTATAATCTAAGTATTTGAAGTAGTATTTAATATTCTTTTTATATTTTAACAATATGTCTTACCCTTCTCATTCCACAGCTCTGTGTAGAATGTCTCAGTAGTCATCGTTTGTCAGTGTACTCACAGCCTTTCTTTTACTATGAGTCTTAAAGGCCTGTTAATTACCAATAGTTGCAGTCATTCATCAAATTCAGGGCCATGTCTTTGGGGTGTCTGTATTCTGGTGAGAGTCTAAGACCAAAAAGTGTTTATGCCAATAACTTGAAGACTTGCAAGTCTTTGAAGAATTACTGCTGTTACTGCATGTTCCAAGATTTGGTACTGCTCAGAAAATGACAGGTTTTTGTGTGTGTCAGAGTTTGGTTCAGGGGTGTGTTTTACTTGACTCCATTTTAACATCTGCTGCAGTTTCCACTTTGCAAACAGGGAGGGGTGAGGAGCTAGCACAATTACTCCCTTCCCCTTAGAGCCCGGATTGTCAGTGGCAAGTAAGTAGCTAAATGGAGGGAAGAAGGGAAAAAAGGTGGTAGACATTCACAGCTGCAGCTGAGTGGTTCTTCACTCCTTTGGAGAGTCTCCATTATGAGACTGGACAGAAGTTTTTACTTGTTTGTGATCACCTTTGTCCTGTAGTAGGTATCAATAAGTTTCAGGAGGGACTGCTAGGCTTGTTGGTGCCTTGGTGGATCAGGATGCTTCAGTGAAAGACTGAGTAGTTGCTGCACTTTGATACAGCTAGCAGATTTTGTGATGCTCTCAGTGACCTTTGGAGGTTGAATAAATGGAGCCATCTTGCTGTTTTATGTGCTCAGATTATTTTGATCTGTGCAACATATTGGGATATTTTGTCCTTAATATTCAGCATTTTGCAGAAGGTTGCTCTAAAGCTCTGCTTGCTGTAGGATCTGTGTGGAATGGCTACCTAATCTAGGCTTTCCCAAATAATCTCTAATGCCCAATTATATGCTTTATCTTTAAAACATTCACAGCACACAGCTCTCGGCATGAACCAGGTTCTATCTAAGTTTTAAAGTATTTTGAGCTCACAGACTTACAGTAGGGTTTAATGGCCTGGAAGTAACATTTAGTTTGGATTATTTACCTATAGGCCAGGTCTGCCCTCAGGCTGACCAGGGCCAAGCCTGAAGGTCTTAATGCTTGGTATTGCAAGCAGGGAGGTTAATCGTAGCAAACTTCTTTCCCCCATGTTCTGTGTTTTAATCTCCAGCCTGTTTCTATCCACCAGTTTTCTGGCTTGCCTCACTCACACTGGTCCTATCCCCCCTGTAGCTGGTTTTTGGGACACACACCATCCTGCCCGATCCTGATCTTGCTGGAAGTGGTGACTGTGGTTTCTGGCCAGCCCATCAATTAGTGGGACTGGTGAAGTTTGTTTCTCGTCATTGTCTCTGTGACTGTTTTCTCATGTCTGTGTCTGTATTTTTTTTTTCTGGTTTCCCCCTTTTTCCCTTGGTTTCCAAATTGACAGCGTTCCCAGTTGGATAACCTTGCCAGAGTAAACTCTTCGCTCACCTTCATCAATTGGTATGACTAACCAAGTTTGCTTTACCTTTTTGGTTCACCACCAAAGCTGTCTCACTCCCTCACTCTCTCAAGCAGAAGCTGATCAATAGTGTCCTGTGGTCATAGAAACCCAAACCAACACCAGCTAACTCCAGCTCTGCAACCAATTGTTGACCTGCATACCAGTGCCTTCCTCCTCATGCCATTTCTCCGTACCAGCAGGTCTGAGAAGACCACCTGGGTCTCCATGCCCCTGACTGCTGCCCCATGAGCTCTATAGTAAGATGGCCCAGATCCATGGCTTAGAAGCACATTCGGCTTCTCTTCAACTTTGAGGGTGGTAAACCGTTTCTGTGAAAGTCAGTTCTGGATGTAGAAGTGACTACAATGAAAAGAAACATCAGGAGGGCGATGAAGGGGCCTGCGTTGTCTCTGAGAACATAGCTCACAAAAGTGACCTGTTCCTTTTTTTAAAGCGTGGGGATGAAGTGAAGATACTTGCCTTTTGTTCATCCCTGTTGCTTGCCATAAGATGATACCTTTTTTGGTATCATGGCTGTATGGTGAAACTGCTTTCTTCAGGGAACATTTCCAGCTGGGACCAAGGTTGGCTGGAGCACAGAAGTTGCAAGAGCTGTTCCTAGCTTCACTGCAGGTTACTGATGGACCAGGGCAGATACAGCACTGAATAAATATAGTGCCAGGCTATAGCATACTTAAACCTACTTGCTGTCCTTAGTAGGAAACTTCTAGTTCTGGGACTGTGTCATCTTTAAGCTTGTGCTTATAGTGTATTGGAAAAGAATGAGTGAATGCTTTGTGCTGACTTGCTAAGGATGTGCTGAAACTAAGGCAAGTTTGACCAGAGTTGGAGAAGTGACACACCTCAACAGAAAAGGATGCTCTGTATGCAATACCAGTGTGTTCTGGTGAGTCACTTATTGTCAGAATCTATGGTATCTGTTCCAACTGTGGAGAGTAACAGGGGTGTTTCTGATCCCCTTTTTGCTGCTGGTTGTGATCTAACTAGAGATTCTGGTTTAGGTGAAAGTCATGCTTTATGTTCTTATCCAGTCCTGGATGTGAAGTCCAGGGGATGTCTCGGAAGCAGCAGTGTCTGCAGAACTGTAACTAGAGACGGGTCATACGCTTCACCTTTGTGCCTGACCTTAGACTTATTTTCTTCTCCCTCTTAAAGTCCATCCAAGCCACCTGCCTCCCCAGACACCAAGCTCCTTACGGTCTTGGGAAAACAATGAAATGTATAAGTGGATCAAATTCATTGTTTACTCTAAATCATTTATCTTCCATTATAGTGCTGTATGATGGACAGAAAATCAAATTTATAAACTACCCCTATAAAGAACAGACTGTTTAGTGTTTTTAAGCACATAGGCTTGACAGCATCAGCTGATTAATAATTAATTAAAAATGGTCAATGAAAGAAATACACCTTTGCTAATCTATAATTACTTGGAAGCTTCTTTATACATTTTCCATGAGAGTCTTTTCCTTGTGAGAATCTGAAAAAGTATAGTTAGTGTTTGTTTGCTTTCAGCTATGGTTTTCAGCGGATATTGACTGAAGCAGTGTCTTAATCAGTCTGACCTCAGCCTCCAGGGGATTTTTTTCCATTCACTGTATTTCTTCCTCCTCGCCTCTCCCTGCCTGCTGAAATTCTTGTCAGAGCTGCTAGCTCTGTCTATTAATGTTGCCTATAGTGCTTCTTATTTTAAGACTTTAGCTCAAAACTTTTCTGAACATTCCCATCTTGGTGGACAATTCTTGCTGATTTTGACCTTGGTGAACTTTTCTTGGAAGCAGTTTCCTCCCGTCCTCTCGCTCTTCTCAAACTGACTTTCCAGTAACAGTTGTGGTGAGAACAAAATACTAAGTGGTGCAAAACATTTTAGAGGGTTGGAGGAGTCAGGTTTTTGGTGCGAAGACCACTCAAACTGGATAATTCAGTCAGGTATTCCCACCACAAGCCCTGAGTGTGGCTATTATTTTTCCTCAGACTTGGCAAGGGTTCTTGTATTCTGTTTGTCTTTTCAGTGTTCCCTGCCACCTACTTCTTCAATACTTCCTATTTCAGGAAGTTTGTAAAGTCCAGCTTTTCTATTGCAAAACATAAAGGTGTCCTTGGCCTCTCATCACTATGTTGTTTTTAGAAAGCAAGTTCAGAGTGGTCTGGTGTGAATGGCAGAGGTGATTTGAGATGCTTGTAGCTCTGAAGTCCCAATTCCTTAAGCAAAGGGCTGCTGTCGATACAAGGTACACTGCCTGCTAAGGCAGGAGCTCACTAACCCAGAGTAAGTGTGAAGGGTGCTGTGTCAAGTCATCCCTTTCCTGCTTTTGCTTGTGAATCACGCAGGGCTCGGCAGGCTGAGGAGAAGGGAGTTAATCTGACTATTTTTAATTCATTCATCAAATCTGCTCAGAAGTCATCATGACAAACAGAGCTGTGGATAAGTGAGATGGCAACATGCAAGATGCTCTTGTCACTATAGGAGGACCTTAAAAGATGTGTTTTACTGGGTGTGCACACTGGGAAGTGTAACGGGGAGTTTGTAAGGAAATGGGACAGGTGGAGTGTGTGGTGCTGTGGTCAGACCGTTGCAATGCAGAGCTGTCTGGTTACACGGACAGCCTGGACAGTTGCTTGCCAGCATCTACAAAATCAGTTTCTCTGTCTGAATGCCTAACGTTGTTCTTTCTCTCTTATGCATATCAGCCTCAGGTTAACTATAAATCGAACATCTTGCTCGTGTTGTCTCTAATTGTCTGTACCCTAGAGCATCTTGAGGCAGGTTCCACTTTCCACAAAACGTACCGTGGAACTGCATTATACAGAAGGGCTTGGGAAAGATGCAAGTTAGAGTTCCTGCAGGCAGTGCCTGGATTGAGGGGAAAATGAGTATCAGCGTGTTGGACAGTCCCGCTCAGTCTTCTACAACTGCTGCATTTTGTACCCGTGCTGTTTCCAACAGGCAGTGCAGACTGGTCAGTGAATTTAGCCTCTGTTAGCATCTGTTCTGTGCTGTTGGAGCAATAGACCAGTATCTGCTGCCAGAAGTGCTGTTTTCACAGAGCTGAGGCACCCTAAATTTATGACTCTGGATGACCCGCATTTCCAACCACATTTTCCAGCTAAGCAATTCTCCTAGTGCTTTTTTCATATTGCCTCTGTGGGATTGGTGATTGCTGTCCCTTTTTGTTCTGTGGCAGCAGGAAAACAGAAAGCAACAAGACTTGGACGAGTTCTCTCTTGTTGACCTGTCACCTGGTCAGGCACTGGGAAGAGACAGCATGTTCCTAAAAGCTCCCAAGCTTGTACATAGGTTAGCTCGGGGTATATAACTGCCTGACTGCATCCTTTTGGTCCCCTCTGTGGGAAATCCTGTCCTAGGTTAATAAAAATGTCATTAGTGGCGTCTGGGGGTGAGAAGATCTGGGTGACAAAAAGCTGAGTGTGAGTCAGCAATGTTTCTTGGCAGTGAAAGAGGCCAATGACATCCTGGGCTGTATTGGCAAGAGTATGGCCAGCAGCTCCAGCAAAGCCACCCTTCCCCTTTATTTAGCATTTATGAAATAATATCTGGAATGCTGTGTCCAGTTTGAGGCTTGTCAGTACAAAAAAGACTTGGATGTACTGGAGTGAGTCAGAGCAGAGGCCACCAGGGGGTTGGGGCTGAAGCATGAGGAGAGGCTGAGATGAGAAGTTGCTGGGGGATCTTAATTTTATCTGCATCTGCCTGATGTGGGAGGGTGTAGAGGAAACAGACCCAGACTTCTGAGATGTGCAGGAACAGGGCACGATGTGATGGACACAGGTTTGGAACACAGGAAATTGCAATTAGTAGAAAAAAAAATTTTCAGACTGAGGATGGCCAAACACTCAAAAGGGGTCTTGAGAGGTTGTGGGATTGCTGTTCTTTGAGGTATTCAGGTTGCTTTGGGGCCATGTCTAGTTCAGTTATGATTTACCTGGACCTGTTTTGAATATGGGATCAAACCAGAGACCTCTAGAGGTACCGTCCCACTTACATGACTCTGATTTCCATGGATTAAAGGCATTTTACCCAAGGTACTATATTTGGATATTTGATTAAATATACCTTTTATAGGGGGAATAATCAGATGCCTGCTGCTGATGCACACTATTATCTGCATAGTGGTGTGAAATTTGAATAGATGTACAGGGTTTCCATGTTACATCCAGTTTCCAGAGAATGGAGACTGAAATAGTCACAAGCATATGTTCATTTTGACTGGGTATGGTTAATTGGACTGCATATTTTAGTAATGTCTCTCTAAAAACACATGTACTTCTTCACTGGAGCAGCTTCTTATTATTAACATTTGTGAAAGCTCTTTCTTAATGTTAACACTTGTCCTTGTGCCATGTAGCATTGAGTTATGCAGAAGATCTCAGTGCATGCAAAATAGGCATATTAATGTTATGCATAAATACCCCTCAAAATAGAAAACTGTTTAGCATGTCCAGTTATGAACTTTACAGCAGTGATACTAGTTATTACCAAGGATAATTTTCTGAATCTTGCAACAATGTTACAATGTGTCTTAAAAATTAATGAACTTGATATTTTTCTTAAACATTCTGGGTATATTAAAATATACTTTATTACTGAAGTGTGTGTGCTTCCTTTTAAAGAAGGTGGGTTTGAGTACACATGCAAATGTGTAGAGAATTTATTACTACTTTTGGGGTTTTTTTGTTTTTAGTTTTGAAAAATTTCATTGTTGAGTTCTTAATGTTAAAGAGCTGCTGTATAAATGCAGTAGAGTTCCCTGTGACAGTAATCAACTGGATTATTCTGGATTAATGCACATTTTTATTTTCATTCTAGTTAAATTCTAAGAAATCCACATAGCTGTAGCAAAGCTGAGCTTGCATCGAAACTGGTGGGACTGAGTCTTCAATTGACTCGTGTGTTTGAGGTGATCTAGAGTGCCCAAAGCTTTCCCCTGTTTTCATTTTTGAAGTTTGATGAACACTTTCTCAGAACATTTCCATCAAATTAAGTAGATGAAAGCCTGAGGTGCACAATTGCTAGTTGCTCTGAACACTGATAAGCTGAAAATTACATAATTATTTTTGGTGGATTTCTTTTCTTTTTAAGGCTTTTACAGAAAGAATCTGACAGTGTTCTGTTCATACCTATTAATATTTCACACCAAAATGCACTTTTAAAGCTTTCTGGGCTAACATGCATATTGGAATGATTTCACCCATTGGTTCTTGAAATGCAATGCACTCTCACACTTAAAGTAAATACAGATGTCTCCCTTTAGGAATGTAAATTGTTAAAAAGGATTTAAAATGCTTGTGAAACAGCAGGGTAGGTAATGAGAGAGGGCAGGACCACAGCTTTCTGCTCTGTCATAACCCAGCTTTCAAGGCCCCGTAACACCAGATCTCTGTATCTTTGCCGAGGTCGCACTTACATTTGTCTAGGAGACTGTGCTCTTTAAGTGAGACTAGCTGGAAAACCAGACTAATGAGAGGTGCTTCTAATAGGTTTGGATTCTGTCAATAATCCCTTTTGGAGTAGTTCAAATATCTGTAATTGCCAAAATATTGCCATTTTGCACCAGGATATGTTCTCATTAGTGTGACATTTAGTATGTCATTGTAGACTTGATAGAATATTCTTACTTACCTTGGAAAGGCAAATGGCTAAAAATTACAGAACTGTTTTTTGTAATTAATATTAAATCCTTGTGACTTGAGCAACCAGCCAGAAATCTGGCATTCTACAAGTTTTTCCATTCAAAATTGAGTAAGAATCATTGGAGCTGGCCACCTTTTATTAAACTTTATATTCAGCAGTGCACCTGCCTTCATGAATACAGGCAGAAATGAGTAACCAGAAGGTGCTGCCTGCTCGCAGAACCATGTCTCTTGAGCAGTTACGTCTGCAGAGAAGTTCTCTTAAGGCTTTTTCCAGATCCTGAAGGATTCAAACCCTGAAGAAGCTCTGCTATCTGTGTGTCTGTTGCTGAAGTTGTACTGTAACGGCAATTATCACACCTATGCTTCAGGCAGGACTCTGGTATAGTTTGAATAATTTTGTTGACCTTTTCTGGAATGAAGGATACCTTCTGCAGATACTCATTTTACTGAGCTTTAATGTAACTCAGAAGTTAGGCCAACAAATGTCCTGTATTATCTGAAATGAAAGACACTTACTGTGGTGGCTGGTAGGTGCATCCCAGTGATTCACATACACAGAAATAGGAGTCACATCTCTCTTTGATTAAAAAAAAAACGGGAGGGACAGTCTATCCTTGTCCTTTTGCTTGATTTGAAGTTTCCTCTGCTTTATCTCAATGCTTTTGTGGCATGCCTGTTGCTGGAGTATTGATCTGCCATCCAGGTAACAGCTTCAGATGTTCTCCTTAGCCAGAGCTGGGAAATGGTAAAAGATACAAACAGGGAACTTCTCACCTTTGTGGAGAACAGCTGGGCTTTTAAGGAGCCAGGTGAGGTAGGGAGACAAAGGGCATGGTGTTGAAATGGCAGGTAATTATCTTTATTTCTCCTCAGGTTTGTTGTGCTCATGCTAATTACATTTAAAGTGCTTTTGAGGATGAGAAGTGCTAAAGAATTATCTCATAGTTCACATCTCATAACTTGCATTGCTTTCTCCCCATCCTCTTCTAATGCTGTTGAGAAATGCAGTATCTGAGTTGGAGACGTGATGAAACAGTTTTGTTGTCCCCAGTGCTTATGAGTTCAGAATCTCAGCATAAAAAGGGTAAGGAGCCACACAAGGAGAGTTTCTGCAGTTTGGATAAAAAGGGAGAAAGTGGGACATTCTAGCAGGCAATAAAAGGCAGGGGTACAGAAGGCAGGTCATACACAGCAAATGAGCTTCTATGTGCAACTGCATCAGTGTCTGTTCCCTGCTCAGGAGCAGGAACAGTGTTAACAGCTTGCAGCCAAACCAAAATAAATCCAGTGGGATTTCTGTGATAGAAATGTTCTTTGTGAATCTCTGTGTAATGCTTTGCTTTAGCTTCTGTAATTAGCAAGTACCCTGGCTGTTCTACAACAGTATTTGGCATTTTGTTTTCTCTGGTGTTTCACAGGGAGAATTTACACTAGGGAAGGATGGTGATTAGCGCTCAACAGAGTAAGTGTTTCACCTTTTTGCCCATTTGATTGATCTATCATGCTTTGATAGTGCTGCAAAACCCATCTGTATTTTATCTTGGGCTCTTCTCTGAGTTTCAGGTGGGAACAGATGACCCAAGGATACGTCCAGCCATTGAGTTCTGTGGTGGCTATGCTGTGAAGCCCCATATGCAAACCTCCAGTAAGACATTGTTGTGTGCTAACAGTATTCTAATAATGTGGCTCAAAGCTCAGCCAAAACAACCCTGTTCCTAAAGAGGATTTCATGGGCAGTAGTTGGTCATTCAAGTGCTGTTCGCCCATGATGGTCTAATTGGCATTAAAAATTTCACACTGTAGTGAAGTGAGACTGACTTAGTTAAAATAACAAACAAAAACCAACCAACCAAAAAAAAAACCCCAAAACAAACTTTACAAGAGAACTAATACATTGGTTTGCTGAACAGGTGCACTGTCAATTCTGCCTTCACTAAAAATCCCCTCTTAAGCTCTCGTAAGACCTGGGATAGAAAGTGATTTACTGCCAACCACTGAAATAAACCCCATAGTACCTGACTTTCTGAAGAGCAGAGGCTGCGGAGTTCAGAAATTGCTGTAGCTCTTCAGGCACTATTTGCCTTAAATCTGCTCCCTTGATTTATACTTTCTTTTTTTTGTTGTTTTTTAAGGATCATACAGTTCATTAGTGTGCAGAAGCATCTTTCTTCCTGATAGTCTCTCCTCTGTTCTCAGCACAGTGGAAAATGTTTTCACATCTCTGAATTTCCATTTCTTAGTAGTACAAGTGCTTGCTGTATTTTGATTCCTGCATAGATAATGACACTGGTGGTCTGAATGCTGATCCTGAGGGCTCTTCGTTGATCACGGAAACATGGCTCTTTGGCCAGGATCCATAGTAACACCTTTTCTATTATTCACAAACATTCACATCTGTTCCATCCAAAAGTGGAGTTACATACTTTCTGTGAATTAGGAAAGACAGCTAATTCTGTGCAGTCTGGCAAATTCTCACTGAAATGTCTCCAGTGGAGACAGACCTGATTTTGCTGAAATACATCAATTATTAGTGTACTTACTACCACTTGGTGTAGTTACTGTAAGTATGGAATACTTGTATATGTAATCTCAGACCAAGAATGAGGAATGCCAGGAAATGTGAATTATGAGCTCTTGTCTTTGGGAAATACTGATCATCTTTGCCTATGTAGACAAAAAACAGAGCATCTGACTTATGCTTGGGGTGCCCAATTTCTTACTTGAGGTGTGGGGGGATTTGCTACACTTGAGAACCATGAAGTGGCCCCAAACATCTGTCTGCTCTCCAGGTTTGCTAGTGTCATAGGACAAGGCAGAAGGGTTTGTTCCCCAACTCTGCAGCTACTTCTGCATGATGATTCTGGATGACTGAGCACCCCATTTATGTACTCATTCATTTCTCTTCTTGAAAGTTATCAGCCAGACTGGTTTCACAGGGCGATGATTAAGAGACTTACTGCAGGTATAAACCACAATAAAGATTCATGTTCAGTGCTTTAGTAGCGTTGATGCATGACTATATTGCTACTGTCTGCCCCTGAAAGCTCTGTTCTTGTGAAATATGGTAACAGAAGATGTACAGAAGTGACTTAGCTCCCTCTCAAGTCTTTGATATGCTTCTGTGTGTTTCTTAGGAGTAGTGGATCACTTGGATGAGTTATGTCTTTGGACTGAACACACGTGTGGTAGAGGCAGCCAGGATGGTGGTCCCTCAGGACTTGAATAAAAGGTCCCTGGTGGATGTTGTTCTAGGAGGTTTCTCTCGTGGACGGTGAAGCTGCATCCTACATTGCTGGGTCTGGGTTGAGTGAAGAAATGAAATAAACCTTTTGTGTCAGTTTGGCAATGCACAGGAAATAAAATGCGACCTGCAGTAGCCTCCAATGGTTTAAACTCTTAATCACTTTTTACTCTCAGCTTAAGGTAGGCTTCCTGTGGTAATGGCTCTGACATGACTGGGGACGCGGAGGGATGGGTGTGAAGATGCAGATCGTGGCTTTAGTTAAGACTTCATTTTCATGGCTGTCATTTCAAGATCCTAGTAATATTTAATGTCTAAGCTTCGTCGGTCCATTTGCTACTTATTTCATAGCTGAACCAACAGGATAGCCAAGCCAAGAAGGAAAGAAAAAGGAGCAATGCAGTGCATGGCAGCTGCCTGCTCATAAGTCATTGCTTTAGATGCTGCAGTGTAAAGTGAAGGCCCTAAGTGAAAGCTCGTGCAAACACAGATGCACATAAGCCAAGGTAACATGAGATGTAAGGTTAATAAACCTATCTCTGTCACAGAAGGAAAGATTGCTCTGAGGCCAGGCTGACAGCTAGAGAAATCCAGCTCTGTTCCCTCTTCTGGTGGTGCCTCTTGGCAGAATGACTGGGCTAAACTGGTGAGCCTCTTCATGCTGCAGGTCCTTGCAGAATAGCAGTACCTGCCTCAGCGTGACTGGAGAGAAAAGTGCATCTGAGGCTTCTCATTGCTGCTCTTGCAATGGCTACAGAAGTGCTTTTGCTGAGCTTTTTTGGTGGTTATTGACTTACATGTCTAGCCCTCAGGGGTCTTTGACTCAGGAGACCAGACTAATGAAGGTCAGGAGGAAGACCTTCCCTTGGTCAAGGAGGATTGGGTCAGAGAACACCTAAACAAACTTGACATCCACAAGTCCATGGGCTCTGACAGGATGCATCCACGAGTACTGAGAGAGCTGGTGGATGTCATAGCCAGGCCTCTCACAATCATCTTTAAGAGGTCATGGAGATCAGGGGAGGTGCCGGAGGACTGGAAGATAGCAAATATCACTTCTGTCTTCAAAAAGGGCAGGAAGTAAGACCCAGGGAATTCTCAGCCAGTCAGCCTCACCTCAATCTCTGGAAAGGTGGTGGAGCACCTCATTCTGGAGGCCATCTCCACCAACATGGAAGACAAGAAAGTGATCAGGAGTAGTCAGTGTGGGTTCACTAAGGGTAAATCATGTTTGACCAACCTGATTGCCTATGTGCATCACTCCATCTGTTTGGTATCCAAGGGAAGAAAAGCCTGAGGCTGGGTGAGTGAAGGGAGCCCAGTGCACAGCAGTGGGTTCTTTGGTCTGGGTGCTCTGGGATCATGGTTCAGAATGCACTTTTGCATGGTTTAAAGACACCCCTGATTACCAGGAAACAGCACTATGATCAACGCAAACCCGAATCACGTCAGCTTTTTTCAGTGGTTGTGTTTTCAACAGAAGACCCTTAATTACAACATATGCTTTTATTTTGTCTTGGGCTTTTGGAGCCATATGGCCTTTGTTCTTTCCGTCTGTTGCTCTGGGATTGCTTATGGAGCTTCTGCCCTTCTGAGCTTGGACGTATTTTCTCCTTGCATGCTCATCCACTGCAGTGCAGAGTAAATAGGATTGTGTGTGGGGGATAGTGCTTGAACTGGTGGGGTGGTGACATCTGTCCAAAGTGGGGGATTAAGAGCATGTAGAATGTTCTCCAGCAGCACACTGGATAGCTCTGGAGTGAACTAGAGACAACTCGGCTCTCCAAGGAGACCCTGTGAATATCACAGCAATAGAAATAACTCTTACCAAGGTGAGAGTTCAGCTTTAAGTTCAAGGCAGAAGGAAACCAGATAACTTTGCTCCAATAAGCGTCAGACATGAAATTAAGGAATCAAGGGAGTTTTTTGTTGGGTGAAAGGATCAGTTGTTGTAAAATCTACTGTTGTACTCACCACTGTTTCAACGACCTTGTAGTAAATCACATAAATAGGTGTTAATTTTAGAACTGTGTTTCATTATCTTTTGATACATTAAAATATAATTATTTATGCCCACAAACATTTTCTTGTACTTTTGGCTTTTTAATAGTGCTGTTGATTGCATAAATTCAGCTGCTGTGTTGCTGCCAGCTCCTGCAGCCCATTAGCAGCAGGTGGGACAGAAGCATTGCTGTTCTCTTACAAATAACCTGCAACTGTTTATGTCCTGCATCCTGCTGGAATTATGTATGCCTTCATTATTAATTGGTGAATAATCCTGCTGTCGCTTGCTCCTGTGCATGATCTCTTCCTCCGTGTCCTCCCTTAAAAGGAAAGCATGACACGGATTAAAAAAGGTGGGGCTTTGCAAGCTGAAGTATATCAAAACCTTCCTCTTTGAATAATGATTTCAGTAGGATTGCTGGAGCATATTCTGGAGACTTTGGTAAGTGCTCCACACCAATATGTGATTTTTCTCTACTTAAAAGTATATAGTTTTAATATGCTGAAATCGAGGTAATGTGCTTCTGAGTTTGGCAACATTTTTATCTCTTTGGGAGCTTTCACATAAAGGCAGTTGCGAGAATTATTTTAATGTAAATGGTGGTTAGATTTATCTGAAACCTTTCTGGGAATGGAAGCTGGTCTTGCTTTTTCAGTTGCAGACAAGTTTTTAAAAGCCTATTCATTAAAGTCTCTTTAGAACTAGTTCTTTTTTGTCACTTTTTTTATTAGTCACTTTCAGGCTGAAGATTTCCTTGGAATATGCTCCTTCAAGTGCTGTGGAAGCCATAGTAATAATCTTACATTTTGAGTATTATTCTGGTGTTTCTCTTAATGGTTTTTAGTCTGAAAATGTGTTATTCTAAGAAGGTTATGCTTTAATGTGGTAGTCTGTGCTTTAAAAATGTCTTCATATATACACAATGGGTTGGAAACATGACAGAAAATGAGCTGCGTTTGCCTGTTATGTAGACCACAGCTGTGTCACATCTTTTAAAGTATGTACGATTGCTGTATTTTTGTAACACTCATGGGGTTAATAAGCTCTGTTCAGAAATATCAGCTAAACACTGATATCAATGTAGCTCTGCGAAACTTAATTTTACAAATAAGCCCAAGGTTTTCAGGGTTCCTTTGCCTTCTTGCTAACTGTTTTCAGTTTGTAGCATGTTTATTTCTTATCAATTATTTACAAATGCAATGAGACGAACTTGAAATCCTTTAGTGTTTTGAATTAATAATTTAGTGCACTTGTTCCCTTTTAATCTTCTCTCTGTACAGTTATGTCCATAGTCACTTTTCTGGTGTTAACTTATTAAACAAATCAACAAGTAAAGTAAAACTCTGCCAATAATCATGTTGTATAGTTCCAGACCAAAATGTATTTCTCCCTGTGCAACTCCTCTTATCTTAAATTACAGCTTTAAAAACATCTTTACACCAAACATCAGTTATAAGAAATGATAAGAATTTGCATACTGGATTATTAGGAAATACGTCTTCCAGTGCACAGTTGCCATTCTTACTCACTTTAAGTGATGTGGTGGGGCGTTTGTGTGTTAGCTTTGTTTTCAACAACATTGTGTTTTTAGGGACAATACCCTTCCAGCCATCATCTGGCTTGTTACCAAAGTTAGCACTTCACCAGGGCAGGATGATTGCTTTGTGGCTGTAGCTTCTAAATTTCTCTGGCCGTGTGTGTTTGTAGAAGCTACTGGAGCTTTGATAGTTGCTTCTCTGCTTCTAGTTCATGCCTGGAAACCACCCTTGCACTTGGTAAAATGTGGAAAGCTCATGTGCTGCCTGGGAAGGGAAGGAGGAATCCTAAAATGTTGGGGGTGCTGAGTGAAACCTGTTGTAACCCCAATACCAAGCTCAGCTGTCGTGGAGCTTTCCCCATTTAGAAAAACAGCATGAGAGCTACCAGTCTTTTGTTGGTGGACTTGTTTACTAGGCCCTTCTCGATCTGCTCTGAAGTTGGGGTCACGCAGGGAAGGGGGCTGTTACCTGCAGGACCCTGGCCTTGTTTGGCGTGTAGAGGATTTGTGAAAAGCCAGGCACGTGGGCAACAGATGGTCCCATACTTAGGGAAGGTAAAGCCAGGCTATGTTTGACCAGACTGTATAGCAGATGATAAAGCCAGAACCACTGTGTTGGGTCTTGTGTCTGTCAGTGAACAGGTGATGCTAGCCAAGGCCTTCTGTTATTCACAGGTGGTTCCTTGGGCTTCACTTCGTGGGTGCCCAGCACCAGGCTCTGCTGGCTCTGAAATAGCAGCTGAAATGGTATTGGGTAAGTAATGAGCAGAAATGGTAGTTTGACTGCTCTTGAAAAGCTTCTACTGCTTCATACTCCTTTAGTGGAGCTCTGGGCCACGGTAATGTGGTGATTCTTCACCAGCCTTCTCCATTGAGCCAGCAGGCCCCAAGTGCAGGCCCACACATGTTCTCGGGGTTCACAAGCACACACACACCTATAGATCCCTCAAGCACCAGCACCCCCACTCCATCTGCCCAGCACCCCTGCCCAGATAGTTAAGAAATAACTTATTAAGAAATGAGGAGAGACTGCAGTGATCAGGTACAGGGCTCGGCAAGACAAGCACACTACCAACCCCATTTCACATGCACAGGGCCCCTTTTATTCTCCTTTCTACCTGTTCCTTCCCTGCCTGCTTCCCCCTCCTCAGCTGGCAGGGTTCCACAGGCCTGTCTCCAACTTTCTTGAACCTCAGGTTTGCATTCTTGTCAGCTACAAAGTCCCAGGTCCCAAGTGGTTTCCTGATAGCCCATCAATCAGTGCCACTGGGAACGTGTGGGGTTTTTTCCCTTGTCTTTGTTTCCATTACATTTGCTGCCAGGTTTGAGCCTCTGTATATTTTGTGTATGGCTTCCTCTTTTTCCTTAGTATCCCATTGGATAAGCCCATGCCATCAGATAACCTCTGTGGGATTAAATAACCATTCTTACATTCCACATATCAGTTAGTAGGACTGACCAGGTTTGAGTCTCATCGCTCCCTTCTTATTGCCTGTCAATCAGATTTTCTTCTCTGTAAGTTCTTGTTTATGGCTTCCCCCTTTTCCTAGCCTGTTTTAGAATGGAAAAAGCCCTTGAGCCAATGCCTTTAAGGAACAGATGCTCCCTCCTTCTACAGACCCTTGCAGTTTCTGGGCAAATAAAGCCATGCTGCTTCTCTGGAGATCTGAAACAGGGCATGACCAGACTGGTGGCCTCTTTGGAGGTTAGTTTGTTCTAGTGTTTTACTGTTCTGATCTGGTTTAGTAAGTTTGCTACGAAATCTTTTCCTGGCACCAAGTTTGTCAGACTTCTATCCTTATTCTGAAGACGGGAGTCTGTGGCATGTGCTAAAGGTACTTAGAAGCTCAGGTGCCTGTGGAGTTTGCATGAAATGTAACCAAACAGTCCAACCACACTCCAGGTTTTCAGGTTTGTGCCTGAATCACAGTAGTACATGATTCTCACGTCGCTTGCAAGCTAGCTCAGTGTTGCCTTGGGAGGCCTGAGATGAGATTTTAACTTTTTGCAGTGTTTGCATGTTTTGCAGAGGGTACATAGCCTTCCTTTCTTCTTTTTCTGCAGGGAGCCATGCCTTTGGAACACGCTTTTCTCTCTGTGGAACAATAATGCCAGCTCTGTTTGAAATGCTGTCCTCTTGGCCATTCTTTGAGAGACAGCATTGCTGTTTCCTTGTAACACACTTGTTCTTCGAAGCTTTTGCTGAACACAGGCTTTCCATAGGTTCTAAATCGTCAAATCAAAACCTGTGCCTGAATTGAGTGCAGGTGCCTTTTTCAGCATCTTACATACAGCACTAAATAAGTACAGAATAAATGAGATTTAACTTCAAAAGCTGGGGACAACTGCACTCTGCCAGTTACTCAGGTTGCAATATGATGAAATGTACTTTCCAGCATTTTGCCTTTGTGCTCAAATCATTCCTGTTATGTGCAGAGGAAGGAGGCAGGGGACTTTTTCTGCATTCTTCTATCACCTAACACTGATAAAGTGAGCAACTGAGACCCCAGGTGTGCCCAAGAATTTGGGGGAAGTCACTGGGGACTTCTACCATGCACAGCAAACAACACTGGATAAGTGCTTCCCCTCAAAATGAAGTGAATACTTTTATAAAAATACTTCTATAAAAAAGTATTTTTTTGGTAAGTGATCAGTATACATAAACATCGTTTTTGTGCAAACTCACCTTTTCAGTCCTGGTTTGAGGGGCTGCTTGCATCACGCTTCATTGTTGTATTTATGACTACTGGTTCCCGCTGCCAGTCCCATTTCTGTTTTCTCTCAAGCACTCAAGTAAATTTTTTCACACTGCCTAGTTTTAAGTCTTCAGAAACTGTATATTCTTACACAGGGATGCTTCATCGGAGCACGAGTTCCTATGTCTGGGAGGGATGCTTTTCACCGTACAGTGGCAGTACCACCTGAGAGGCAAGCTCAGTGCACACCGTTGAGAGAAAAAGGCTGGAAAGAAACTAGTGTTGAAAGAAGTGGAATTTGAGCTCACCGTGTTACCTGGCTAACAGCCTTACTTACAGGAAAAGATATTTTTCAATATTATTTTGCAAAATAGCGGAAAGTGAATTGGAGTATTTGCTGTTAGCATAAACAACATTTTGCTCTGTGCTTTGGTACAAATGAAGTGATGCTCCTTCAGAGGCAGTGAGGTCAATCCAGGGATCTGCTCTGGAGGGCAACTGAAGTGTGTTTGCTTCCAAAGGTGACTTGTGAACTTTTGGATCCAACAAACTTTAAATTCACTTACTCGTGGGATCGCAGATGTTGACTATCCTTGTTACAGAAGTGGACAGATTCCTGAGGGATTGGTGTTCAGGTGCTGCACCTACTCTAAGCTTCTGGTGTACTGCTGGACCAGCTTCTTTTTACACTCCAGTTTTTCTCTGTGATTGAAATACTTCTTAATGTCCCATTTAATTTGTAAATATACTGGATTAGGGGATGCTCGTATGTAAATACGGAATACCACAAGTTCCTCATCATGCCCATCAGATTTGGGAAGGAAAAGAGTTAAGATATGCCAACAAATTGCATGGATATATAGGGTATGTTTCTTTCTCAAAACATGTTGACTTGGAGTTCTTTTTGGAGTGGAGAAGGAAAGAGGAAAGTCTTTGTGGTATGAAATAGAAGAAAAGATTTTCTCTGAGTGTTAGTTTCACATTTTATGAATCAATGCACTTCCTAATTCCTTATGCTGGATTTGAATAACCTCTCTCTTGCCTTCCAGGGGCACTAAAAGTGCCCTTGCTGGCTTTTCTCCAGTGAAAGAAATGACCATTGCTCCTTCATCTCCCTCTCTGCTGTGGTCTTTCAGGTTTCTATGGGGACCATGCGACACCGAAGAAATGGCAATTTTGAGAATTCCAGACTCCTCTATTCCAGCATGTCTCGCAGCATAGATGTATCCTGCAGTGATGGCGTGAGTATCTGGTACATCCTTGATAAGCTTGGGTGTTGTCTTGGGACTGGGCCCCAGGGGTTATGAATTAGGCCATGTCAGGGGATGAAGGATTGATTTATCAGTTTGCCCTTTATGGAGAAATTTTCCTGCCAGTGACCCTGCAAGCAGTAGCCGTGCTTTGTTGACATGGTGAAAATCTAAGGATGTATTGCATTCCTTTTTATTCCTGTAATTCTTTATTGTACATCTGATTTTAAATCCTTTTCCATATTTCAGTTAGAAACACAATCTGTCTCTCTAAAGAACCCCAACCTCTCAGTGCAACTTGATGGCAAAGGCAGACAACATACAATTATGTTGAACATCCCTTCACAAGCCTCTGTCACAGTGATTGGCAGATTTCTTGTTTCCAATGGGCTTGCAAGAGGCTTAATGACTGACTCTCCTAGGGCTTTAGCAAGCGGGTCCCCCTCCCTTTTTTTTTGGTCTTGCATCATTGTGGCTTTTACCTGGTTAATTAAGTTCTCTTCCATTGTATTTGTTTTGGATTTTATAGTCCTTTTCAAAGAATGTTTTTTCACTTAGAATAACTTCCTCCAACTGCTGGTTTAACTAGGAGTGTCAAAATTGTAAACTTAACTGTAGCTGTATGTCTTCCCTTTTCATCCCAAGCTAAATCTTGGCTTGCAAATCCAAGCTGTTTGTAAAAGCAAACAAAAACCCCAAACCGCCAAACCTTTATCAGCAAGTGAGAATTTCTACCTTTATTTTTTTTTCCTTTCCTAGCTTTTGGAGGCAGATTAGGAGTGAATTTGCATCTCCCAAGTATGAAAGCTTCCCCTGCTCTTGTAAAGTTTCAAGGTTCATATGAAAGTTAATGGTTAAACAAGCTGGAGAGACTTTGCATTCCACTGAGTCACATAAAGCATGGCTTTAGTTGTTCAGGTCCCCTGCTGGGGTCTTTGTGTATTGAATTAAAATAGCCCCTACCCAAGAGGACGTTAATGTCTTGTTTATTTTTTTCTTCTGGGTGGGGGAAGAAACGGTGTTTGCCATAGTCTTTTAAGCAGTATCTAGACCAGAGTTAACCGCTGTTTGAAAAATATTGTCAGTGCTGCAGGTTATTTGGAAATATGGCAATGCATGCAAATAGAAATGCTCTATAGGCTATAGCAAAATTGTGCCACTGAATCCAAGTAAGATGTTTTCTATGAGGGTCTTTTGGATTAAAAGCTGAAATTAAAATAGGCTCTCAAGCAACACTTAAAATATCAAATCTGTGGGGTTATTTTTAAGGGGGAAACCATACCTTTTGCCTCTTTAGTATATGTTGTGCTTGATAGATATAAAAACTATTGATATCACATGGTTTTTGGAATTACTGTTTGTGAATCTTAGTCTTTTGTGTCCCGCTGACCTGCATCAGTACTTTCTAGTTATCTCCCACCATTCGTTTGGAGAAAGGAGACTTACGAATTTGCACCGGTTTTACTTTGTGTTTATACAGACTGTGCTGTTTCTGCGGTTTCTCATGTTCTGTGAGTTATTGAAAGTATTTTTTTTATTTTATTTTTCAAGGATTTGGTCAACTTCATCCAAGAAAACTTTAAGAAGAGAGAATGTGTCTTTTTTACAAAAGACACCAAGTCGGTGTAAGCAGACATTTTTCTCTTGTTTTCCACTTGTGGGGGGCTGGGCTGAAGGTATTTCTGCCATGTGGCAGGGGTTGGGCAGGGAGCAATCTCTGGGTTTTTTGTCAAGGATCTGAATCTAACAGTGTGACCTCACCTCAGTCTCACTTGTACAACTCCTTTTGTGTCACTGCTTGTTTGTATATGCCTGGGGTATTCTGCAGCCATGGTCAAAAAGGTGGAAGTCTGGTGGGACAGGCACCCTGTAGTGCTTCTGCCAGCTCTACACCAGTGCTCTCCAAACTACTTTGTTTGCACACCCAAACAGTAAAAAAATTTTGAGCATCCTCCCTATATCTGTTTATTTGCAAACTGTGTACATCTACTACAGTACTCATATTATGTACCGCATAAAACATACACAAAAGTATCAATTAAAAAAGAATGAGATAAGGATGAAACAAACATTTTTATTTTTTTTTAAAGTTTACTTAATGCAACCCCATTTTGGAGACCACTACTCTAGACTGTCAGGAGTTCATGTAAAAACTGAAAATATATCACGTTGAGTTATTCAACTAATTTGGTGCAAACCCAGGGGCCTGACCTTCACGCTGAGTCTGTCAGCATGCCTTCCAGCAGCAATGTTAAAGGCATTTAATACCAAATTCCCCATCTGAAGCATAATTGTGGCAATATATAGGTGCTTTTGGGGATGTAGTACCAGCACTGGTGTTGGTGTATAACTATGTATGTATGTATCAGAGCTTTTCATAATTTAATTTTTCTTTTTAAACCCAAATCACAAATTCCATGCATGGGCCTTTACAGCAGAGAGATACAGCTGCTAAGTTTTGCTCAGGCTGATGTTCTCCCGAGGTAGGGTATTATACTTGCTCCTTATTCAGGCACAAGTACTTATGCAATGTAAGTTTGAGGACTATAACATTGCTTTTGTTTTTTGGGGTTTTTTTGTAGTCTCAGGAGAAAAGTGATTAAAGTAATGTAGCTGCAAAAGTCCTAATACAGAGCTCTGAGGGCTCTCAGTAACTCCCCTCTTCTCTGAAGCTGCGAGGAAAAATGCCTTGGAGAGTGGGAGGGAAATTAGTTGCATTTCTGAAAGTCTTGCTTAGGGTCCTCTTCTGCCATCTAAAATGGGATGTCTGGCTAAGGGCCAGCAAAGGATGGAGAGTGGGTTCTTATCAGCTTCTCTTCCTATGAGCCCACTGGGAAAGGATTGCAAGTCATAATTTATAACTTTCTGGGGTTTTTTGTCTTATCTGTTTTTAAGGTAAGCTGGTTTTACTTGCAAGCTACAGTGGAGTAGAAGGAACCACGTAAGTTTTCTTTCCTTCAGAGAGGCAGGCTGTGACTTACCTTTACAGCAGTCTTCACAGGAGGACATTATTCAATCATGTTTGCAATCTGCAAGCTGACTGTAAAGGTCGCTGTAAGCACACAGATTAATGACCTCATCTTAATCCTTCAGGGCCAATGCATTTTTAGTTCTATTTTCCCTCTCTGTATTGCCAAAACTGCACAGTGCTGTTAATAGCATTGTTCCTCTCGCTTTTTCTCCCCATATACTTTTTTTTGTGCTGTTAGCAAAATTAACATTGTGCAAGTGTTTACCTGATGTTGCTTGTTAACTTAGACTGGAGGGGCCACACTTGCTCCCTCCTCTTGCTGTGCTGTTGACAGTGCTTACTGTACTTGGCTGACTACAGCTGTCAGTCAATCCTGTCTTTTCATAAGGAAGGACCTTTTCTCCATGCCCTCTGAGGAAGCAGGGATGTAGTCTATGCAGAAGATTTAATGGTCTGTGCTGCAGCATTTCCTAGGAAAAGCGTTCTCCTAGCTTTCCCAACTCATCCTGCACAACCGCAGGTTCTTCCTCCCCTTGATGCAATTCAGTGTTGGCAAGGAGGGCACTGGTGGTGATGGGGGTGGGGTGCAGTGGATGGGGGTAGGGTTATTGTGCTAGGAACACAGCAAACTGCCTGCAGAATCTGCTCAGAAACCAGATGTCTGTTCCCTCTTAATGTGAATATGTCTTGGCATGCTTAGATGCCAGTGAGGCCCTGGGTTTGCAGGGAAAATGATTTCACTTGGTAATCATCACAGTGAACTCTTCATATCTGGTTGGGAGCACAAAAAGGGAAAGAAACCATTTGTACCCATCAGGTTAGCAGCAGATTAGGTCACTTCTGATGGTCTGATGCTGAGTTCTGGTTCATTTTCTTCATTTCTGTGCACAGATGTAGGGTTTCAAGTTGAGCTGCTGATGAACTAACTTGGTTTGTGCTAATGAGAGAGGTCACATAGGTAAGGCTCATCCAGAAATGTCAGCTCACCTCTCAGCACAGACTGGTTCCCGAGGTGCACTCTACTCCATTGCCCGCTGCTAGACAGAGCAGATTACAGGAGGAGGAAGCATGATGGGGTGCTGGTCTCAGCTAAGAGTTGGATCCTCTTGGCTGTTAATTTGTCAAGTAGTAAATGCGAGGGGGGTCCCATGCACAGTTGGTTCTGCAGCTCCACCTGCTGCTTGGCTCCTTGAGTTGTGTTGGTACAACCCTGCTCCCAGATTGTGTTTGGTGGGATTGCTACAGTAGGTACCCTGTCATCTACAAGCTCTGGGTTTGATGCAGAATAACACTTCTTGGAAATGTCTTGATTTAGCAGGAGTTTTGAAAGTGGTGTCAGCTATGAAAAATTTATCTCTTGCTAATAAACATATCACAGCTTAATTTTCTGTGCTCAGGATAACTGTCTCGTGTCTATTTGTTCTTCTTTCAGGGGTAACTTATGTAAATGTGGATACCCTGAAAACCAACACATAGAGGGCACTCAGATTAATACCAATGAAAAATGGAACTACAAGAAGCACACTAAGGAACTTCCTACTGATGCCTTTGGGGACATTCATTTTGAAAACATGGGAAAAAGAGGAAAGGTAAGCGATTGTATTAAGGGTGTATATCAGGCCCCTTTTGGGTGCTCTGTGTACAAACTCCTCCACCCAGTGCCAGTGGAAGCCCCTGAAAAGCAGGGAAGGTGTAGCTGAAGTTCTAATGGGAGTGGAAGGAATTACTACAAAAGAGACAAGCTGGTTTCTCAAGCCCTGAAAATATGTGATAAAGAATAATTTCTGCTGTATTTTGTTTCATAGGCTGATGATGGAAGTGAAAAGGGGTTATCTGTTTCCAGGCATGGCAGAGAATGGGTGAATAAGGGTGATGCTCTGCTGCTCAGCTCAGCTGCTGAAAGACGCTTGGCATCGCCTGTGTTGGAGGGTTGGATGGGTGGTGGTTGGGGTGCACCAGCCCGCTGTACCAGCAGATGGCAGCGGTGCACCTCGGAGAAAGCCCGTGGTGGAATGGGGTTCACCGTCTGGAGCAGAGCCTGCAAAGGACTCTGGGGGTGGTGACTGCCAGGTGCAGAGCTGCTGGTACATGGGATGTATAGATGAAAACAAGAAGTCATTCACCTGCAAACTTAACTGTTGATGGAACAAAGACAGTCATACAGCTACAAGGTATCAGTGAGGTTTAGGAGAAATGCTTTCTAATTACTGAGCTAACAGGATTTGCTGTGGGGATGCTCACTGGCTCTGTGGAGCAGGGAATGTTTCTGGCAGGCTCCTCTCTCCTATGGGGGATGCTCTCCTGAAAAAACACGTAAGGCTTTATGTGGCTGATGCTTCTGGGACCAGTAGCTGTGGGGGTCCATTAGCTCTCCTGTGCAGGTGCTGAAGCCTGCTTGGCATCCTCTGGGATATGCTGTTCTGAGCCAGATGCAATAACTACTGGGAACCCATCCTGGGACAGATGAATACATTGTTTAATTCAGGTGAAATGTCTCTCACAATAGGGCATTTCTTCTTGAAATAAATCCCTCTGTTTTGCTCTCCTGCAAATACTGGGCAATCTATACAAAATCCCCTGGGCTTCAGGTCCAAGTTACTCCTTTTCATCCCCATAGATTATGGGATAGCATTGTTGTAAGTGAACTAATAATAATTACAGCTGTATTTTGATTATACTATTCAAGCCTTAATTCAGTGAACTATAAATTCCAAGCTCTGAGTGCCAGGTGTCCCTCTCATAGCATATAGCTATAACAACTTTATCAAATATGTGCAGAATCGAAGCTATCAATAGCATTGTTGCAGTTAAAATTGTTTTATGTAAACTTCTTCTTTGTGCTCATCCTTCTGATGTTCCTCTGAATCCCAAGGGCAGTGCTCTTGCCTTCCTCTGGTAGAAGGTGGGTTGTAGAGGGAGGATGAAAATGCTTTAGAGGAAGAGACAAAGCCTTCATCATCACCTTACCTTTTGTCTGCTGGCTGTTGGAATAAGAGTGTACATTAGAGAAGAAAATGCAATTCCTGGTCTGATTCCAGCTATCTCTATTTATCTCTTTCTGTATTTGTTCCCCTGTTTTCTCTCACCCAAGTACATCCGTTTGTCCTGTGACACAGACTCAGAAACGCTCTACGATTTCATGACCCAGCATTGGCACCTGAAAACCCCCAACCTTGTCATCTCTGTCACTGGGGGCGCAAAGAACTTTGCACTCAAGCCCCGGATGCGCAAGATATTCAGCAGGCTGATCTACATTGCCCAGTCCAAAGGTAAAGACCTGCAGATGTGTCTGTATTATTCTATTGCTTTGTAATCCTGTTGTAGAGGTGGCAGCTCAAAGGCTCAGCAGGGAAGCAGAGCATTCGGTCTGTTTCTGCATAGCTGATGCACTTGGGACAAATGTGGCCAAACATTGTGGAAGTAACAGGGTTGAGAGCTCATCACCATGGTGCCCGTGATAATGTAAGGTGAGGTGTGTAGCATATCTCTTGTTAACTGAAGAATAAATGCCTCTGCTGAGGTAAGGTCTTGAGGGCATTGGGTTGTGGTGTCTTAAAGTTAATGCATTAAGAGAGTGGATATTCCACTGCATTCTCCCAGGTTATTGTGTGTTGTCCCCAGGGGCCTGGATTTTCACTGGAGGCACACATTATGGGCTGATGAAGTATATCGGGGAAGTGGTCAGAGACAACACCATCAGTCGGAGCTCAGAGGAGAACGTGGTGGCTATTGGCATAGCAGCCTGGGGCATGATTTCCAACCGAGAAAGTCTGATTCGCAGTGGTGATAATGACGTAAGAAATGAGTATGGTTGGTGGGGAAACACGGAGAAACTTGGCTGTAAGTTAGGCAGGTGATGTCCCTGACTGACCACTGCTCTCAGCGATGTCTGCTAGGCTGATGCTGTCAGCCTTGTGATGACTGACTTGAGTGGTCCATCAAGCTCTGCTTGTACATTCCAGTGAAGCAGAATGCTTTCCAGCACAATGTTTGTGTAGAAGCTGTCTGTCTACTTTGCCTGACCTACTGTGTTCTAAACTATTCAACCTGGGGCCAGCTTTTCTTCAACGCACATAGCAGTGAGATGAAACATCAGGTGCTTTTCCCAGGACAGGAGGAAACTAAAGTGTCCTTGTGTTCAAGGTGGTTGTACATATGAAGCCTGGTGGGGAGGATTTCAGCTGTGGGCTTTGCATGTCTGTGTCAAAGTTCAGCTTCTCTAATTTTGTGTCTGGCAGCGCATTAGGGAGCAACCTCTCCCATGGTTATTCTAGCTGCTGCTATTCTAGCTCCCTACACAGTCACCCATAGTGGGGATTCCTGTGAGCTAAGACATGTTGTACTTGCTGCTGCTGTTACGGATCTTTCTCATCCATACTATTGTCCTACCTGTCAGATACCCTTGTCTTTTGTCCACTAGATGTTACAGAACACAGCTAGAAAAAATCCTGCTAGATAAATAAAAACAGTTCAGTTTATTGAGGGCTCTGTGGAAGTCTGGGTGTTGAACTAGATGATCTCAAGAGGTCGCTTCCAAACTAAAAAGTTCTCCAAGTCTGTGGGGTGTTGAAATTAGGTTTGCCACAGATGTAATGTTTCTGGTGGCTGAAGGAAGCAGGCTTTGCTTAACAGGATCTCTGAAAGGCCTAAACTGTTGCAAATAATTTTTGCAGTTCCATTGCTTGAGGTGATTTTGTAAAGGAAAAATACTTCCTCTGCAAATATTTATCCTGTGCTCTTGTATAGAGTTTTTCCTCACTGTCTTCTGCTGCCAGTAAGCAGTGTCTCAAGTCAGGTAATCCAGGCTCCTAACTAACAAGTGGTTGATGGCTAAGTGTTCAGCTCTCACTGGCTGTCCTTGAAGGCTTGTGCATGTTCTGCCTTTGGATCTCTGTTAAAAGCTGTGCTTGTGCTCCTAGGGGTACTATTTGGCCCACTACATAATGGATGATCTCAAGAGAGACCCACTCTATTGCCTGGATAATAATCACACCCATCTCTTACTGGTTGATAATGGCACCCATGGACACCCTATAACAGAGGCAAAAGTACGAACTCAGTTAGAAAAGTACATTTCGGAGCGAGTTATCCCAGGTAGGTGTGGGCAGCAGGTTGCTGACCTCCTTCTCCTTAGTTCTTGCATGTTTTGGGGGTGATGTGAGGAGGAAAAAGGTATCTGGTGATTCTGGAGAAAGGGTGTCTGAAGCCAGTTAAGCAGACTGTTGGGCAAAACTGAGTTTTCATTAAAAACAGGAAAAGCTGTTAATAGATTTGGCAAAATAGTAAACTACTATTGGAGTGTCTGCATGAAGTGCTTGGAAATTCTTCATTGTACTCAGGAAAACTAAGTCATTCAAACTGCATTAATGGGTTGAATCTTTTTCCTTTTTTTTTCTTCTGGCATTTTTCACAGAATCTAATTATGGTGGGAAGATTCCAATTGTGTGTTTTGCCCAAGGTGGAGGGAAAGAGACTTTGAAAGTAAGTTTCTTTCCTTTACTTATTTCCAGGAGCAACAGTAGGGACATTGCTCTAATATTTAAGACGTTGCTTCACAAGCAACATGATAAAGTAAACAGTGTGCTGGTTACTGAAGCTTGCTCAGCACTTGCTATAGAAAGACCTTGCTTGCAATTGCCTTTTTTCTTATGAAGTTAGTTTTAGTTAAAATTTTCTATGCAAAATTTCTACCTCAGGCTGACATCCTGCAAAACTTTTGGCTGGGACAGGTCAGTTCTCTCAGCTCTTCCATAACAGATCCAGCACAAAAATGTGGTTTTTTTCTGTTTATTTGAGCAGCAACCAGAAGAGCCTTTGTCAGCCATGTAGCTCTTGATCCTTCTTATACAAATCTGCCTGAATTTTGGATTGAGAAGACTTGGCTTGCCCATGCTCAGTGGAGATGAGTGCTTTCTTGTAACATACAGGGGAGACCACCTTGTGCTCAGAGCTTGACTTGTGATTGCTGCTCCTCAGAACTGTGGGCTGCACCTAGTTTAAAGCTAAGCCACTGAGTAAGGCAGGAGGGTTCTGCTGGCTCTGACCCTTCTAGGAGAGGAGGGAGCAGTCATCATCTTCAAATAAATGACAGGTAGAAAGAGGATGAACAGAACAGAGAATGCAGAAGTTTCTTGAAAAAGGATGTCTAAGTGATGCTTGGGGAAGGGAAAAAGGAGGTGAGTTCTAGATCTGTCTTAGTGTTACTTCCCCCTCCACCTTTCAAGGGTGATGATGAGTGTCCTGAGCAAGGAGGGTGGAACTGAGGGAGCAAAGGGACCTGGGACCAGGGGATGTGAAATCAGGCTGTGTGAGAAGGGAGCAGCAGCAGTGGGAGAGGGCAAGATGTCTCTGAGCAGCAAGAAGAGCTGATGTAGGCTGGGCTGAAGGACCTTGAGCTGGAAAAGGGGCTGGATTTTGCAAGAGGGTAGGGCGGAATGATGGAAGTAGGTCAGTGTTTGAGGCAGTGAAGTTGAAGCAGGGTGATATTTATAACTTTCTTTTGAAAAGGTGATCTTATTACCTGTTCTGACCAGAGCTTTGCTGTTAATATTGAGGCTAAAATCAAAGTGTTTTGCTTGTCAGGATGACAAACAATGTGAATTCAAAGCACAGTCCCTGTTACCACTTCATTGCTAACATTAATCAATTAGTCTGAACCACTCTGAAATTTCAGATCATTATCCCAGCCTCCCTGTATGTTTCCTGGGTGTTTTGGTTCCATTCATATGATTAATTTTAGCATTGCTCACAGGTAGATTGTAGATGAATGCAGATGCAGAGCTCCATCTGTTAATCAGAGGTCCTAAGATGAAATCAAAACATCCATTCAGGTTTCAGATGCAAAACTTTGCTGAAAATTACATGCTGAATATGCCCATCTCCTTTTAGATCCAAATTGTCAACATTTGAGGGAGGATTTGGCCGCTGCTGCGGGAGCTGTTTCTATACCTTACGCAGTGCAGGTACTTGGGCAGCCTTGTGGTTACATGTGTCTTATGGAGAGACCTCAAACCCACCCTTAAGAAATGATACATCACACACACTTACTAGCTATCTAGTCAGAAGAAATAAAAGCCATGTTAAATCAAATGCATAATTCCTGGCAAGAGGTTCCACTGAAAAGTAACTGGATGATAGTTCAATTAAGGGTTTGTGCCAGTCTCTAGGCTATTTATCAGTGTTACCCGTACACGGAGACATTAGTGTTTGCCTTCTCTACTCATTTATAGGTGAAGCCATCTTCTCAAGGAGTAAATAGAGTCTCTGATCAGTCCAAAGTGACACAGCAGTTTCCATGCTGTGGATGTCTGTCCTTGCCATGCCTTGATCTTAGCAGTATTGGCCAGGAAAAACTCCCTGTTCCTCAGCTTCTGTGACTGCTGCATGATGACAGGAATCAGCTTTAGCAGAGGAGAAGTAAAATGCTTTCAAGCTTCTGTTTTAAACTCCTTGTGATATAAAACATTCTCTTTAGCTGGACCCTTCTTAAGAAAACCACTTTGATCTAGTTGGTAAGAAAAAACATCTTGCTTCTGTCACGGACCTGCTATCCAATTGACAGGAGTAACATGCTCACAGTTTTGATGACTCCAGGTTGATTTATTTTTTTTTGTTCTCACAAAACTGTCTCTTCAGGTAGCTATTAGATGTGCATCTTTCCAGTGATTGATGATAACTTGTATTGACTCCTTTTGCACAGCTTGTATTCTGGTGGCTGTGTTCTCAGTGGTAGTGATGGAAATGAAATAAATGTCTCCTCTTGTGCTCTTTGCAACAGGAGGGCTACTGCTTCTTCCATCATTATTTTCGCACCCCCCCCCTTTTTTTTTCTTGCTGATAAGCTGTGTACAACATGCTGTGTGGAAAATCTCATAAGCAGCTTCTCTGAGATATTCAGTAACACTGGAGTTCAATGTTCTTGTGATGCTACAGAAGTGATCTCGGTAAATGACCACTGCTTGCATCTCCAGCAAATGAAGCCAGAGCCCTTGTACTCAGCTGTCGGAAAAAGGGAGCAAATGCTGTGCCATGAAACAGCAGTGACTGTAGCTAGGCAGTGTTGTAATGTGTCCTGAATGCCATTTCCACTTGGCAATTTTCCTGATCTGCTAAAGAACTCCAAAACATGGCAGATGGTGATTTCTGTCCCTCAGTTTCTGTCATTAAGTGAATGTTGTTTTAAAGAGCTGTCACTGGTAAGGTAGTAATAAAAATGCTCTGGACCATGGGTTTCTGTTCTACTTGCCTAATTCAAAGCACAAATCTTTAAGCTTTCTTGCTGGACAGTAGATCCTAACAATACAGTCATGCTCCAAGTGATCACCTCTACGTCTTTGGCTTCCTAGTCTATCAACGTGGCTATTAAGAGCAAGATCCCCTGTGTTGTGGTGGAAGGCTCTGGACGGATCGCTGATGTTATCGCTAGCTTGATGGAGGCAGAAGGCACTCCTGCTTCTTCGTGCGTCAAGGAGAGCTTGCTTAGGTATCTGCCTCGCACCATTTCAAGGCTCTCGGAAGAGGAGACTGAAAGCTGGATCAAATGGGTAAGTGAATGTGTGTTACTGCAGGGAGCCAGTGAGGCTCAAAGTGGGAGAAGAGTAGAGGACGCAGGAGGTCAGGAGCAGCCAGTGGCTTCTAAATCAGGGATGTTGCTGTGATACCTACCTATAGGAGGTGCAGGGCTTCTTGCCACGACATATCCCTGAGGTCTGCCTTTAACAGGATTTTTAAAAGAAAAATCCGTGTTTTATAGGGATTGAAGCAAAAGGGAAGGGAAATTGCATTATTTTGGAGAGGCAGCATGTGTGCAGGTTTAGGTCTGGGCACAGGAGAGCTAAGGCCGGATGTTTTATAACAGTTTGCTCCCTGGATACTTGCTATTCCTACTGGATGTGTCTCTTGGCCTGTGTGCTGGTTGGTGTTGCGGTTCCCTTGAATGCTTTGTGAAGGTGGAGAAATTAGATATTTGCTCAATCGGGCCTTGCTCTGCTAAATCCTGCTGGATTGCTCAGGGACAAATGATTATCACTGCTACTCTGTGGACTTCCAAATTGTAGTGATTCTGCTTCCCTCACTTATTCCAAAAGTTTGTCTGTCTTCTTGCATCCCTTAAGGCATCAGGGAGGACAGATTTCCCTTACAGACTAGGAGCGGGGCCTTTAGGACTAGCAGCTTATTTGATCTATTTCATCACAGCAGCATCCCTACACCATCTCCATTAGGACACTTGCTAAATAAAGCATTGACTTACCAGTACTGTGCACATGGGATGCAGCTGAGGGTATAACACTGTACATATACAAGCAAATTCTTCTTTTACTTGTCTTTGCCTCCTTGACCAGAGGTAGAGCATTTGGGATGGAGTCACCATTGTGATCCCATATGTAACTGTTTGTTACAGGGGTGTTTTTTGTAGACTGGGGAAAGTGGAGAACTAAGGAGAGCATCTGCTATCTCGGGTGGCTTGAGCCAGTTTCAGGAAACTGTTGTAACTCTCTGGTTACCTGACCTTCAGGTGGACCTTGTTCTCTCCTTAATAGGAACAGAAGGAAACACAGCTCCAGAAAAATCTTAATGTTCTGTTATTTTTCAGAAGTCTTAGTTCCAACAACACTTCAGCTCACTGAATAATCCATTAACTTGAGCTAATTGACTTTCTCAATTAACTGCCCAATGCTTTATCCTGGGGTTCTGATTCTGTTTTTCTCTCTTGGTTAATTATCTGCTACCCACACTCACAGGGGGGAGCGGGTAGTGGGGATTGATTGCATATTCAAACCTCAGTCAAAGTTCATAAAATTGGGAATGGAAAATGTTATATTGCTTCCTGTACACTCAAGGTCCCTTCTTTCAGCTTTCCACCTCTCCCTTTAAATTTGTTTTTTTATGAGTGTACCATTGCAAGTTGTTTGCAGGCCCCAGAGAGGAATGCAGACACTCAAACTCCTGTGTGTGTTTTCTCTGGTATGAACCAAACAAAGCTTCTGCTAT
The DNA here is from genome assembly GCA_013398125.1 of Aegotheles bennettii. NCBI lineage: Eukaryota > Metazoa > Chordata > Aves > Caprimulgiformes > Aegothelidae > Aegotheles > Aegotheles bennettii. The sequence goes on along the minus strand of VZRW01010131.1, from coordinate 329,831 downwards.
TGAAGTTTAAGGAACTGTTGTCTCTGGTAAGGCCTGAGTCAAAACTATTGATCAGAGCTTGGCAAGTGAGTCCATGCAAGCTCCACTGGGCAACCTGCTCCACTGGACCCTGTTTGGAGCAGTGGGAGCTCCAGAGCCATCTTAAACCTCAATAGGTTTCTGCTTCTGTGTTAAGAAGCTTACAGAAAAAGAGAGCAGGAATAGGGCATGGCTTTTCACAGAGACAGTCCTGCAGAAACAGAGTCTGAACTCGTACTTTGAGTTTGGGGGCTGTGGCATCCAAAACTGAAGAGGAAGAACTGCTCTCTGAGCATGAGCCTCTGATTTCCAGAAGGATCTCTGCACTGGGGGGTGCGGAGCTGCTGAAGGCAGTATTCCCTGCTTGGGAAGGAAGCCCACCATCCTCCCAACTTCTGAGCTGCCTTGCAGCGTATCTTGTCCTGCACTCAAGAATGGCTAAGATTATTTGTTTTCTATGTCCTAGAATGATAGTAACTTTATAAGGCTTGGTTATGATGGTGAGAAATTATGTCTGTTTTTGACAGAGCATAAGGAGGTCAAAACTGTTCTCTAATAAGCTGCTTGTTGAAATTTGTGCTGTTACAATCTGTTTTTACTTTGAGTAGTTTTTGATTACGGAGATTATATCTTTTTGGTTATGAAGTTTTTGCATAGAGGGAATCACAGTTATTTGCTGTATGTTCAGAGGATAATTAATCTTGTACTTTAGTGACTTTAAAATAAATCTTATTATCTACTTCTGCCTGGACTTGATTAAATTTTAACTGTATGGAAACAGGAGTGATGAGAAAGCAGCTTTGCTGCGGTGTGGGGAGAAATTGCCTTTAAAGATGCTCTAGGAGATCAACTACTAAACAGCCTAGATTGCTTTGAAATGAAACTTTTCCTTTTTGTAGATCAAAGAAGTCCTTGAGAACCCTCATTTATTGACAGTTATCAAAATGGAAGAAGCTGGAGATGAAATTGTGAGCAATGCCATTTCTTTTGCTCTGTACAAAGGCAAGTAATTGTTTTTCTGTTTTGGTTTGTTTTTAAGTAGATAGGAAAGTAGATGGCTATTTATTTAAGTAGGTGGCTATTTATTCTCTAGAACAGCTTTCCCTAGAGTAGTGCCATCTCTCTCGAGTTAAGCTCCTGCGACAGTGTGGAGCTTGTCTTCATCTGAAGTGTTGTGGACAGCCTACAGCAGCATTCTGGGATCTGTTAGTGTGGGTGAGATCAAAACCCAGTGCAGACCATAGGGATGGCATTCAGCAGAGCTTTGGGGATGCTGGAATAGCGTCTCTGAGAGCAGCAAACACGTTTGCAACACAAACAGGGTGTCAGGAAGCCAAGTAAAGGATCTTTTCTGTTTATACTGCAGAAGTGGATTGCTCAGCATCCTGCAATGTAAAATCAAGTCTCTTCGGTACATATGGATTGAAGAGGTTTGACTGGCATTCAGCAGGGAGAGAAGTATCCAGATAATTAACAGCCAACATGTAGGGCTGCTTCCTAATTCTTTCAAATCTCAGTGACTTGCTACTGTGAATAATTCAGGCCTGGGCTTTCTACTACTCCAGCAGAGCAGAACTGGTACTCAATTAGGGTTGCTGGACTTGACCATGTTTTTCTGTGCATGGAGAAAGCCTATGAACATTACAGCTTCTCATGACCCTTCTTGTGTAGGGCCCCCTTGGGAATCCTGCAAAATTTCTTTACTGCAGAGGATGCAGGACACTGAGGAGCCTGAAGGAAATGTGCTGATTTTAATGGTTGAGGTCCTCTTAGCAGTGTGTTTGTGGCCTATGTTGGACCATAAATATGGTCTCTCAGCCTCCAGTATCCTCTAAAACCCAATCGGGAAAATGCACGCAAGTCTGGGGAAAGAAACTTGATAGGGGTGTTGTCAAAAAGCAGAGATGAGTAAGTATGCCAAGAAGCTCTTCTGTCTCTGGTCTTTCACCTAGAGGATTATTCCTCCTTTGCAGCTTTCAGCACCAATGAACATGACAGAGATAACTGGAATGGGCAGCTGAAGCTGCTGCTGGAGTGGAACCAGTTGGACCTGGCCAGTGATGAGATCTTCACCAATGACCGAAACTGGGAGGTACAGTCCACTTCTGTCTGAGTATGGTGACACAGGACAGGAGAGCAGTGGGAATAGACATCATAACAGCAGCCACTCTCTCCAGCCTCTGTGATGATGAGTGGCTATTCCTCCTTGCACTGACATCACTGATTGCAAAGCTTATCTGCCTGTGCCACAAGTACTCTAGGCCACCTAACAAAGGCAATTGTATACAGAAAAAAACCTGATTGTGATGAAAATGTGGCAGCATGAAGCAAAATGTGGCAGTTAGTCACATGTGTCAGACCCTTAGGTAAGCTTTACATGTCTTACGTGGTCCCTAATACTTGCTTTTCCATTTTCTCCTAGTCTGCTGACCTGCAGGATGTCATGTTCACAGCTCTAGTGAAAGACAGGCCCAAATTTGTCCGCCTCTTCCTGGAAAATGGCTTGAATCTGAGGAAGTTCCTTACCACAGAGGTCCTCAGAGAGCTGTACACAAACAACTTCAGCAGCCTGGTGTTCAAGAACCTGCAGATCGCAAAGAACTCCTATAACGATGCACTCCTCACGTTTGTGTGGAAGATGGTTGAAGACTTCCGAAGAGGTCTCAAAAGAGATGACAAAAATAGCAAGGATGAGATGGAGATACATCTTTCAGTAAGTGATGAACAGTTTGATTCCACTGTGGATCCCCTGACAGGAGAAACCAAAGATTGTTTTGTTTCTGGATTCAACATACTGCGCGTTTTACAAATGCATGTAAGGGTCATTTAACTAAAAGAAAAATGGGTGAATTTATTTGGGTATTGAGTTAAAATATTTTCTATTAGAGCAATCAGTGCTATAGTTACACTTGTAATTTATACCAATGTAAATGTAGAGTCTGGTACAGAGATGCCAACTGGGCCTTAAGGAATTTGGACTCATGTCTTCTTACAGATTCTTGTATCTTAAATCTTGTTTGCTGCAAGGGTGTCAAACACTTTCTGTACTTTATTTCCTTGTCAGGTAGAACCAGACTACTTAGTTGCAGTAGGTCCAAACATCAGATCCGGATCTGAATTTCAAAACTGGAGCTCAGACATTGGATAGGAAACTTCTAAAATCAGTTGTTGACTCCAGAGATGCACAGCAACACGTGACATTTGGAGAAAGCTTGGTTTGGAAATGCTGGTTAGCTTTGAGTGCTTCCACCAAAGCTTGTGGTTCTTACAGGTTTTATTGCTCAGGAGTAACTTTGTGATGACTTTGGCATCCCCGGGTGCCGAGTGCTCTAATGCAAAGAAGATGGTGGTATAGAAATTCCTCTCTATTCAAGTTTTTGTGAAGTTCAGGGTCTTGCTTAAACACAAAAGACATGTTGGTGTAAAGTTAGTATTCCTTTCAGAGGATGTTAATCTGTGTTCTCTAAACATGAAGCCAAGCTATGGATGAGGCTATCTGAACTGCATGGGTTAAAGCAGAAAGTGACCCAGATTTCCTTTAATGCCAACTTTAGGAAAAACAGGGGGGCTGATTATTCTGTACCAAATGGGAAAATATAAGGCTTTAATGTAAATATAAAACATAAACTAACTAATATTAGTGTGTGACAAGCGCTAGATAGCTGAGAGAGGGGATTGGTGGGCTGGCTGTAGAAGGAAGAAAATACGAAAACAGGAAGAGTGGCAGACTAAGAATTTTATTCCACCTGCAAACAGTTTAGTGAGCTTAGGGCTGAGGAGTTGTTGCTGTTTCTTTCAGGATGAGTGTCCTATCACGAAGCATCCATTGCAAGCTCTGTTTATCTGGTCAGTTCTTCAGAATAAGAAAGAGTTGTCTAAAGTCATTTGGGAGCAAGTAAGTTGAATTCTCCTTTATTCCACTTTGCAGACAGCACAGTGGTGCTCCTCCTCTTTGGTTTGTTGGCCTTTGAAGGCTCTGGATCTATCTTCAAACACAAACCTACGATAGATAATTGCTAGATGGCTCTGTAAGTAGGCTTAATATTACCCGTTTTGTGTCTGGGTGTGGATTTCATGTTTTCCTAATGTCATATGTGAGTCAGCAGCCCAGACAGCATTTACCTATAGTCGTGTGTTCTCGTCTGTGTTCAAGTTTGGATGCTGAGTTTCTACCCATTCCATAATATGGATATGTTCTGATTCCAGGTATTTGATTGAAACCCACTTCTAATTTTGATTAGACAGTATATTTAGTGATGATTGTATCAAATCCATAATTCACAGGCTGTAAATGTGAGGCGAATGCAAGCAAAGCTAAGATGCTCCTGCTCATGTTGGTCTTTGTGTCTGGAGCAGAGTGCTTCTTCCCTGTATGTGTGGATGCATGTTGGTCTGCATGTCCAAAACAGAGTGAGTGTGTAGATGCTTTGAATGTAACAGTTTCACATAGTCTGGGCAGTTCAGGGTACACCCAACTGTTCCAGACTGGCGGGCAGTGAAAATGGTGGCATAGCTAGTGACAGAGCAGACCCTCTTTTGTGAATCTCCAGCCAGAGGTGCAGAACTGATGTATAACTATTAAACACAAGATCTTTTCGGATCGGTCACAAAGTTATCTCACCAGTACAGTGATGATTACCAGTCATTTTGTGGAACCGAATCTTCATTTGCCAGTCTGGAGTGAGAACTGAGCAGCTGCAAAAAAGGGGGATCATTTTTAAAGGATCTATCACGTTTCCTTCATGGAGGGCTTTGCATGACTTAACTCTCTCTCCACAGACCAGAGGCTGCACTTTGGCAGCCCTTGGGGCCAGTAAGCTCCTGAAAAGCATGGCGAAGGTGAAGAATGATATAAATGCTGCTGGTGAGTCTGAGGAACTCGCTAATGAGTATGAGACAAGAGCAGTAGGTAAGTGCATTCCTTAGTCCTTTAGAAATTTAATGGAAGGGGTCAGAAAATTGTTTCCTTTCTTGGAACATTACTTGTTTTAATGATCTCCAGGTCTGATGTGTAGCAATGACTGCATGTTTTTATTTTGTGCAGAAAAACAAACTGATAACCTTGCTGGTTTTATTCAGCAAAATGCAAGGCAAGATAATTCATTCAATTTGCCTGAAATGCTGCCCAGAAATTCAGTCTGATTTATAAAGAAGAGAAATGGCATCTCAAAAGGAAGTAGAAAGAAAGCTTTATTTAGAAAACTAGATATCCAACATTAAGTGCTTCCTTTTAATGTCAAAGTGTGTTTTTACTGCTTGGAAATCTCTTCCACACCATCTGTTCCTTGTAGAAACTGTATGTCCTGCTTGAACAGTTTGCCTCCAGAAGTCAGTGTGGAGGGTTGTTAGAGAATTTCTTTATTCGGGAGGAAAATCTGCCTAGCTCTAGTGGCAAGGCTGAAGAAGGGTGCCCAGAAATAGCAAAGAAAATAAAGAATAAGAGAAGCTTTCTGCATTAATGCTGGTAATATCCAGGTTGGGAAAAGACACCCTTGAAATTTGCAGGAGTACTTTTTGGGACTGAGAATAAATTGTAGGTAAAAAGTGGATTGAATTCCTAAATTCTGAACTGCAAAATCTTATACCTTCCTTATTGTAAGATGACAAGCAATACCATCACTCATTGAGAATGCAGATCTAGCTCAGGTTTTTTTCTTTTGTATGACCTTCAGTTTCTCCATTTGCAAGGCTTGTCAGTGATTCATAATTGAGCCCTTCATCTCATGGGCTGGAGTGACCGATAATTTCTTATTTAATGAGGATAATGGGTGACAGGAGAGCAGGGGAATGTTCTTTTTTTAGGAATTCCATTTCATGAGCAATAATGCTAATGTTTCCTCAGTGTCTAGTTATCCTGCAAATTATTCAGGGAAACATGCAAATGAAAACCAGCACAGTTGGCAGATAGCAGGGCAAGGATTAATTTGTAGCACCCAGAACTTAGAAATTGAAGTTTACCCAGTAGAGCAGGACCTTGGTTCCTAAATTCAGAAGGAAATACATTGCAGTGTTGCCTCCAGAACTAAATCCGTTCAGTCATAGCTTCATGTAGCCATATCTTTAAAATCTCTACAGATGGATATTGTTTTATTGCTCCTAAAAACAGACTATCTTTGTTCCTTTTCTGGGGCTCACAGGGACTAGACTGACTTGTTGAACTTGAGCCTATGTTTTTGTGTGCATATCAGCAGAGCTATTTCACTATCCACTAAGGAGTGGCATAGGGTCACACTAAAAATATTTTGCTTGTTACTAGAAAGTACTCCTACATCACAAGGTGAAAAGTGCTTAAATGGACTGACTTAAAGGTATCTGCATCCTTCAGGTCTGATTATGTAGCAAAACACTGACAAATGAACAGGTCCCATTGAAGTCTGTCTATCAGGATCTATCTGCGTATTGCAGTGTATGTGGTAACACCAGCCATTTCTGGATGTGTGCATCCCAGCAGTTCTGGTAATTGCTGTTTGTGAAATGCCTGGGAAAACACTGTTGAAGAGAAGAGCTCCTAGTGAAGGCTTCTCGTGTGTTTTATAGGAGGCTGGGTCATTCTGCAGGGCAATTGTGCTCTGTCACAGATACATCAACAGAACTGCCTTTGAGTGGGAAACGTCCATAGCTGGAAAGAGAAATGGTTTTTCACTGTATGTGCATTGTTAGTGGCAAAAATCTATGGGCAGGAGAAGATGCTCGTAACTCTTCTAAAACCACTGTGTTCACAATGCATTTCCCAGTGAAAAAGCATCAGATTCTGCTCTTGTTGTTCAACTCTACTGTTAACATGGGACTGCTGTGACTAAGTCATTAGATTGGGTCTAAATGAATGACAAGAAGATGAAACAAGCTGATATACTGAGTCATTTGAGTAGAAGTTAATATTTTTTGCTTGATTTTTAGTGCAGAACTCAACTTAATGCTATCTGTGTGAGCTGAATTAATATTAGTTTTCCATCCAGGCATTAAATCTGTATGAAAATCTGTACGTGCAAGTGGGGTTGTAAAGCAATGCACACAGTGTTTTACCATGCTGAAAATGTGGGAAGAGTTCTTGTATCTGCATGCTTTGATGTTATAAATGTTAGAATTTGGAAGTCAGTGAAGACAACTGCTCCCAAGTTAGGGGAAAATTTGAGTCTGAAGTTGGAGCTCAGTGTGGGGCTGCCTCTTTCCTCCAGAGCTGTTCACCGAGTGCTACAGCAGTGATGAAGAACTGGCTGAGCAGCTGCTGACCTATTCCTGTGAAGCCTGGGGAGGGAGCAATTGTCTGGAACTAGCAGTGGAAGCTAAAGACCAGCAGTTCATTGCACAGCCAGGGGTGCAGGTAATGTCCATGGAAAGAAGGTGCATAGATTACTGTAACTCTTAAAAAAAATAAAGTAAAAAAACCCATATATTCTCGTTGTGGAAATGCTACATCCACATGAACTGTCTGTGAAAGGCCAATGATCAGACACTGTCTTTGTGGAAGTGAGAGCCTCTGGGCAAGGTTTCCCAGCGTCGTGAATACTGAACTTTGCACAGCAGCAGTGTCCTGCAGCGTGCTCACAGAACCAGTGTCTGCACTGCAGTGAAATGCATCCCAGGGAGCACTGGCTGTGGCTGTTAGGAGACAGCGTGTGTGGCTCCTTCTCTTGAAATAGGAGCTGGCTGATTTGTCCACAAATGCTAAGTCAAGAGGGGAAGATTTGATTTAGAGCTGTAAATCATAATGAGCTGGGTGATAAAGACTGCCTGAAGTGATTTCTCCCTTGGCATGACCCCCATGTGTGCACAGTATGGATGTACTGCCTGGTGTGAAGTGCCTCCTAAATCAGGTCAGGTCCTGATCAGCCTCATTTCAAACTCCCAGTAGCGTGGAGGATGGCTGTGCTGAGGAATCAGCACACTGCTACTGATGCTGAAAGCTTTCTGTATTGTTGAAACAGGAATCCTAGTTATTTTGATTGAAATATCAAGGTTTTGGGATTTTTTACTAAATCAAATATCCTTTAATAGCATTCCTGGGTTATTTTGTTGCTGTTAGAACAAATGAGGATATTTTCTTCTTCCTTGCAGAATTTCCTTTCCAAGCAGTGGTATGGAGAGATTTCAAGAGATACTAAGAACTGGAAGATTATATTCTGTCTGTTCTTTTTCCCTTTAATAGGCTGTGGTTTCATCTCATTCAGGTAATCAGCTGGCTTCTCATTAGTAAAAGGAAAGCAAATCAATTAACCATAGAATCATGGGGCAATTCAGGCTGGAAGGGACCTCTGGAAATCATCCAGTCCGACCCCCTGCTTGAAGCAGGGTCAGCTAGAGCAGGTTGCCCAGGACTGTGGAGACTCCACAGCCACTCTGGGGAACCTGTGCCGGTGTTCAGTCACTCCTCAAATAAAGATATTTAATGGCTGAATGAGCTTTTGACAGATGATGTCCTCACTCTGATCTGGAGTTAAGGTGTGCGATTTGGCTTGTGAATCTGCAGTCAGTGGATGCAGAATGGCATTACCTTTAAAGTAATGTCCTGTGCTAGACTTTGCACCGTTCTCATTTTCACTTTGCTGAAGAACACAAGTGTTTCCAGGCACAAGAGCTATGTTTTGAGATGTTTTCCCTATTTTAATTCCTCAGGAAAAAGCCTGTGGAGAAGAGTAAGAAACTCTTATTGTATTATGTGTCTTTCTTCACTTCCCCTTTTGTGGTCTTCTCCTGGAATGTCATCTTCTACATCGCTTTCCTGTTGCTCTTCGCCTACGTATTGCTTATGGATTTCCAGAAGGAACCTACCGCCCTGGAGATTATCCTTTACGTGCTGGTCTTCATTCTTCTTTGTGATGAAGTGAGACAAGTAGGCAGCGCTTGCAAACCAAAAATGTTTAGTGCTAGGTTAAGAGCCTTGTGTTTTTTTCTCTCCTAGTAGCGTAAGGCAGTGAAGGCTGCTTCTAAATTACAGGAGAGCCACTTCTTGGGAGATATGTTCAGGCAACTCAAGGCTCAATGAATATTCCACTCCCTCCAATGTTTAATTCCTACTTCTGCCCCAATAGCTGCAGTGTCCATGCACCAAAAGGGATGTGTATTGACTTTGAGGCTGTGTGGATAAGCTGATGCCAGTGAAGACATTTCTCAGGAATGCTTGGCTTGGATTGTCAAAGTTGAGAATAGGAGGTTATATCTAACACGTTTATCCAGGTGCATACCTCTAGATCAAGTGATTCCTGCCTCTGTTTTTCACATCCCCTCCACCTTTCTCTTGTTTTGACCAATGAACAACATATTGTTATGTATTTCTGTTTATCTTGTAATCATAAATACAGTTTTTACTAGCTTTGTGTGGTCCCAAGGACCAGCTTTAGACTGCCTGCATTGCTTGTGCTGGTGTGGGGACAGTGTGCAGGACTGCCTTTATAGCCAGCTGCATAGCTGATATTCTTCTCACTTCATATATAAGGGGACCTATAAAACTTGTTGGTTTTCAGACAAGTGGGTCTCTACCAGTCAGCATTCAGAATAGTGGGAAGATGCTGGGGAAATCTGAAGAGAAATGGGTGTGTGGTTTCAGTGCAGAGCTGCTCTCTGGTTGTCCTAAGACATTAGTCTGCACATGAGTGTTTGTGGGTGATCTGCTGTATCAGCCTACCCTGCAATAATATTTCTTACATGAGCTCGAATGATATAGCTGAGTGTTGAAGTTACTGTGCTTAACTTGCTGGGTGGTCTTTTTCCTTTCTAATAGTCAAGGTTGTAACCTGTTTAAGGCAACTTTACTTGCTAAGGAAAATGTTGCAATGAAAGCACTAATAGAGTGTTTGTTTCTGCTGGGGTTCTGATGTCTCTGGACCTGTCCTTGCACTTCCTGTGTGTACCCAGCAAAAATCCTGGGGAAAGCCTTAGGGATAGAAACCTTTTTTCCTACCAATGTCACTATTTCTCATTACCCTGAGCAGGTGGAACAGCTTCAGATCCCAGTAGTCCTATTCATAGCTGGTGGCCAGACTGTACCAATTTGATTGTGGGAGTGGAGGCAGCTAAAACCAGAGACTTTATTGAAGATTTGAAGTTATCTTAAGCCAGTGTTCTGTCTTCAAACCTATTTTGCTAAGGAGCAAAATGCAGAGCAGTGTCCCAATCCTCTAAGCTTCTCAGGAAACTTACTCCCTGGCATCCTCTAAGATAGATTGAGCGTGCACTGGGCTAATTCTGCAGTCAAAATAGTGTCCGTGTCCTTAATATTTTTTTTAAAAAAAGAGGATTGTATTCAGATTTTGTTTTCACATCAAGGGAAAAATAAGAATGATGTTGCCTAGTGTCCCACTACAGCTGCTGTAGTCAGATAATGAGTTTTGGGAAGAAATCAGTCCTCTGACGAGTGGTGTGTCTGTGGAGGTGAGAGCTACTAGACGTTGTTCCAAATTTAAAGCAGATTGTTTCATTGTTCAGGAAAACTGAACTGTTTCTGAACCACAAGCCACTGGCTCAGGCTTGTTTTCACTCCTGATGATACTAAAGATTTTTCAAGTAGCCAGAGGTACTTTGTGATATCCCATTTAGAGCTGTCATGGCAATAGTGAAATTGGAGATGCCTTTCTCCTGCTATCTTAGCCACATGGATGTAGCCTCCAGCCAGGTGAGTGGGCAGGGTTATGGCATGTGCAGGAAAGCCTCGTTTTCTCAGAGAAGGAATCTGGACAGAAGCACATTAACTCTTAGCTGTGGGAACTACTTGATATTTGAAGGACTGAACTGCACGGCAATCTCAGTTGCTCTTACTTGCACGCATCTGCCTGTTTTCCTTCTTTCTGCTGTAGTCCAAAACCTGTTTCTTTTCTTCCATCCACAATTGTGCCCTTAATAGAGGAGGCATCAAGCTTAAACTTGATGCATTTAATACAGCTTAGTGCAATGATACATTTTTTGCTTTGTGAAAGACGTGGGCCCTGCACATCCAGCTGTGCACATAAAATACCAGTTCACTGTCATGTATAGCAAGACAACTTATGTTTGATTCAGGGACTTGTTAGACAGAAACCACTCAATGTCCTGGGTGTCAGACATGCTGTCCCCAGCCAGTGCTCAACCTTTGGTGCCTTAAATAGTAAGAAAGCTGTGTGTTGATCCCAAGATGCTGAAATAGCATTTGGTAATATTGTGATGCTGCCACACCTGTCCATCTTTAGCAATGCATCCAGGCATGTGAAGATGATGCAATAATTGTGCACCTGAAATAGCAAAGCGGGACTTTCTAATTAGAGCTTCTCCTACATCTAGGAGAAAACTCTCCATCTCTATTTCCTGTGAAAGTGCTGAGAGCAGAACTGCCTCCCTTGGATCTGCCAGTTAGAAATTCACTGAGCAGTACTTTACTAAGCTTTGGTTGTTTCAATGAAAATTAAAAAGAAATATGACCAGGGACTTGGTTTATTTCTTCAGGCCTGGGGGAGGTTTCTCCTGCTGAAGTTACTTGTCCTAATGAGTCACCTCTGACTTGTATCCAGAAGTTGGTTCTTGTGCAAACTCTGGATCCAGGGTGCAGTACCAGTCTGGGAATGGGCAGAGATTCGCACTAGACTTGCGATTCAGAAATAGAGAGCAAGGGAGTTAGAAGAATGAATTGAATCTGCATCTCTGATCAAAAGCATGTGTGGTGGTTACTTTCTGCTCTTTTTCCCTTTCCAGTGGTACATGAATGGCAGTAAGTATTTCTCAGATCTGTGGAATGTTATGGATACGCTAGCAATCTTCTACTTCATAGCAGGGATTGTGTTCAGGTAAGTTGATATCTTTTTGTAGCCATGTTATGGCTTTGCTTCCTTTCTGGATTTTGACTACAACATGTAACAAGATTCTGGGAAATGACCTGTTCAGGAAACTCCCTGCTCTTTGTGAAGGCCTCAGTGCTGCCAGATCTTGACACTAAATCATTAAAAGCAAATAAAGAAATAAAATAAACAACTGGGGGAACGTCTGTATGCTATGTTTTCTCTTTTTTTTGTTTAATGGAAATTGAGTCTATCCCTGGAATCAAAGGTGGGTTTCCTAAACTCAGATCTTTCTGGGCCAGCAGGAGAGCCCTTCTTTTAATGCTTAGGTTTGGATGAGCATGTTTAGAAGATGATGAGTGAAGTAGGCTTAAGTTTCATAACAGTGCTTTCAAGACTGGCTGTGTAGAGCTCATCAGATAAAGTTGCAGGGTAAGATGGCTGATATCTCAGAGTCAGAAGTTCTTTGGGGTTTTCCCTGGCTCCTATTATTGGCTGTTTAGTATGGTAATCTGGGCCTTTGAGCTTTAATGTGTTGTGTTTAGGGGGACTGTAATCGTACCTACAATAATCTAACAGAATGTCATTAGCTCATAACTGTTTTACATGAATGGGTGGGTTAACAACCATGACAAAGAAATGATGGGAACACATTTTACAGTGTGATTGTTCAGTCAGCTGTAACTTATTCTTGCTGCTTAGGTGCAGCAGAGCGGTCATTGCATTGTGATGTTTTTGGAGGGCTGTGGGAGTAGCTAGACGTACAAGATTGCTGTTAATAGTTGTAAAGGGGAAGTGGAGACACAACTATGATGTAGCTAAGATAGGAAGGGTGTAAACAAAGTGTGCATTAACCAGTTCTACCACCTGTCATCAGGTGGGAGAGGGCTTGGGGCCCCGCATAGCTGTGCTCTGTTTTCTAGTTACTTTCCACTCCCAATGTCAATGTTTCATTTTACTTGACTTCTGTGTGCTTTACTCAGTACTTCTCTTCGTTTTCTTTTACTGTCTCCACCAGGCTTCACTCATCTGATGAAAGCTCTTGGTATTCTGGGAGAGTCATTTTCTGTTTGGACTACATAGTTTTCACTCTGAGGCTCATCCATATTTTCACAGTTAGCAGGAATCTAGGACCCAAAATTATTATGCTGCAGAGGATGGTAAGATTCTGGCAGCTACTCAAGAGAGTCTAAATAAATGATGTGACACCTTGTTTTTCCTCAAGTGAAGATCACCACTGTTCTGATGATGGTAGCAAGTTATCTCCTCTTAAATCTGCTAAACAGGATTGATTAAGAATTAAATAGGACCTAATTAAGAACAGGACCTTTTCCTTTACACAGGGAGAGTATAAAGATCAGGCTGAAGAACAGAAGAGGAAATCTGCTTCCTGGTACCTTTTGTTCTATATGTCTCAAATGTTTCAGTGGCAATGATGATAAATGATATATAGGAGGAGGATGATTTCTGTCTGTCATTGCATCCATCACACAAAGAACTGGAGAAAGGGTGGTGAGGAGCCTCTCATGGAGTGTCCTGGCTGATTGTGTCCTTCGTAGCTGGTCAGGATGTTTCATAGCAGACTGTGAAAGGTAATAGGAAGAGAGCGGAGTTCCATGTGATACAAATGTGCCCTACTGTAGGTGTGGGAATGAGGAGCATTGGAGAACTGGAGTATGTCTGCTTAAATCTGTGCATGTCACCTGGAGCTGATCTTCCCTCCAGTGCTACCTCTGCGTGCACACACACACATACTCCAAAGAAAAGAGGTTTGAAGTGCAGTCATCGTAGGGAGCATTTGGAGAATGGTACTCATAGGGCACATGAAGTGAGTGTTGGTAGATGTCTTTACGGAGAAGTTTTCCCTACCTTTCTGCATTTCTACAATGGCTGGGTTGTCTTGTGCTATAGCAAAAGGATTGGCATATATGGAATTTAAAAGCCAGCTGTGTGGTGATAATGGCAGTAATAGTGTGGTCTGCAGCTTACTGGGAAGGCTTTGTACCACTGCTGCAAAGCTGAACTCCATAGATCACCTGATCTTAGAGTGCCTTATGATATGGAAGCAGCAACACGGGATTGTTTCCTGTACATCTTTATCTTGTTTGGCCTTCTTCAAAAGGGATGTAAGTCTGATAACGGAGATGCCTGTGGCTAGTGGAAAGGCAGATCTTTGTGGAGGTGGCTCTGCCATAAATGGGAAAGCTTAGCTGGGATATTGTCAGTCCTCAGTTATCTGCATATTGTTAAGAGCCAGAAATTCATGAAACTATTAGCCAGTGTCTGGACTATAAACACTAGTTTGAAGCCACCCAGAGTGGCATTTTCGGAAGTGGTGGCTGCTTTCACCTGGCACTCAGCTGCAGGGTCTGCAGCTACAATTGCTGCATAAATAGTCTTCGTATGTGGATTTGGCTTTTGTGGGTGAAGCCTGTCTAATGCTAGTGGGATATCCTGTATTCTGAAGTATGCCTTAGTTTTATGGTTGTGTAAGCATTTGTTGAAATCCCCTCAGTGGGAATGGTCAATTATTTGTGTGTGTCTTGGTGATTGTAAATTTCTGAAGCAGGGATCTGCAAACTTGTGTTAAAATGGCGCTTTTCTAATATTTGTTCTCCACCCTAATATCAAGTCAAAGAGGGGAAAAAAAGCCACGTGTGGCTTGTAACAAGCATGCAGTGGGGCACTGATGTGTTTGCTTGTTGTCCTTTTTCAGATGATCGATGTCTTCTTCTTCCTCTTCCTCTTTGCTGTGTGGATGGTAGCCTTTGGTGTGGCCAGACAAGGCATCCTGAGGAAGAATGAGCACCGCTGGGAGTGGATATTTCGATCAGTCATCTACGAGCCATACCTGGCTATGTTTGGCCAGTACCCTGNCTATGTTGACCCCTCTCCTCCAAGCAGCAGCAAGGCAACGTTTTACATCTGGTGGGGAGGCGAGGAAGGAGCAGGCCACATGCTTTGTGGACAGTGGCAGTATGTGGGGCTGGACCCAACAGAAAGAGAGGGAGAGGGCTCACTGTTTGCTTCTCTGTTCTTGCTCTCTGAGGTACCACCTACAACTTTGACCGCTGCACCTTTTCTGGGAATGAGTCCAAGCCCTTGTGTGTGGAGCTGGATGCCAACAACCAACCTCGCTTCCCAGAGTGGATTACCATCCCCCTGGTCTGCATTTACATGCTCTCAACTAACATCCTGCTTGTGAACCTCCTCGTGGCCATGTTTGGGTAGGTAAAAAAGGAGCAATCACTTGCTTGGGATCTCTGTATCAATATCCTTCTGAGAAAGGGAATGAAGTCCTGGAAAACAGCAGGAAACCAGCTCTTGGACTTTGTATCTTTTACAGAGGAATTGCTGGCAGTAATCTGGACAGATTGAAGCAGCTTGAAATAGACCTCTCAAGTTAAGGGTGTGGTGTGGGAAGGTGAACAAAGGCCAAGTTATTCAGCATTTCTCACAGCAGTCTGATCAAAACTGCTACAACTCCTGGGGATGGATTGCTGCCTGTTCTTTCACTGCTTCTTTAAGCATCCTTTGCACAGCGGGCTCAGTACAAACCCCTGTGGTTCACACAGGGAGTGATAGCTGGATCAGTGCTTTGCCAAGTAGGAATTGTTGCACAACTGACCTTGCTAGTCTAGAAAATGAGTTATCACAGTCTTTTTATGACACTATGTTTTTTTTATTAACCAGAACTGCTGTGTGGTGATGATGGGTCTGTTACTGCTCTGGTGGACTTGCTATTCATTGTTTTGACTTATAGCACAGGCAATGGGCCGTATCTCCTTGGGACATACAAAAGAACTTTGAAAAACGCCATCACCTCTGTTTTTATATGGTAATTTATCTGTCTGTGAGTCTACCAGTCAGGCAGCCTATCCTGGCATCTTGTGAGGTGTTACACCATGTAGATGGATCAGACACCTTAAATGTGGTGCTGGTAACTGCTGATCTTATCACATAGCCAGCACTGAACTGCAAAATAAAAATGGTGGCTGTTGTGCACATATTGAGTATATATTGACTGCATTGGGACCAGCAGGAGCAGGGAAAAGTTTCCTCAGCTTCTTCCAGAAATCTTTGTTGTTTGCACTGCAAGCTCTGTCACAGAGTTGAGTTAATAATGAGAAGTCCTTCATCTCAGACTGCAGGAGTGTATTGCCCTCCTGTCTCACTTCGGACTTGTGAATACAGTTGGATTGGTGCTGTGGCTCTGTTCTCTTCCCAGCCCTGCTTCTTTTCTGCTTTACGCTCCTTTGCAGCGTAACAAAAATACTTGTAACCACTGGGTATCATTCTTGAGGTCCACTATGTTTGGTTTTGTGTGTTTTGGTGGTACCTTGGCAGTGACAGGCTTGGCAGGAATTTGCTTTTGCAACAAGAGTATTTACAGGAACTGCTAAGGACTCCTGGTTTGCCTCAAGAGGATATCCCTTCCAAAGGAGAGTGCCAATTTTTCCTGGCCTGAGATGAGATGTATTAGTGTGATGAGTTGAGAATGCCTCAGCTTTGGGATCTGCTCTACCCTATGCTCTGAACTTTTTTCCCATGCTGAGCTGGACTCCAAGGACAGTCAGAAATGTGATTTTTGGCAGAGCAGCTAGTACTGGTGCAGTGTAACTTATTTATTGCACGTATGTTTTCCTAACCTGCACAGGACCTAGTGACAGAAGACAATGCTTATAGTCCCTAGGAAGGGTGAAAGCAATTCACGTTAATAAATAGAAGTGTAGCAGTAAGACAGCTCTACCCTAGAAGCCTTTGATATTTGTTAGAACACTTATTTTAACAGCACCTAATGATCATTGCTCTGGTTTGTTCCAGTTATGCCAGTAAAAACCTAGTTTTTGCCAGTTCAGCTTATTTTGTGGATGGACCCAGCATGAATTCTCCAATGACACTCTCAGAACATTGCATAGTTCATTTTAACAATAGACTGAATGATTTGATCAAGCAGAAGTGTTGCATTGTACTGAACTCATGAAGCCTGGTGGGCAAACAGTAATCCCAGATGTTTTGTTCTTGATGCAGTTAGAAATGGGTAAATCTGAGATGGTTCCTCCTAAGACCAGTGTGTACATAGTATTTGTCAATCTTCAATAATGCTGATGTCTATTAGACACCAGTCCAATCAATGTGTCTATATGTTGTAATTACAATTTTATATTAATTTTAATAACAGAATCCAACTTTTTCTTTGCATCCAGTATGTCTTAGCTGAAAAGGATGAATATTACACTTTAGATACTTCTTAAATTCAGGGTTGTGTTTATCTTCTAAAACAAAAGATAATTTCCACTGGGTGAAGGTTTTAGCTTATCTCATGCAAAGGTCCATTAGGAACTCAACACAGATGTTTTGGAAACATCCACCTGCCATTTAATGTCAGCAATGAAAGGTCAGGCAGTCTGTGAGCTGTTTGCTCTTGTGGTTGTTGCTTTGCTGGGTTCATACAGTGCTTAGTACGCTAGGTTTGATTTGTGCCTGGAGCATTCTTAATGCCTCCACAAAAAAAGTCTCAACTTATTTTATTTTTTTGTAAATTTTCTATTTTTAGGGTTTTAGGATTTTTGGGTTTTGGTTGATTTTTTTTGCTTAGAAAGAAGTTAGCTGATAATTAATGAGACACAGTATCTTGCAAAGAAGCATCCTGTTTTTGAGTGTCTAGACTGGAAAAAAATTGCCTAGAGCTAAGGTAGTGAAAGTATCTGGAGTATTTCCTCCCTGTTCCTATTTGTTCCAGTTTATTTGTAACTTCAGTCTGTTTTTTTTCTATGGCCTTAGTTCCTCTCATTTTCAAATTGCTCTCTACAAAGGATGACAAACCAAATAACCTCTTAATCAGTGAAAATTAGCAGGTCTAGGATGATTTTATGTAAGCATGCCCTTATATAATAACGAGAAATGCCACGTTACTTGGCTCTGGAGGTCTTTGAATAACACTGTACATATTTTCTCTCTCTTCACCTGCTAGTTACACCGTTGGATCAGTACAAGAGAACAATGACCAGGTGTGGAAGTTCCAGCGTTACTTCTTGGTCCAAGAATACTGTAGTCGCTTGACTATCCCCTTCCCTTTTGTCATCTTTGCCTACATATTCATGGTGATGAGGAAATGTTTCAAATGCTGCTGTAAGAAAGAAAGTAAAGAGCCATCTATTTGTTGTGAGTAGGATTACTCCTTACTGCCTAGAAGTCAGCTCAGTGGGAGGTGCATTGCAACTCTTCCATGGCATGGTGTGCTCAAACCAGGCAGTTAGTGTTTGGGGAAATTTTCAAGGGCAATGTAGACCCTGGAGGAGGTGGTTGTACTGGAAATGAGGAGCAGCTCATTCACGTTCTCCAGCAAATGCAAAACCACTGTGTTGGTGGAAACCTCTTTGATAAGATTCAAATCAAAGCCCTTGGCTGTTTCTCAGCCATCATCTTTTTTTAGTACTCAAGGTTCACTCTCTTTGGGATACGGGGAATTATACTCAGAACTCCTTATGCTAAAACTCCAGCTGAGCATTGTTGTGATCCCCACCCTCCGATAGCTTTGGTTTTGGTCTGGTTACAGAGCTTTTGTATCTGCCCAGAGACCTGCTCCACTTGAGTACTGTGCAGTTAGCCAGTGCTTTCTCATCCAAGCCATTTCAAGGCAGAATTACCCCATGTATGTCAATCAATTAAGTCTTCAAATTAATCCTATCAGTTTAGGGCTGCCTATGCTGCTTCCTAGCTTTGAAAGTGTTTGGGGGTTTTTTTGTATTAGAGCACTGAATAAATTCATTCAGACCCTGCAGCAGCTGAGTGTCATCTTCATGGTCTGCATGAAAAATGTAAAGCACCCCATTTGTCATTAGCGTCTGGTAGTGCACCCCTTCTGCACTGTTCCTAAGTGACAGAGATCCCTGATCCTGCATGCTCTGAATGTTTAGAACTTGTACAAGAGGTAGTCTTAGTCTCTGCTTGCCACTATGGAATTATATTCTGGAATTGCATTTCTTTTTGTCCTTCCATTACAATCTCCCAGCTAAGACAGCTTGTAGCTGCTAGGGCAGCCTAGTAGAGCCCAATCTTCTTCAGAGGCTCTTTTGCCTGCTGGAGGGTGATTGAAAGAGAATGCGGAGTCTCCTGGCCCTCTGGGCATGGCCAAATGGGCAACCTGCCTCAAAAATGCAGGAGTGGCTGAGTCAGTCCTCTAGATATTTCCCCCTTATTTACTCTGTCAGAGGGCACAGACAAATTGTTTTAACAAGCTTTTTCTCCCCAACAAATGAAGTGTTTTCCCCTTTTTTTTTAAAAGTGCCATTCAGAAGCAGATGAGAGGATAAGTTGGGTTAATTGACAGACTTACTGCCATCCATCAACAACCTGACTGTTGCCCTGCGGCACAGGTTGGATTTGTTAATTTAAGAGAAAGATGCCTGCTTCGGGTTGTAAAAATTCCTTAGCACTGACTGAATCATTTTGGCAGTCCAAATCACTGTTTGGTTTCCTTGCTCGGGAGGTTGTTTAACTGCAGATATTTCTGCGCAAGTGATGCACAGTTGTTGTTGCTGTTCTAAAAGCAAATGGAAGAATTAGAGCCAGAGTATCACTGTGGTTGAGCTAGTGAAAGGAACTGAGAACTGCATGGAGAAAGTGCACTAATTAATGTATTGGCTATTGCAAATTCTTGGCTTCCCCACTTTATGGAAATGGTTGAGGTTTGGGTGCTTAAGTGCCTGTCCATATCTGAGAGAACAACTAAGGCTGTGTGGGGTCAGAGGAGCACTGGGTGTGAGAAGTGGGACTTCAGTCATTTGCCAGCTGTGGGCTGCTTCTTTTTAAGCTAAGTTGTGTTTTTTATTAAAACCCATGTGGGTTGTGCTGCCCTGTTGGAACAGGATAAAATGCGAAAGTATTATCCTAAAGGATTTTGATGCCTCAAAGTGGTTTGCTCTGTGTCATTCTTCAATTTACAGCATCAACAAGAGATGCTTTTTAGAGAAGACAATGCTTCATCATTTTGTGACATTTTAGTTCAATGATAAGTCATACAGCATGGTTCTTAACACATGATACTCCTAATGATCCAATATGGGATAATGTAGAAACAAATGGAAAGCTTAAACATGGATAGGAACTTCCTGGAATGTCCTATGCTTGTTTGTATTATATATAAATGCCATCCTATAGCTGCCATTTCACAAAGCACTCGCATTAGCCAAGACTTTTGGATTTTGAGGTTTTTGTTCTTATTTGCTTTTTTTAACTAACTCTGGTAGACAGGAGCATACAGTAAAATGCATTAATGTCTGTTTATCAGAGCTGTGTCACAGGTTGGAAGTGGGGCTGTGAATGCTCTGGATGCAGAAGAAGGGAATCGTTAGCCTCTGAATGCAAGCACTACCCCAGCCTTATTGTGTCTTGGCATTGGAAAGGCAAATTAACTGAATCTAGTGGTGTTGTTTTTCTTTCGTATACATTTTCCAGGCTCAAAAAATGAGGACAATGAAATTCTGGCATGGGAAGCTGTCATGAAAGAAAATTACCTTGTCAAAATCAATACCAAAGCAAACGATTCATCTGAAGAGTACGTCTGTCCTTCTTTGTCTTTGCTCTCTTAACTTTCTGTTAAATATTTTCAGTGAAGTCAAGTTTTCAGCAGCTCTAAATATTTAGATAAATAAACTAAGCATAAGTGTGCCTTTGCTTTTTAACTAAAATGGTGGCTTTTTTGTTAGCTGCTGCAAACTGTCTTCAGAAATAGTTAATTGGGATGGTTTTATGCTACTGGCAATATTTCAAGGGTGATAATGGCATATTATGCACATGGTAGCGAGGTAGATGCATTAAACACACTTGTTTGGAATGTCCTTCACAGTATTTCTCAAATTATTTCACCTTTCTGTACCTGAGTCTTTCTGTTTGGTGTGAGGGGCTGGAACTAGATGATCTTTAAGGTCCCTTCCAACCCAAACCATTCCACGATTCATTCTATGATTCTATTTTACCACTGGAGAAGAAAATGTTGTCTTCCTGTAGTGTTTTAAGGATTCATCATGGAAAGCAATGCTATAGCTGACTGGTTCTGCAACATTGTGCAGTTAGCACAGAATATTTAGTGTTAGACCTGGAATATCAAGCACTCCCATGGCATTGATTATATGGAAGTCTGTACTTAATAGCATGAGTAGGAAAGACCTCTGGAGAGGGGAAGACGCTATTTAGAATGGTGGCATTTGAAGGTTGATGACTTGGACTACTCTTTTTTGACTACCAGATCAGGACGNGAATGGTGGCATTTGAAGGTTGATTTTTTGACTGCCAGATGAGGACACTTTATCTTTGGGATCTGTTTTGGTCTTTTTAAAGTAATAGTATAAAAGGAAAGAGAAATATAAAGAAAGCTAGAAGACAGCAGCAGTAACCTGCTATGTATGATGGTGTAATTCTGAAGCTAGCTTCCAGCAGCTCTAGTGTTTCCCTAAATCAAATATAAAGGTAGAGCTGATAAGGACAGGAAAGACCAGACTCTTCCATTGCCCCTCTGCCCCTGCTGTGGATGTTGCTGTCCACAAGTGCTTATGTTAAGGCTGCCCAGAGGCACTCAGCATTGCATAAGAATCCAAACAAATACAAAAAAAATAGCTTTTGTACTGGAAGCAAAAGGGAAAATGTAATAGTGCAGCACTAACAGTAATTCATATGTTGGTTAATATCTGTAATAAACCCAATGCCAATCCAGCTGCAGCCTTGCCTTCTTGAAAGGGTGACAGTCTGGTGTTCTCAAGCAGGGGCATCTGCAGACAATTGGTTTTGTAACTGATCTCTGGCTACATTCAAAGAGGGCAGTCTTTTGATGACGCCAGAGTCTGTGCTTGCCTTAGCTTCACTCTTTGGCCAAAGATGAGGACTAGATCTCTTGGCTCCAGATAGAATTCTGCTGCCCAGGTTTGCAAAGAGGGGGTGGTGGTTAGCCAAAGCGTCTCTACTACCTGGATTCAGACCTCTTTTCTGTGTCCTCTTTCTGTTTTCAGAATGGTGCATCGATTTAGACAACTGGATGCAAAGGTACTTGTGTTTGAAACTGCTCTGGGGGTGGGCCTCAGTCTGGTAAAGCAGATGCACAAGGAAAATGAGCATGTGCAGTCTTTGTTACGATTGCAAATACCTGGGGCTTTTTTAATGTGCTCCTTTGAACCTTTGATTCCGTATGTAGCTTCATATTGTGCTGGAAAATGAAGTAAAAAGATACTTGCTTAGCTTTGAAGAAGTGTTTCTATCTTATAAAACTTCAGTATTCTGCTGTGTATCAGGCCCAGGAAACACGGATGGGAAGAAGGGGCATTACACACTTAGACTATACCCTTCTCACACGTGTTCTGTCCAGTTTAGCTTCTGGTGCTGAAGGCAGGAGGTAATTAATCCTATTTTTTTGTTCTTGTTGTTTAAGTTTTGCTTATAAAAAGAAGTGGCAGTTCAAGTATACTGTGGCAAGCCTTCAGATAGCATGGGCAGCACCTGTAGGTAAACAAAGGATGCTCCATACATATTGCAGGGTAGGAAGACCTTTAATTATTATTAAAATGACCAATTCTCATCTGATTTACAGAAACATCTTGTGTAGAACCAATTCAAATCTACCAGTCTACTATAGAGCACATAATTATCAGAATTGTCATACAAGTATACTTTTTGTGACTGTGATACTGAGAAGACCTTCACAATGGGTATTTTTCGAGGCTTGATTGAATTATGTGTTTTGCCTCTGATGTGGGGAGTTGCTTTGATGTGAAGAACAGATTTTTTTTAGAAGTCCAAGAGTGACAAGACCCACATATACTTCAAAATGCTGCTTCTGATTGCTGTCGAATAATTTAGATTACAATATAATAGCTTGCTTTCAAGACTGAAATGGAAATGGTGGGCAACCAAGTATATGTCTAGTGATGCTCCTCTTGAAACTGTAAGGAAATGCAATAACTTTAATTCTTTACTGGAAAGTAATACCCAAATCCTACCTCTTATTCTGTGAGGGAATACCTTACAGCAAGCCGATTTGTCTATGCCTGCCTTCAGCTTTAATGACAAAAACGTACTGAGACCAGCGCTTAGGAGCAGTGCCCTGGAGAGCAAGACACTCCAGGGATGTCTCACTTGAGCTGATGTCCTAAAAATGAGTATGAGGACATAACTAAGTCCTAGTCATGAACGTTGATCATGGGGTAAACCTTTCTTTGAACTTGATGCGAATGTCCCACGGAATAATGGACTTCAGTTATGGCATGTGGAGGGTTTGAAGGCAGCTCCATGTGCTGGAGTGAATGCTCCACAGAACTCCACTGATCTGAAATCCCTACTTAGAAGGAACACAAGGAAGATGGAGTATGGATGGGAGCTTGTAGCTGTCATGATGCCTGCTTGTTAACTAGGTGAAATGCATTAGGGCTCACTGCATTAATTGCATTGATGAAAACTGTGATTGGGAGTGCCCTTTCAAGCACTGTTGCATTTGGTATAATTTTTGGAGAGGTAGTTACTCATTACTCATCTTACTAGCATTGCTTTCCTGTGAAAAGCAATATTAACACTGCTTCGTTTGCCACCACAGTGTGACTACTGAATAGAGAAGCTGTCGGTTATTCCTTTTGAAGTAGTGTCTGGCATCCACAGGGTAGCCAGGAGTTCAGATAAGGGTTTTGTGCCTGTTGTTGCTGAAGTTGTACGGTATTTTGTAGGGTATGTATGTTCTAGGGAGTTTTAAGGTACTTACTGCTGCTTGCTTGCTTGTTTTCTCTCTTCCTTTCCCTTTATCCCAAGCTGTGATTGTCTGTTGGGATGAGTTAGATTGACTTTATATAAACAAAGATTCTTTTTTTTTTTTAATTCTTCAGCTGTCTGATTTGAAAGGCCTTCTGAAAGAGATTTCCAGCAAAATCAAATGAATGCAGCTAAAATCCAAGAGGAGCTACCTGAGCAGGGTAAGCCCTCCCTAAATCTGTTCTCTGACTTGAATAAGTTATCAGCATCTGTGATGTTAAATTGATATGTCTCTGGAAAAAGAGTTAGTATTAATTTTTGATGCTTGTATTGATGTTGTCTAATATTTGAAAAGAAATAAGAGCTAAATTCTCTTCCACATTTGTTTTTTCTGAAAAATATAATTTTCCATCTGGTGTTTCTAACAATTTTTGGCACTGTTTAAAATATCTTATTTTGCTCCATTACCATTGAAAATCTGAGTAACTCAAGGTCATTTGAATTGTCTTTGTATTGGCCCTCTGGCAAATTAGGATGCTGAGCCTGGATCCTTTATAGTTGGTTCATTTTAACTCTGAAGAACATAAAAACCAAATCAAAAAGTCAGAATTGTGGGCAGGAAGAAGGTTTATTTTCCCACTGTCAAAGTTAGGGCATTATGACAGATCACTCTGGCCTTCCTGTGTCCTCTACGATAAACTACAGAGTGAAGAGTGAAGAGAGTCCCCAGAGCTGCGGTTCAGTGGCTGGTCATGAGCCTTGTGTCCTTTTTTATCAAGTTACGTGGAAGAACTGGTTGGAACCACATGTTCCAGTGGGCTGTGAAAAGCAGGCAGAACACGGATGGACGCAGAGAACTCTGTTTCATTAAAGACAGCAGATTAAGAAGTGTTACTATTGGCATGGATAACCTGGAATGACTTGATCAGCCTGAACATCAGAGCCCAGCTTCTCCTATAGGGTATTTTTCTGCAAGACAGCTTATACTTGTGCCAGATGTTCCTGAATCAGTTGTCTGACCACTTTTCAGGGATGACTTCACTTGACCTGAAGTTCAATCTAGTTATGAATGACTTGCAGCCACCCAGTAAAATCCACCAAGGATCTCCAGTTACTGGGCATTTTCTTGGATGCAGTAAACTGCGAGTCACCAAGAGAACAGGCTGTAAAATAACGAAACTCTGGGGGCCATTTAGTCCAATTCTGCTCAAAACAGCACCAGTTCAGATTAAAGGTAGCTGCAGTTTAGCTGAAAAATAGGATTCAATTCAGTAAGAACAAATGCAAATTTTATAGTTACCTAGGAATTACTGGCTGCACAGGCATGAAATGGGGGGAAACCTGATGAGACAGCAGTTCTGCAGAAAAGTGTCTGAAATGGAATATTAGATATCTGATACTTTGTTGTCTGAGAGATGTATGAAGTAATCCTCCTGCTGCTCCTAGCGCAGTGAATCCTCAGTTGAGTACAGCATCCAGTGCTAGCACTAAGCTCCAAAGGAGATGATGGAGTGACTGGAGAGCATTCAAAACAGTGACAAGAGCAGTTGAAGGTCTTAACAAATAATCTGTAGAAAGGAGTGAATAAATGATGGTTAAATAGCCTGGTAAAGATGATATCTGTTTATGATGGAGCTTGTGAAAACAACCTGTCATTATAGATAAGTGTCTCGGAAAGATGGAGTCTCTTTCCAAGTTATGCTTGGCAAACTATCTAGATGGCATCCTGGTTGTGATCAAACTGTTTTGCACGTGAGCTGTCCCGACTCTGAAGCTGAGCCTTTGCAGCCCACAGCACTAAGGCCATGGTGTGAACAGAGAGGTCAGTGTCTCACAGGAAGCAGATGTGTGTATTTTGCTATCTGATTTCAAAGGGGGTGCTTGTATCTGTGCTGATCATCTTCAGTATGAGATGCTGGATTGGCCATTCCAGGTGCTTTGTGTGCAGGTGTTTCTTTTGCTTTCACTTCCTGGCAAGTATCTCTGCCACACTGCCAAGACACCATGTTCCGGATGGGTGCTGCAAAGAGCTCCTTGATCCCACGTGTTGTGCAAGACATCCAGTTTTCTGAGCTGATGTCACGAAGATGAAAGCAAAACACTGAGGTGGGCCAGGAGCTCTACTCTAAAATGATTTTCTTTTGCTCACACAGGTACCAATTCACCAAGAATAATTTCTCCAAGCTGGCAGTAATGACCAAGCAAATGGTAACTGATCCACCAGAGAGTCAATGTCTCAGCGGGATTACTAGGATTTTTTTTCTTATTATTTTTTTGATAAAACAGCCCTTTCTGCTTGTTGCAAGATAATGGTAAAACATTAAGACGACTGTTTATCTCCTGGCAGGACTCCCACATTGCCCAAACTCTCCTTTTTCCTCGTCTCCCCTGATGTTCAATGGCAGCAATTAGTCCCTGTCAGCTGCTGTTAAAATGCACTCCTAATTCCAAGAGTTCTGCTGCTGCTGCCAAAATCACTTTGCTTTTCAATTTCACTCAAAGGGGTCTGTTCATGGGTTTTCTTTAGCCACTAATTGCTTGTCTTAATGAATCAATCTCCTTTCCATCTCCTTCATGTAGCAGCCAGATCTAGCTTGATATTTGCGTGGTCTATCTGTCAGACCCGCTGACATCTGTCACGCTGGCATGCCAGGACACAATGTGTTTCAGCATCATCCCCTGGAGGAAAAGACAGCCTTTGGTCCAGCCATGCACCCACATCTCAGACTCTACCTGAACAGTGTGGACTTCTTCCCGCTCTACCTGGAACTGCAGCAAAGCAGAAGCTTGGCTATTACAGCCCTGCATGAGAGACTTAATTCATCAAGAAACCATTTCCAAAGGCCTCATGTGCAATCCTTGCTTGTTTATTCAGTGATAATTTGTATACTTGGAGCGTTGCAATTTGCTTAACTCTTTCAAAGGTCTGTTTGCAGATGTTTGCATTTTGAAATGGAGGAGAGATTGTTGTTCAGCTTTCAGCATTGTGATGCTTGCTATGGCGAGGTTGCTCTCTCTGCTTTCTGTCTCAAATAGCAGCTGAATTTGTGGTGTTTTACGTGGCATATCTGGATGCATTACCAACTGAAGGGAAAGCACTACAAATGGCATTTGTTTACCTTGTGAAGCATTGTATTTGTCCTCATCCCCAGTGCCTAGGAACAATCTCCCAAGGTGTTTGATTTTGGAGGTCTAGGTATTTTCCTTCTGCTGGCAATGGCTATCATAGCCCATGCACTTTACCATGACTTGCAGCTAGGCTGAGGGGGCTCAGGCAGAATATGTGGGTGCTTAGGTGGGTGCCACTACTTCAGGTGAGTAGTTAGGTAGATGGAAGGAGAATTTCTCACTTCCCACATGAGTTACCTTGACCAGTGCAAATACAGCCATCTGCTGTCTGGTTGGAGACCAAAGCCTGTGTGTGGGCCTGGCTCTGTGCACAACAGCGCGTTCCAGTCAGTGTCTGCTGTGGAAACTTTTTGGTCCAAGATGGTGAAGACAAGACCATTTGTGTGTTTTGGTGTCTGCTTCAGTACAGGGCTATGAAGTGCTGTTGTACGTGAGGAATGTTTCTACTTTAGGGTGCAGCTTGCTGATGGAGGAGGCCAGCACACACATGCATTGCTCACTGGAGCTGCTGCTCAGGCTGTCGTTGTGGCTGAAAATGGAATCATTTTACAGGGAAAACTGATGTGGCATTGTCGAAAAGTTACTGCTCTTTTCTTGCTGCTTCACATTACCTAACTTTACTGTATGCTGTGCATCACATGATCCTGGGGGGTATGGCACTACCAATAGCGCTGTTACTTGTTTACATGTGGAAATATTTGTGTTTTCCTGTTAAAAAGTTTATGAAGGACTCAGGCTTTCATTGTCTTCTGTGGCAGTTAGCTTGCATCATGAATTATTGAGATAAGTTTTCTTCATAGAAATTATTTTTTCCTGTGTCATTTGTGTGCCTTGAATGTGAAAATTGTGCTTTTAGTTAATTCCTTCCATATATAAAACCTGTACTTGCCAGCAGCTCTAGTGATCTGTTCTCTTATGAAATGGTGAATGTACCTTTGAACCATGTTCTGAAAACTCAAAACCCCAGCAGCGGTCCTGCCCCCTGCTGCAGCCCATGGCTGCTAGCCCACACCCCACACACGCTCCCTTCCCTTGCACACCATGGTCTCTTCTCCAGGCTCCTCTCCCTCCCTGAGCCTGGAGGTCCAATAGAGCCTGGCCCAGCAGGACTGTGGCAGCAGGGTGACACCGCAGTTCCCCAGGGAGCACCCAGCCCTCTACTCCCTCCAAAAGCCAGCACCAGTGGCAGAGTACAGCAGCAGAGCAGATCAGTACCTGGACCAGTCCCTGCTGTACCTGCAGAGCCCATAGGAGTCCATGCGAGAGGTGGCCATCATGTTCATTGGTGAACCACAACCCCTGCCCCACTGCATCTTGGCCCCAGCCCCAGCTGCTGTGGGGCCCTGGCTGCTGTAGGGGTTGTGAGACACTGGCCCAGGTTGCCCAGAGAAGCTGTGGCTGCCCCTCCCTGGCAGTGTTGAAGGCCAGGTTGGATGGGGCTTGGAGCAACCTGGTCTGGTGGGAGGTGTTCCTGCCCATGGCAGGAGGGGTGGGACTGGATGAGCTTTAAGGTCCCTTCCAACCCAAACCAGTCTGGGATTCTACCCGCTGTGGGGCCAGGCCACCCATGGGGCTCCTTGCCACCCTCATCCAGCCCTGCCCGTGGGTATCATGCTTGGGGAAGGCCCTGGGCTCAGCCTGGCCCAGGAGAGGACAGTGTGTAGCTGTGCTGGTGTGGGGAAGCCATGCTGCAGAGGCCAGCGGGGTGTGTGGCGGGCTGTGTGTGCCCAGGGCTCGTGGGGCAGCGTGTGAGGGTAGAGCAGGAGAGGCTCCAGTCCTTCTGTGAGGGTGAGGGCAGTGGGGTGTCTGCAGGAACTGGTGGGGAGGAGGAAAGACCCTGGGCAAGGGGATGCAGTCCCTGGCCCAGCCAGGGAGGGCTCTGCTCTCTGTGTGGATGAGGGAGAGCATGGACAGAGCAAGGAGAGATTTCAGGGGCACATGAGGTATTTGTGGCCACCACCTTCTGGCTTATCCCATTGGCCCTTGCTCTCTCCTGGCCATGGGGAGAGCTGGGTGGGGTGAACACCCTGGCAAGAGAGTTTCTGGGTTCCCTGCAGATCTGGGCCATGAAGAAGGTGTCATGGTCTCTGGTTACTTATGGGACCGCAAAATCGCTTCATGTATGTACCAACCAGAAATAGATACAGAGCCTTGGCAGTGGCCAGAACCAGTGAGCAACATTCACAGGGAGAAACTGCACCAGCAACACGTGCTAAAAGCTGTAAAAGGAAGTAGCCTGTCACAAGTGGGGTTCCCAGAGAGTGATGATGGGTCCTGTGCTGTTCAATGTCATGGACCAAGTAGGATATTGCTTAAAAGAGCATCCTGTTGGAACAGGGATCTGGTCTTTCCCGGAGAACAGACTGGTTTTGCTCTCATAACTGGAGGCAGGAGTTCAGAGCTGTGAAGAAGACAGCAGCCAGCTTGTGTTTGCAGCAGGCTTGAGACTTTAAATCTGAACTACACCTGGAAATATGCTTGGAGAAGTAAGAGCTGGAATGCCTGTTCTAGAGACCATAAGTAATTCAGCCTTACCAGGGTGTCTTAAGCATGTGTGTGGGTTTTCCCCAAGAAAACCACTAACTTGGGTAGTTCCCCTTGGAGGAAAGGGTGTTGTTTCCCAAAGAAAGTGCTTCCCAGAAAATTCCCAATGAGTTAGGTACAAATGTCTCTCTTGGTTCTCGCTGTGGTCCTTCCACTCCTGCTGGTACATTGCACTCCAGAGAGGAGCAGGGGAAGGGAGGATGCCTTTCACAGCTGCTGCTGGGAAAAAGCAGGCTTGGGTTCTCCCTAAACATGACCTGTCCCAGGCACCTGCCAGCAGGGGCTCTTACCCACCTTTTGGCTGAGGTCTGAGCAGGAGCAGCTCTACCCAGCGGAGAGCCCCAAAGCAAGGGGAGCACCCAACCCCTGTCACAACAGAAGGAATCCTGCTGGGTGAGAGAACTGTTTTTGCCAGTGAATTATTCAGCATTAAATACGCTGCCATGGTGGCTGGCTGGCTCCTGGCACACGCTCGGTTCAGTACAGCAGTGAGAGCTGTGAATGAAAAGGTCTTTACCCACACGCTTACATACATCTGATCTATTTAGGCTTTTTTAATCCACGGCTATATGCATATGCCTGGCTTTTGGTGCTGTGCCCCAGGAGGTGATGGATCGATCATGCTTTTTACTTTTTTGCATACTGATCTAAGCTGAGGATGCATAAATTTAGTGCCATGAAGTTCTAGTGCCTGATCTCTCCAGGCCTGTACCGCCTCTTCTGTGCGGGTGGAGGTGGTTGCAGACAGATGGACGAGTTAGTCACAGCCTCTTCCTTGGTGGAAGCTGCTCTGGTCCAGAGCCAGCACAGAGCTGAGGTGCATATGGACTGTGCACCTTGGAAAGTCCTTCTCTGTATGGATCCTTATGTGTCCTTGGCCCCAGGAAGGGGTTGGAAGGTTTGGCTCCCAAAACTTCCTGCGTGTTGGCCCTTTCTGTGCACCTTGGAGAGAACGATTGTTCCAGGAGGACACTGGATGCTGTGGGTGTGTGAGGGGGTACTATGTGTACACAAGCAGGCCTTTAGACAGCCAGTCCTGTTACCCTGGGTCTCAGCAAAACCTCCTAGCAGTCCTGCACCCATGTGTGGATGCTGGTCAAGAATTGGGCTCTCCTGGAAATTGAGGCAAATGATTTTAAGCTTGCATGGATACCTACCCATCAAGCACAATGATGTTTCTCCAGATATTCTTCAGGATCCTGTCCTGCCAGATCTCCCCAGACACAGTGGGTGATTTCCACATCTTGGGGTACAAGTTGCTTTGCTGTGGAAATGTTCTACATCTGTCCCCAGGTGTGGGAGCTCTGGCATGGGATAGAGAATCACAGGGATGAGAGGATGCATCACAGCCCACTGTTGATATTTGAGGCTCGTGGGGCAACGCCTGAGGCTGTGCCCTTGGTCAGGAGGGGGGTGGGTGCTGCTGGAGCCTGCTGGAGGAATCTCAGTACAAAAGCAGTGCCTGGGTGTTGTAAATAAGCCAGTCTGTATTTCCTCACAGAGGAGGTGGCTTACATGTTTTTGCCTCTGGCTGTCTCCTGCTTTTCCATTATTAATTTGATTTAAAACATTGATGTGATACTGTCTCAAGGCAACTTTGTGTCGAGTTATTTTCCTGCATCCCCAGTATAGGTGGGTAGTAGCTCTTGCTTTATGGCATTCCTATTATTTTTTTTTGTGTAGGATGTTAATGTATTTCCAATAACAATATTGTAAAACTGTCATCTAAGAAACATGTAACTCTAATAATGTCCTCGTTAATTTATGATATGAGTTTTCTGCTATCAGGAAATCTTTCTTGTGAAAAGGAGTATTAATGAGATTGTATAAAATGTGTTTGGTTTTTTTTTTAATGAGGTATATACTTTGCTTAAAAGATGAGCATTTGCTCTTCATGGTAAATAGCTGAAAAACATTGTATCNAGAATGCTTTCAGCCTTCAGTTACATTGTGTTTTATTTGGGAGACAGTGAGATGACATACGCTTGAAAATATTGGCTCAAGCAAGCATGTATGAGTAACTGAAGGCTTCAGCAGGAGCAAAACTGAGGCTGTTGACCACAGAGCTGTACTGACCACAGCAGCACCACTGAAGGTGAAGCACTTGTCGGTTTCTACAACATGCCCTGTTTTGGCTGGAGTGCACCCAGGTGCTAAAATTAAGGGTTAATTTGTAACGAATAATGTATTCACAAACTTTATCTTTCTATCTTTTTCTGCTCACAAAATAGTGGGTAAACAGACACTATTTCTATGAAGCTTTCACAGAATCAAAGAAAGTTAGGGGTTGGAAGGGACCTCATAAGATCATCCAGTCCAACCCCCCTGCCAGAGCAGGGTCACCTAGAGCAGGTCACACAGGAATGCATCCAGGCGGGGTTTGAATGTCTCCAGTGAAGGAGACTCCACAACCTCTCTGGGCAGCCTGGCCCAGTGCTCTGTCACTCTCACAGTGAAAAAAGTTTGTTTGGCTATTGGAAATGTTTTTATTTTGTGACTGGTGTCAGTGTAGAACTTCAGCTACCCAATTGTTCAGGCTGTTTGGGCAGTGTTTGGTCCTTGCCTTGTGCGCGTGTGCTGGTGGGATCCTCATGCTTTTACACTGTTGTGTTAAGGTAAAACTTCATCTCTGTAAATACTTGTTGATGGGCTTAGATTGGGAACACTTGGCAGCTGACTCACACAGATGCCTTCAGGGAAACGTGAACATGTGAAATGTTCCTACGTTTCCACAGCTGTGCTTGTATGGAATTACTCACTTTGGATATCTTTTGCTCTAAGCCCTGTCACAGCATATTTCCCTTAAGGCCTTGCCTCTTCCACTTTGGGAATCTCCACTTAAAAGCAAGAGAGAAACCCCAAAAGCTTGCTGCAAGCCCTTAAAATGATTGGTGGGACATAAACTTGAACTATAAAATCCACAAACCTGGAAGCAAGTCTACCCATTCTATAACTTTCTACAGTCTTTTGTCTTTTGGGGGTTTGATGCACGAGTACTTGAATGCTAAAGAATCACTGGTGTTGGTGATGACTTCGATGCTGTTCCAGGCACTGAAGACTCAAGAGTCAGAGGAACTCCAATGCTACTAGACTGTTGAATCAGGGAGTACTTAATGCTGCAGAAGATGTTTCAGGAGCACCACTTGTGTCACCATTTGAGTTGGCTTATCCATGTTAATGTCTATCTTTGTGCTTCCTGCCAGCGCCATGTGATTGCATTTTGCTAGCGTGAATGCCCTTAGGGTATCTGTTCGTGTGCTCAGTATATCAGGAAAAGTAATTGTTACGTTTTTTTCTTAGAGCTGACCACTGCAATCAGATTTGTCAGCTAAATGCGGTCACTTGGGGGACAAAGGCAGTGTCATGCAGTTGGTGATGGATTGCAATGAACGTGACTGTGGCAGGTTGACCCCAGCTGGCAGCTAAGCACCCACCCAGCCACTTGCTCAACCTTTCCCCAGTGGGATGGGGGAGAGAATGGGAGATAAAGTTTAATAAGTGAAGGTAAAAAAAAAAAAGGGGGAGGGGGGAATAGTAATCCAAAAGCAATCACTCACCACCAGCATCCCTTTGGTCAGTTTAGGTCCTACTTGCTGGGGGAGCAGCACGATGCTGTGCAAGCACTGCTCAGCAACAGCTGACACATCCGTGTGTTCCCAATGCTCTTTTGCTTGCTAATCTGAAATATAACACTGTGCTGCTATGAAGAATGCTTAGCTTCATCCTAGTCAGACCCAGTACAGCAAGCTCTGATTTGGAACAGCAAGCTGCACATTTAAATAAACTTGACAAAATAATTATAAGGAAGAGGTGGCAAGTGATGAAACGGAGAATTCACTTGGAAATGGCTGCTCAGTTTGTCTGGAAGCAAAGTTGGAGAAGTGCGTGAATGATGCCTGAAGATGCTGATAGATGCTTGCAGATAAACTTTTGTGAGTTTATTGTGAAATCAAACCAAGGATTTCAAGGGTTTCCTCCAAGTGTAAATGGAGGAAGAAGTGTTGCAGTAACTCTGTGAACTAGGGAGGATCAGTCAGCAGCAGTTTGCAGACTGGGTGCAAAAGCTGTGTTGCATGATAGGGAACCCAGATTCAGGTCCTGTTCCCGTGGTGCCACCACAGGAGGAGGGGTTTTAAGCTTTGTGTACCTGCATGTACAAGGGGAGTTGATAAACAACAGAACTACAAGAAGTTAAATAGTGTTGCAAAGTCTCTGTCTCAGAAGAGAGGTGTTTGAGCCAAGTGCCTACTGACTGTGATCAACCAGGATCATCTCTGCGTCCCCAGGTGGGCTGTGTTTATCAGGAGTGGTCCCAGTTGCTGTGAACCTGCTGCCTGGGCTCATGGAGAGCCTGATCTCGGCCCTCTGCCTTGCAAGATGTCAGGCATGTGTAGTTTGGATGCTTTTTCCTTGTGCAATACTGATGGAATTAGGGCAGACTGATAGCGTAGAGGGCTGTGGCAGGTGCCCCATGGCTTTACTTCTCAGGACTTCTCTGCTGTTGTCCTGGAGCTGATTTGTTTTATAAAACTATAATGAGATACACCTAAGAGGTTCATCAGCTCTTCTTCGTACCATTTCTCTCTTCTGTGTGGGTGTAAGTAATCACTGCTGGTTGGTTGGACTCTAGAATATCTTGTTTTGCTTTGCTGTACTTGCTGAGGTTCCTGCTGTAGCTGTTGCCCAGAAGCACTCTTATCCTTGTTGTGACAAGGACCAACACCTGCAGGGACCAGGTGGTCCAGGGAGTCTATTAAAAAGGGGGACAGGAGATGTGGGAAGCATCTGGCCAACACCGTGGTCTGTCTGCATGATACAGTACCTTGTACCTCTTGCACAAATAGTGCACAGGATCACTGCTCTAAGCTCTGGTTGCCAGCAGGCTGTCAGCCAGGACACTTGCTCCCCGCTGTGGCTACTTCAGGAATGGGTGGGCAGGAATGGGCTGTAGCACAGCTAGATGATGGCAGTTGGGACTGGAGTGTATTGGTGCCAATAGGGAATCCCTCAATGAACAAGATTTCCCAGAGCTGAGGCATGCTCCTGGTGGAGAAAATGTAATGCAAAAATGAAAAGTAAATTTTAGTCTACTTGGGATTCAGCTTTGTAAGGAGAACATGACCAGCTGTGGACTGTCTCCTGAGGAGTCTGGGTTTGGGGTGTGTCTGAGGAGAGGACCTTTTCCTGGCTTTGGGCTTTAATTCTGTTCGTTGTCAAATGTGAGCTGTTATGGTTTTAAGGGACAGGCAAATTTTATGGTATTGCTGCAAGGACCCAGAGAGGGAGGTGGAGTTTAGGACCCTTTGTGGGAAAAGCAGAGAAATCCGTATTCCCTTGCACTCCCTGCCAAACTCTATAAAAACCAGGAAAACTGGAAGTTTCCCCCTTCTTCCTGCTCTCTTTCTCATTGTCACGTGGAGACATCTGGGAGAGAGAAAGAACCCTGCCTTTGCCATGAGCTTGCCATGGGCTCTGTAGGATCCAAGTCCATCGGATGCTGGGAAGAGCTTTGGACCCTTTTCCCTGCATTGGCTTTGCTGTGAGGGACGTTTGTGAACTTATATTAGCGATCATTGTGATCGGGTTATATATTTTTTTTGTATATTTTGTTCCTTTCCAGCCTGTTACTCCCCCTTTCCCATTTTATTAAATCTGTTACAGTTTGAACTTCTAACCTTTAAGCCTCTCTTCCTCATTCCCTTTCTATCTTCTCCCGGGTGGGCGAAGAGGAGCAACAGAGGGCAAATTCTGTTCTCTGGGTTGTGTCTCGCCCTGACCACTTAAACTGAGACATGAGCTCAGGTAGCCTGGCTTGAATAATAAGATTGGGCTGATAATACCTCTTCTGAGAGCATTGGAGTCGGTGTTGAGTCACCTGTGTGGACCTCAGCAATTCATAGGGAAAGTGTCAGCAGATGTGCAGGGCAACTCCTTTTTAGGCTGTTTGATCTAAGCAGTTGTCAAATGCCCAAGCATGGCCCTTGAATGAATTAATAAAACTTGATTGCTTCAAGTAATTAAATGAGTCTTTAAAAAAGATGCACTACTTAGATGTATCTTTTCAGCAGCAGGCACAGGTGCTCATGCTATGCCTATTCTGGGAGAGCAGGGTCTGTGGTGTTCTCAGAGCGGGGGGAAAGGGGTGACTAGGACGAGGCTTGGTGGTGGGATTTAGAGTAGGTCAGATAGTGCAGAAGGAGCTACTGAGCTGTTCCTGAGTTTTTTGTCCACTCCTAACTGTGCTTGTGCTGAGTGGTTGCCTGGAGGTATGTGCACATGTGGAGGAGGAGGGCTTCCTATCAAGAGGTGGGTTTGCCAAGGGCCTCCACCGCATGGTGTGCACTCACCAAGGGTCAGGCATGCTATGGTGCTCTGGCCTTGTACATTTTTCTTCGATCCTCCCTCTACTATTTGCACTTATTTGTTCTCTGTGGTCTCAGGTACACAACTTCTGCAGTCAGGGCCTCTGCCTCTCAATGTGACCACAAGTGAGCTGTCTCTTTCTAATGAGCATCCTGCATCCCTGGTTTTGGCGATGGTTTCTTTTACAGAACCTGTGGCTATGCACAGGCTATGCATCTGTTAAGCCGTGACCAGAAATAATTTCTTGAGTTTTTCTTTGCTTTGTTATATTGAGCTGTACAGTCCAACATCAGACACCAGACTGGTCCCTTTCAGCATCTGAAACTCTTTGTGGTTTCACAGGTACCCTGACACTTTTGCATCCCTTGCTAAATGCCAGGATGCTGCAGTGTGAGATGGAACAGTGCCTGGAACTGCCTGTTTGGCTGATTCTTGGTTTTGCTGCTCATGACTAAAGTAATTATCCGAAATACATGCTGATGTAAAGCTTGAGATCACCGCCAGTGACTTTTAATCTAATGTCTGAAGCCTTGTGTAACTGCTCAGGGGACTCTAAAAAGCAGATGAAAATGTCAGCGTTAGAATTTAAGAATCTTTCAAGTCTGTTTGGACTTTTGATTTTTCTGGTTATGAATCTTGATGCTTCTGTGAAATTACAAAAATATTCTACATTTTTTCATTGAGAGAAATATTGTCACCCGAAGAAATAACTTTTTAAAAAATTAATTCATACTAAAAAATTGTGGCTTGTGTTCCTCTGAACACACACCTTCTCGTGACTTGCAGCCAGAAATTTGTGTGTTGAATTACCCTGAAGCTGAGGGCTGAGATTGAAATATCACTAAAAGGAACTGCTGGTAAATGTGACTGAATGCCAGGGAGGCTGAGCCTCCTTCAGCCACGCAAGCCACTGCCACTAAATGGCAGCATGAGGCTCACAGGGGACAGGGTATGACACTGGCAGGTGCATTTGTTGGTTGGTGGCTTCAGAAGCGGGAGGTGAATGTTTTGCCTGGTTTCACCGAGGATTTGAACTTTTACCGGGGCTTGGTTTGATCAG
The DNA here is from genome assembly GCA_013398125.1 of Aegotheles bennettii. NCBI lineage: Eukaryota > Metazoa > Chordata > Aves > Caprimulgiformes > Aegothelidae > Aegotheles > Aegotheles bennettii. The sequence goes on along the minus strand of VZRW01010131.1, from coordinate 293,246 downwards.
GGGTTGCAAGTAGCTTTCACTAAGATTGAAAAAGGATGTAACAGCGGAACTATCTGAGAATGTGCCCTAGGGATAGGGAGAAAGCCTTGAAAATTATCGGCGTGGTCAGCAAGACTTAAAAAATAATAATAAAATTAAAAAGAGAAATAGCTCTTTGGTTTCTCAGGTAACAATCTTTGGGTCTGCAGGTATTATTTGCCTTGCATCAGCTACAAAGTTGTGCCAGTGACTCCATAAGCGATATTACTGCTGACCTGGCAGGACCAGGAAATATAAATATTTAAAGTTTCAAAGGCTGAAAATGACGAAGTGAGACCTCTGAGATTCTGATGCGTCCTGTGATGTTTCAGAACAGTCATCCAGTGCATGTTCTCGAGGTTTTGTTTGCTGTAATGTGTGCTTCCTCTTGCTTCACTCTCAAAGTCCACTTCCAGCAACAGCAGTAGAAACTGCGTAGGTTTAGGTTGTGTTCCTTGGATGGTGCAGCTCAAAAGTGCAGTGCAGAAGGGGCTCAGCACTGCCTCTACGTGCTTACTGACATAGATCCTTTAATTTTTGTAAAATTACCGTTAAGGCATCAGTTCCAATGGTTTTCATTATTGACATACAACTACTCAGTGGGATCTGGAGCCTCAGCAAACCTTGCGGAGTATGAAACTGCCGTGATATAAACTTCAGGCTTATGAAATGCATCTGGTTTCATCCTTAATACTGGAGGTGTGGGAAGCTGAGGTGTGACTATATTCACTTGTCTTCACTTTACTCTCCTTTTGACCCCCAAACCTTCAACTGTTTTACTGCTGAAAGCTGTGTGTGGGGTTGAGAAATGCAGCCAGCATGGCAGAGAACGTCATCTTAGGAGACTGCAAGAGTGATTAGAGAAATTGGAAAAAAAAAAGACTTATTCTCTATCCCAGGTGGTCCAGGGCTGGGGAATGTTCAGCAGCCCATGGGCAGTGTCTGCGCTGACTGTATAATCGCAGAATCACAGCATCATAGGTCAGGGTTGGAAGGGACCTCTGGAGATCATCCAGTTCAACTGCCCTGCTCAAGCAGGTTCACCCAGAGCAGGTGGCACAAGATCGTGTCCAGTTGGGTTTCGAATGCCTCCAGAGAAGGAGAGTCCACACCCCTTCTGGGCACCCTGTCCCAGGGCTCTGTCACCCTGTCCCAGGGCTCTGTCACCCTCAAGGTAAAGAAGTTTTTCCTCATGTTTAGGTGGAACTTCCTGTGCTCCAGTTTGTGCCCATTGCCCCTTGTCCTGTCACTGGACACTACTGAGAAGAGTCTGTCCCCATCCTCTTGACACCTGCCCTGTAGATATTTATAAGTGTTGATAAGGTCCCTTCTCAGTCTTCTATTCTCCAGGCTGAACAGCCCCAGGTCTCTCAGCCTTTCCTCAGAAGAGAGATGCTCCAGTCCCTTCAGCATCTTTGTAGCCCTTCGCTGGACTCTCTCCAGTAGCTTCTTGTCTGTCTTAAACTGGGGAGCCCAGAACTGGACACAATGCTCCAGATGTGGCCTCACCAGGGTGAAGTAGAGGGGGAGGAGAACCTGCTGGCCACACTCTTCTTAATGCAGCTCAGTACACCACTGGCCTTCTTGGCCACAAGCACACATTGCCGGCTCATGGTCAACTTGTTGTGATTCTTGATCGATATCTAGCTTCTCACGGATAATGCAAACAAGATCTGAAAGGAATCAAAGCTGAGTCTCTGGTGTCTATGAACTATGGATTGGGTCTCAAAGCCTTTGTTAGTCTGAGCAAAATCTAGAAGCCTTTCTCCTACCTCTGTCAGCTGATATCAATACAACAGTCTTCTGCATGTGTGATGCAGAATAGAGAAGAACTTTTAGGGAGACTTGGTTTGGCCAGTGTTATGCTGTGAGAGCTGGGGAAAAAAAAGAGAAGATGCTGCTTTGAATTTAGTTGGGTTTTCGTTTATCTGAAGGGGCATCATTAACTTTCATCTGTCATCTGAGTGTCCAGGAGCCAAGGGATCAGTAATAGCTCCTCAGTACTTCTGATGCTGTTTAGGCTGTTTTCAGCTTACAGGCATGTGATGACGCTGGATGATTTACATTTTAAATGAAAATGCATCTTGTAATTATCAAAATTTCACTCACAAAGGAATTATTGTTCTCCCAGTTGTCTGGGAACAGAGATGACTTGATTGCTGGGAGTGAAAGTGGTCTGAAAATAGTCATCCAACAGAAGCTCTTTAATTTCCTCTTTTCTGAAATAGCACATATCTGTTTGCTGTGTAGATTAAATTGGATACAATCCCCTCCCTCTGCCCCAAGGTGCCTGGCATCTGGAACTTGCTGGTAGTAGAGTCAAAGCTTAGTCCTTAAATTGTGAAGAGTCTTCCTCCATCTCACCCGCCTCTCAAGTTTCAAGAGGTTTTCTATTCTGGGGGGTTTGACTACAACATTTTCCTTTCTGAAAAGATGTATATGTGCCTACATGCTTTTTCTGCCTGCTCTGCAAGCTCTCTCTAAAAGTCTTCTCAAACTTCTTCAGTTTGGTTAATCAGGGGGGAAAAAAACATTATCCTGATCAGAGACACTGTGAGCTCTGCTGCTGCCGCTGCAACCAGAAGCCTTCATAAGGCTGCAGATGAGATCTGTGTGTGGTGTCTGGGTCATCTTCCTGTGAAAGCCTGTATAATTCCCAGGGATGTGGAAGGCAGCAGCACTAGAGCAGCTGGTGACACGTCAAAAACACTTATTGTCTCATTTTTTGCACCCTGTCTGCTTTGTTCTGCCCCGTTTTTTTGTTTGAAGCAAAGGCTTCACCTTTCATCACTTCTCCGTGTGCCACAACACCACTCATTACCATGGCTGGCAGTACCTGGTAACTTGTGGCAGGGTCCTTATCAGCACAGGCCAGCAGCTGAGCTCTGGAAGAAGGGAAGGATGCTCTACTCTTTCAAGAGCATGTTGTCCTTGGTCAGTGAGGCCATGCCTGTTGTTTCCTTAGCACAGATGAAACCGCAACTTTCTGGTGTGAATATGCCAATAGCTGAAGGGTCTCTTGGGGTTGGGAGTTTGACCTTGGAGGCCTTCTGCAAAGTATTGGATTTCAGGTAGAATTCCAGTTGATCTTCACAAATTTAGAGGTGTTTCTTAACCTGCTACTTCAGTTACAGTCTCCAAAGAGAATGTGGTGAAAACCTCAGACATCGTCAGAAACCCAGAACTCAGGACACTTTGAGCCTGTAAGTGTAAAACTGGTCTCACTGCTTAAATCTACTGGAAGCAGAGGTTTCCCAAGAATACACTTTTCAACACCTGCCCCAAAGGAAAATACCCCATCCTTCTCTTGTTGTTTGCACCTGGCCCATTAGCACTGGGTAGGTGGTACCTGTGGAGATGCATTACCTGTGAGCAGGGACAATGCTGTGCCTTGCTCCGACTTGCCTTTCCTCCTGCCAGCAAATGCCCAAGGCTGTTTTCCCCAGTGACTCTGTTTTCCCCATTCCCATCCTGTCCACCGTCCATTTCTAGCTCTTCCCCAGCTCCTGTCTCTGTTTGGGTTGAGCCATCCTCAACCCAAATCTGCTTCTGTCACGGGTGGTGGATGAAACCAATTTTGCTGTAACATGAATCTGCTGGAGTGTAGAATGTATCTGTGGAGAGACAGGAGAAATATTTACCAAGTTCATTACAGACTTAATGAGCCAGGATTCAGAGAGGGAGAATAGCAAACATCTCCGTTCTCTGATGCTGCAAAGCCAGACCTCTGCAGAGGAACTTCTGTTTCATTAATTTTCTTTTCAAGCACTACTCAGCATTACTACAGTCTTGCTGGCAGTATTTCCTAGTAGCTAGTCTAAGAGGAAAATCTTTAAAGCCTGCAGTTGGTTCAATAGTTAAAATTACTGTCAGACAGGCTACAGCACTGTGGCGCAGCAGTTAGGAAGCAGTTTCACATGCTCAGGCTCTGGTGGAATATTAACTGCTCCCGGCATACAAGAGGCAGATGGTTCCTTTTCTAGGGATGAAGTCAAGAGCTAAATGTTATCCAGACTACTGCAGCAATTTGGTGAGGAAGCATTCTGGAAAACAGTAAGGACCTTGGGGCTCCAAATGCCAAGTTCTTTCCATTCCAGTGGTTTGAGCTGTCTCATTCCTTGTGTTTCATTACCGCAGCAAAACACTTGATGGCAAAGAAACCACTGCAGAAGCAGGTCAGACTGTGTACTGGAAGGTTTCCTCCTTGATCTGAAGCAGCATGGTCTTGGCTCTGGTTGCAGAGAAGTTGGGCATAGCACAACAGACTCTGTTCTTGAGTTCTTCTCAGTTTAAATCCTCTGCCTTGTGGTGCTCTGGCATGGCTGTAGCCTCAGAAGAACATTACCAGCCTCCTCGTGACACAGGCAGCAGTTAAGGAGAACTGGGATGCAAGAAGGGCAGATCCTGCTACAGATGAGCGTGTCTAAGAGCTGGCAGAGAGCGTCTCCAGCTGCAGTGGACAAGGAGAATGGATGTACAGAAGAGGCTCTGGCTTTTGACTGGGCAAAGTTTCAATCAGTGGTTTGGATAATGTTCCCAATGCTGAAATCCAAGTTGGCTGGTAAAAAATGTCCACCCCTTTTTGGAATATACACCCACATCCACCTCTCTTAAAGTGGTGCTTGGCTGGACTGGCACACACGTGGTGTGGTGCTAGCCAGTAAGGTGGCCCTGGTGATATTCCTGTTTGGCTGCCATCCTGCAATCTGGCAACTTAACAGTAGGAAGCAATTTTATTCTCTTCCTTATTAAATCAGAGCCCTGGTACTTTATATGCTCCCATGTCTTTTCTTGAGTACTTGTCATTTGGGAAGTTCTTAAAATGACCCTGTGCCACATAACTTGAGTGGAAAGGTTAATGGTTTGAAGGTTAATGGAGGAATTTCACACATGGGATCTTCAAAATGAACATGGTTAGACATATCTCTGCCTTGTGAACAGTCAGCAATGGGTGAACTTGTTTGGAGACAGCAGTTTCCCTCCCATGGGCAGCCTTCAAGCACTTAAAATGCAAGTACATCCCTAACCTTGCCAGAAGTGTTTCAGTGGCTCTGTTGTGGGATAGTTGTGCTAGTGATAAGATATGTTGCCTGTATCTGGAAACCAAGACTAGCAAATGGCTCCAGTCAGCTAAGAGCCAAGGTGTCGCGTCTAGCTCATCCCTGTACCTCCTTATGGTGTTTTCAGTACTGAAGTCAGGCCATAATTTTCCAAAAAGCCCATTAATTTCAGTGCTGAAACTGAAGCCTGAGCATCAGGAGGATCTGATAGGGGAAAAGAAGTGTCCACAGCCACTCACTTGTTTGGTTAGCTGGGCTCAGGCTTGGCAAGAGCCAGAGCAATGTGGGAGCTCTTCTGACACGTACCAGAGCAGAGGTTCCAGGAGCTTGCATGGCAAACAGACCTGGGGTGTCCCAAGGGTCTGCTATGTGCCTGGGAGGCTTCTGTTGGATGCTTTGGCCTGCAGGGTGGTGTTATCGGACAGGTCCACACGAGTGGATTCCCATTCTATGCCAGGGAATCGTCCCCTCCTGGGGGAACACCAGCTTGTAAGTGCTGTCAGTTGCTGCCGAGACACAAAGGTGCTGGGTCTGGTGCTCAGGAGAGAATTGACTCACCACATGAAAAACTAACGGCCAAAAGTGAACAAAATAACTAGAGTTTGCCTTTGGTGATGGAGATATCAGGATTTCAGTGCTCCCTTTTAGTTGCAGTCGTGGGAAACAGACACTGCAGCCCATCTCTTATCAGAGAACTACTGCTAAGTGGAGAAAAGCTGACAGCAAATATTTACTCTTGGATCAATCCTGTTTAAAGGGCAATGTTTGTAACAGAGCTTGGACACGGGAAGGTCAGGTGTGGGATCAAGGCTACATTTATATAAAGACAGGAATATGTGCTGGAAACCTTTGCTTAGAAAGGGAAAGGACCAGAGGATTTTGAAAGTCCCACTATGAGGATCTTAATTTTTGTCCTCACACTGAGCGTTTTCTCGTGTTCAGGTAAGTTGCTCAGAATGGAACCACATCTGCTTTCTTGTGGTGGTTTTGGGAGGAAAAGTACAAGACCCCACTGCATTTCTAATGGAACTATGCATATGTCTCAGGGTTTCCAGTGTACGACTACGAACTCCCTGTCACAGAAGAGGCTCTCAATGCTTCCATTGCAAGGATCAATTCCCAGTCGTGGGGGACAAACCTGTATGGTGTTGTCAGGAGCCATGTCACAAGAGTAAGTGTGCAGACAACAGAGATCCTTTACCTGAAATATGCTTTGCTGTGGTGAAAAACTTTCTCATCCAACCCTGGCAACCCAGTTTTAGTTGGAGTTTTCTGGTGTTGCTTGGAAGAGGGTGGGTTTGGAGCATTACCTGAAGCTGTGGCTTTAGGAACCTAAATATTCTTTGTATGCTGGTTTGTAATAAAAAATACGTTATGAGTTTGAATTTTCCATTCCTAGAATAGAAATCTTTGAGGGATGTCTTGTAAGATTTTGTTCAAACCTGATGTTTTTAAATACTTCCAGCTAACTGCTTTGCTTTGAGCATAAAGTGACTCAGTCCATCTAAAGGTCTCAGCCTGCACTGCTAATTAAATGCTGCCACATACAGTCAGGATTCTTTCTCCGATCTGTGTTTACATCATCTGTCTCTACACACTAATTCTGGTTGAAATCTTCCAGTGCCTAAATGCTGGCAAGAAACCCTTATCTATTTTGTGTTGCTAAGAATTATATTGGACACCCAGAGTTAAGGAGTTAAAGCTTTCTAATTGAAAGTTAGCATGTCCATGTTCCTGAACATAGAACCATTTGTTCCTATAGATGGCATGTATCGAGTTCTCTGCAAGAAGGAATGACAAGATGACTTCTGGATTGATCTAATTTGGGGTGGTGTGGGGTGTGGAAGTGCTTGAAAGCAGTAGGGTTCTTCTTTGTTGTTTTGTTTTTTATTTGAGTCTCCAATCTTGAGCTAAAACATTGATTAGACTGTGAGAAGGAGAAAACAAAATCCTAATATGTCAACAAAAGGAAGCAAACTCTCTAAAGCTTGCAGTGCAGCATGCCTACTGCTGATTGAGGCACCTGAGCTGGCAAGGAATGACTCTATAAACTGCATTGATTCGTCTGCTTGCAGTCGTGTGATTTCCTTTCCAAGTCCTGCATTTGCAATAGACTTCCCAGCGGTCTAGGTATCCAAAGCGAAGATGTTGGCACCCTGGTTCCCACACAAGAGGGAGTAGCATGCAGAGGTAATGCCTTTGGAAGCGATAGTCTCCCCAGACAACTCTGAGAAGTAGGAGGATCCCACAATGGCTGTGGGGTTTCAAGTGAAACTGCCAGGGAAAGCTGTTCTGTGTTGCTGCTGCCAAATCTGCCTAAGAATGTGACTCTTGAGCACAATAAAATACCCTTTCTCATACACAGTAATCTGCTTTAAATTGGGCATTGACCCATAATGCCCTCATGGCTTGCTTCTGCTTGACAGAAGCAAGGTTGCTATGTAGTGGGCACAGAAGAATGACAGGCACTAATTATGTGGTGTGTTGACTTCCTTTTACCAGGTTGACATGTGGAACAGTGATGCTTATAGACTAGAGCTGCAGTTCAGCATTCGTGAAACTGTGTGCACAAAAGCTTCGGGGAGAGACCCGTTCACATGTGACTTCAAAATAGGTCCTTTTGTGGTAAGTGCCTCTGGTGTGAATGTGACCCCCCCGCTCCATGTGGGATGTTCTCAGGATGTGTTGAAACACCACTGGTGCTGAAGAAAGAAGAATGAGTGGCCTTTTGAAAACAAAACCAAACCCAAACAAATACAACCTATGGTATGGGGTGGGTGTTAGGTGGGGAAGGGTCAGTGCTGGGAAACTCTTCTGCTTGGTCAGTGGGGAGTTCAGGAATTGCTCTGAGCTGACAACACAAATCTCGTCTTGAAGCAGCATGGAGTGAAAGTGTCTGCGTGCTTTGGGACCAAATCCTGGAAGGAAGCTATGGCTTCTTTTCTAAGCTGAGAGGGTTAAAAAACAGCTTTGGTGTAACTACATAGTCTCTGAATCTGGACTTCTCTGTGCAGTTATTTTTGCCACAACATGGCTCCCATTCCAAGCTTCTGAGTGGTTGTGTCTTAACTGCTTGCACAAATCTTACAAAGCATGTGGAGGAGCTCTTGTGTCCTTATGTGCAATGATGCCATGCTGTGTATCAAACTTCCACAGAGATTATCTCTGGTTCTTTGTGCTGCTCCAAGCTGAGCTCTTCTCCTCTATTTTTCCTCTGTGAATGGGAACAGTCTTTAGGGAAGAGGAGGGATTCTGGGAAGGCACTGAACAGATGGTGCAAAGGCTTTCTTCATAGCTTATGAATCATGTTACTACCTCAGCAGGGGGGTAAACATCTTTTTGAGTGTTGCTACTCTCGAGCTAAGCAGATTGTGAGTGTGTGTAGATGAGGCAACATGGAATTGATGGTTGTTTTCTGGCTGCTGGAAGTTATCACTCTATCCTAAACAGACACCATCCCTCTTCTTTTCTTCATGGGGCAATATGGTATGAAAGATAGTGTGAGGATCTCTTTTCCAAACTTGGGTGAAGGTCTTGCTGGAGCCTCTGTCAAATCATAGAGACAACTTCTTTAAATGTAGTTTAACTTCTAGAGCTGGAGCTGCCATCTGTGTAGCCCCACACAGCTCTTCTCTTTGTGTGATGCCAGAGCCAGGAAGAGGATTTGGAGATTTATTTTTTTTTCTACCTTGGGGCAGGCTCAAGGCTTCATACAGCTGACATACAATTGTGGAGCAATAACTTGTGTCTAGTTATATGCTGCCAGGATATATTCATCTGGCCACAATCTACCCCAATAATTTTTTAGCTGTATAATCTTGCTTGAGGTTTCTCCTTATGGAATTTGTTTTTAAAATCTGTGTACAAGTTCCCACTACCAATTAAACTCGCATGAGAGGGTTTGTGCTGTAGCTTTGCTCTATGTGATTTACCCTATTTTGATCTGTTACAGTCAACTGCTTTCTGCAGAAGTGTTGTGGAAGTCTCTGGTGAGCTGATCTCAAATGTTATCGTGCGGTGCCATCGTGATGCATACAGCTCTGAATCTATGAGCAGTGAGGAGGTAAGGAAGGGGAAGATGGATTTTTGCTGCCTGGGGGAGTGAAAATTCTGCTCATCCTTTTATAAGGAGAAGTCAGGCATGTATGTGTGAACTGCAACTTCTGTTGCCATTGAAGGTTTTGATCAGAAAGCTGAATGTGGTTTGAGATCCAGCTGTCTCCTGTAATGCTTTGGTTTCCATCAGCTGAGAGGTTTGGCCTTGCTTGATGGAGGCCTGGGGAGAGTGTGAATCTGTGGCAGTCTGGCACATCCACCAACGCTGACACTCTGTCTTCGTTGGCATACAGAGAATATGCCTGGAGAACAGTGATTGGCACATCTTGGAGACAGAAACAGACCCCAATGGCTCCTGGCTCTGTCACCAAACCCTGCTCTCAGCCGAGCATGTAATCACGGTATAGATGAAAAACATTTGCTCGACTGAGATTTGTGTTACCTTTTTCAGCTCTTGCTTGGTTTTTAAGGTGTGATTAAATGTGATTCACCCAACCTGTGAATTCCTGGTAGCTGTTTTCAAATCATGCCAGTGCCCGCTTCTTCCATGAACTGACACTTGAACCTGGGTTCCTGCACTTACAACACAGATCTACAGTGGGGATTGTGCTTGAGGATTGTATTCAGGGACCAAGCAAGATGCCAGAAGATATGGACAGCTTTTATTTATAAAAAGTGCAAGTGGCTAAATGAATAATGACAAGTAAATAGGATTCTGTGTCACCTTCTCTTGGTTTGAATTGCCAGACTAACTTGTAATTTATTTATTTATTTATTTATTGTTCAGAATCTCTGTTCAGGGCTAGCTAGTGAATGCACCACAGGAATTCTTGGTTTGCAGACCAGTAAGGCTGCATGTGAAGTACCAAAATATGCAAGGCAGTCCTGAATGTTTAGTCTGTCATCTGTGGGTTAAGCATAACTCTTGTTTAATAGGGCACTCAGTATAAACACTTACTTTTACAAGCAGAGATCTTCCTGCAAGTCGTCTTTAACCATCACTTAAAATTCAGTACTGCTGCCAATATTCCTGCTGGGGAATATATTTCCTGCAATGTTAATAAGGAAAAAATGCCAAAGGGAATTATTGCACATGAAAAGGGAAGTATTTCTCTCTGCAGAGGGCTGCAGCAAGTGCACAGCAGGTCTTGCTCTAGAGCTGTAACTCAGTTGAAGGGATCTTGGCCTGGTTCACTCTGGATAGTGTTGGTGTAGCTCCAATAGTGCTGGTGGCATTTGGACAGGAGAAGGAATTTTGATGGGCTGAGACTGGGATCATATTACTGGAATAGAGACCAACAAAAGAAGAGTATAGTGAGCTTTTAAACAAGTCATTTGGGATGAATGAGTCAAAGAGGTGTCCTGTGTGACTGGAATAGACTAACTCTGCTCTCCTGGCTGCATCTGCACTACAGTAAGGTCAGGTAAGGTTTTAAGTACACGTTGACCTGAGCCTCCCTGTGGTTCATAGAATCATACAATCATTATGGTTGGAAGGGACCTCCAGGGTCATCAAGTCCAACCTTTATCCCATCATATTCCTAACCATTAGACCATGGCCTCAAGTGCCTCATCAACCTATTTTTTGAACACCCCCAGGGACGGTGACTCCACCACCTCCCTGGGCAGCCCATTCCAGTGCCTAATCACCCTCTCAGTAAAGAACTTCTTCCTAACATCCCTGCTTTTGCAATAGTATCAACAGTAATCTTGTTTTCAGATAAATGAATAATGAAGTTTGGAATTACTTCAGTACCTGAGGAAATGAAGGAGAGGGGAACTTCTTGACAGATGAGCTTTTTAAAGAAACTTCTCTCATTTACAGTTGTTGCATATGCCGATAATGAGCCCCAACAGGCGAGGCGGCAGTCGCAGAGAAGGTGAGCCATTCCTGTCATGCTGGCCTGTCCTGACGTGTGGGTTTGCCTTCTGGATCATCTCTGTGGGCCATCTGAAGGTCATCTGTCTGAAGGAGAAGAAAATATGGAAGGCCAGCAATTTGCTCGGGTCATGGCCAGCTGTGTTTTCCTGTGCAGAGAGATGTCTCATGGAGGAAGCTGTGAGGGCACTGGGCTTCAAAGTAGGGCAGTGCTGAGCTTTTTATGCTCTGTGTAAGCATCTTCTGGATTGCCAGATTTGTGCTCTCTTAAACAGTACTTGCATGCATCTTTGAGGTTGTCTTGATGTTGTGCAGAATGCTGAACAAACACGTGTTTGAAAACGTATAATACTCATGTATGTCTCCATGTTCTTTCTTAAAAGATGTATTTGCTCCTGAAGCCTTGCCTTCAAGGGGAAGAGGTGGCAGCCGTGGAGACTGGCATAAACCCAGATATTTCAGCTCTGGCAAGATGGAATAATGTTGTTTGGGTGAGTACAATTCTAAATGTACTTTTATGCACCTTAGGTCTGCAGGTTTTGTGGCAGAGTGGGGAAAGTGGCTGCTCAGGATAAAGGACCTCTTTGGGAACGTGCCTCCTGTCTGTGAGCATGTGGAAAGCTGTTTTACTCTCAGCCTTTGTAGGACTCGCTTATGGGGAAATGCAGTGACAGAGTACAAACAACACTATCGGCACCCTCAGCAAATGTTGGTGGGGTGGCCATCTCTGGTACCTACAGGAGGGCTCACAGGACAAGGGTCTGACTAGTTGTCAAGGCAGTAGAAGACTTTTTTTGATTTTATTTTTTTTTGTGTTGCTTCACTCTTAGGAAGACATCCCAACTACAGAGCTCACAGATTTTGCTCGCTCTTGAGTAGTCTATCCCATATGCTCATGCAAACACCAGTGTCCTTGTATGCAAGAAAATAATCTGCTGGCCTGAGTTCAGCACACAGCTCAAACCTTGAGCTATACTGCCTTTTTGCCTCCATCTCGCTTGGCTAGCAGAGACATGTTTCTATCTAAAGTTTCACGGATACTTTGGACCTTACCCAAACTGGTTGCCCTTAGCAGGGGTGTATCACTTGGCTCTGGGATCTGGAACATGCCCTGACTGTGTTGGCAAAGACACAGATGAGTTGTTGAATGCCCCATTCTGCCCCAGTCCTTCAGCAAGTCACCTGCCATCTTTGCGCTGGTGCTCTCCTCCCACCCACAGCTTGTTGTGTCTATTTATACTGCAAACTCTTGGAGGAACGGCCATGTCTTTGTGCAGATCTAGTGCAACAGGGCCCCGAGGCAGCATAGCAAACAAAAAATGAATGTGGTACTAAGGTATCTGGGAGAGCCAAGATGTAGCTTGCAAGCGTTTGTTGCAGAGAAGCTGTGAAGGAAACGTTTCCCTGGAGCTGGCAAGGCCTACGGTACACAAACCACCTTTGCTGACTTACTTTTGAGGCTCCACGTGGGAGCAGCTGTAATTGCTGCTATTTTACCTGCCATATGATGGAGTTAATCTAGAGGGAAGTGTTGGGAAAGGAAGAGTAAATTACTTAGCCCCGTGTCTTTGATTAAAAAGGTTTCTCACACTCCCTTGGGCACATATCATTAGCAGGTCCTTGTAGGGAGCACCAGAACTGAATGCTCCATGTGTGCGGAGCTCAATCCAGGCCTGCTGCATTGGAAACAAGACAGTTTTAGATGTAATTTAGCACCGATGACTCACCAGAAACTAACACATGTTACTCATAAGCACATCCGTGGTAAACCTATATGTGCTGAAGGAGACATAACCACTACTCCCCTAGAAACTCGATAGGAAAGGAAAATCCAGTCTTTTTGCTAGGTCAGATCTTGGTTTGTAAAAATGATTTCATTAAATCCATATGCTATTTTAGTTTATCCATGATCCAGTAAAGGTGATAGGCCATTTTAATCACTGCCTTTCCTCTTATAGGAATCTCTGACTTTTCTAAATGTCTTTGAACTTCCTTGAGCATATTGCGGTGACATTCTGTTGTGCACTCTGTGTCCTTTTCGGTAGCTTTAATCCAAGGAGATGGTGTGGGAAGACTGAAGCTTACTGAAGAGTAGCATAAGGTTGACTTTCTGTTCCAGAGAAGAGAGGGACAAATTCTGTAAATGTCTGATGTTGGCTTCTGAGAAACAAACCATCTCAATCTGACTGGGTGAATTTTGGTTCAACCTTCTTCACCTGATCGTCCAGAGAAGTTGTGGGGAAGGAGGTCTATGAGCTCAAAATGGGCATACATTCTTTCCTCTGCATTTGCAAAATGCCAGGTGTCTTAAATTAATACTTTGGCTCTCAAGAGGAGCTATCCCTATTAAGCAGTAATCACAAATGTTTTGTGTTCCTGAATCTAATGCCTCTCAAATCTCTAAACCAGAAGCAAGCTGTGAAATCTTCTTGAAAGAGAATATGAAATGAATGGAAAGAAACCCCATGCTGTTCGAGGTCTAATACTTTCTGCTTGCTCTTGAAGATAGGTTGCAAGTGTCAGCTGTGGAAATGTGTTTTGTACCAGTGTCCCAAGTTTTGGGCATCTCAGAGGCACATACATCAGGAGATTGAGGGAGAATTTCAAAACACCTCACAAATCATTGTTCCTCTTCTCTCATTGATTTGACTTATTATTAGCTGTAAAGTTTGCAGAGAAGCCTTATTTCTCAGTTTCACTTTTATTCAGAATTAGAGGGTTTCATCCATGGGTTTAATTTGGAGCCACGTGTATCCAAAGTATTTTGTGTGTTTGAGGCCAAGGAAAATTATTTGTGGTTTATTTTCCTGTGTTTTGGCACTGTGTGATCATGGCTGGCATTACTACAAGCCACACCATGATAGCAGTGTTTGGTGGGGCATGGGAAATACGTGCTGCATTTTGAGCTGGCAGTAGCTCAGTGGGCTTACCCTAGCTGAGAATATTTTGGGGGAGGCTGAGGAAGCAGCAATTTGATAATAGAAGACTTTAATCTCTTATTCAAAGAACCTGTTGTTGACAGGCAAAGCTAGGCAAGTTCAGGTGAGAAATGAAATGTGATTCTTTTTTTTATGCAACAATATGGGTGGGTAACTGACTGCTGCAAAAATTACTAAGACAAGTGGCTGACAGAGTTTTTCATGGTGGATATTACATTTTCTGAACTAGATCTTATCTTTCGGGCTACAGGAATTATTTCAGGGGAATCCTGTGGCTGACTATGCAAGAAACTAGGCTAAAGATCTCACTGGTGCTTTCTGGCTGCTCTTATTCATTAAGAATGAGCTAAATATTCAAAAGGAAAAGAAATCAGTGTAATTGTTATATAAAGAACAACTTTTTGAAGTCTGCAGCCTTCAGAGCCACCGGTTTGCTGGTGCCTGCAGGAGTCAGCAAACTGCGTATGAAAGGAGCACATCAATGATTAATGAGCTGACTCCTGTGACAAGTCCTAATCAGATTTTCTGGATTTATTTCCTCGTGCGTCCCCAGAACTGGGGAGATTGTAAAATTCATGTCATGCTGTGGACCAGTCTTTCCAACAAATAGCTCAGGCACAAGAGCCAGTGGCAGGTGGAGAGAGCAGCTGCTGAACAACAGCTGATCGGTGGTTAACAACCTGAGCAAGCGCAACAAGTGCTAAGGTCATTAGTTTGGTGGGGCTGCCAGGTATGAGCAGAGCTTGTTGGAGCTGTGTCAGCTGCCGGTGTCAGCAAAGGACATGTCAGTGATGCCATCAGTCCCCTGTTGCAATGTTCTGGGGAGGAGGGACTCCTGAAAGGATGCTGTTCTGCACATACAATGGTGAAAGGCTTTTTGAGCGCACACAGGTATGTGGAATTTTGGGTTACATTAAGCTGGGATCCGCCTAATGGCGTTTGTGGCTCTGAATCTCAAAGAGGAGCCTAAAAGATGGTTCAAACTCAGCTAACACCTTGAATCCCAAAGAGCAAAAGAAAAGGGCCCCAATGCTCCTCTCTTACAAAATCAACTGCCTGGGGCCGTTGTCTGTGGTGCAGGGTGGAGGCTGAGCTATGACTTATGTCTGGAGTCTCACCAGCAGTGCCTCATTTCCTTGAATAGGAAAATTAAGAAGAAAGCTCCTGTCTTTGCTTGCAATATACATGCAGATTGTGAATACTGATTTTTTTTTCTTACAGTCACTAATTACACAAAGAAAATGTATTTTTTAACAGATAATCAAATTCCTCCATCAAGCCAAGGGGCTGTGATTTCCTCCTCGAGTTTTCTACATTTTTCTTAAAGTGACTCTCTGGCTGAGTTGTCACCTGGCATAGCTCACTGCTGGTGGGGATGTGGAGATGGCAGTTGCTATGAGTTGATTAGCAGCATTTCAGAAGCAAATGGGCTGCCATCCTTCAATATTGTGGTTTTTTCATCCTATGGAAGGATAACTGGCAATATTTGGCCTCTTCTCATACCAAAGAAATCCAGGATCAGAGCAAAATGGATGCTTGCTTGTGTGTTTTCTAGAAAAATAACAATGGAGCATAACCCTCCTGGGGCATGTAAAGAAGAGCTTTTATTCCCAGTGACCTCATTAAGAAGCTGCTTGGTTTTAGTTCCAGTTTCGTATTCTCATGGCTTCATATATTCTGTCTTCGTTTTTGACTCTCCATTCACCCACCCTGATTTCTCCAGTTCTCAGAAAGCAGCTTATTGCTTTCTGGGGGGAAAAAAAAAGTGAAGCATCAGAGGGAAAGAAAATCCCTGCAGAATGGGATCTATTGCATATGCATGAGCTCCATACTGGATCAGCTTTGAGAGCTAGAGCAATTTATCGCTTAGGTGGTGTGGAGGAAATGACAGGCGACCCTTATATTCCTCCTGCCTTGGAGTCTGTCTGTGATAGCTAGGTCCTTGGTGTCACCTGGCACCTGTGATATGCTGTAGCAGAGAAGGCAGCATGCTTTCATCTGTCCAGAGGTGAAGGACTGAAATTGAAACAGACCCAGGCAGGACCTTTCCTGATGCTCAGGTCGGATCAGGGTGCAAGGATGAAGCAGAGGTGCTACAGCAGAGAGGAGAATTGTTGTGACAATCTTTTGTTGCTATTTTGAACAGCAGTGATTTTTGCCTTACCCTTTACCCACCTCTTCTGGATCTGTTTTGAAGGATTAGACCCACTGCAGAGCTAAGGAAATTGTTCCTGCTTCTGAAGGATGCAGAGCTTGGGTGGTTCCTTAGACTTCACCGTGTCTTTAGGCCTGATTTCAAGCCCCTTAATCTAATTCGTGGAGAAAACTAACAGGACTTCACTAGAGGAACAGAAAGGGCTCTTGGCTGTCTTCCAGCCTACTAGTCCATGTTGCATTTTGCAAGCACTAGAAATGAGCTTGTCAGAGATTTGTGCAGGTGGGGAGGAACCTCTGGAAGCCCAACAGGGCCAGGTTTGTGAGGCTGCGTAGCTGAGGTTTGAATATCCCAGGATACAGATCCCTCATCCTCTCTGGACTCCAGGTTCAGTGTTGGAGCACTCTTGGAGGAAGATTTTTTTTCTTAGACTGAGCTGGAATTTCCCGTGTTCCCACGTGCTCTGTTTCTTCTCTTGTCACTTGGTCCCTAGTGATGTGTACCGGCTGGTGCTGGCTCTTTGGCCTGCATCCCCCATCTCTAGGGCTGGGCAGGATGCAGGCACTCATGGACAATCTGCTCTCAGAGGGTTGCTATATCTATCGCTACCACATGTGTGGACACGCTTTTCTGGCACAAATCTATCCCTAAAATTTTACTAACAAAATTGTCTTACAGAAAAATTTCAGGTTGCCATGGTGACCAACTTGCTGAAGATACAGTGTAGGCTACAGACTGCTGTAGGAGCAGTCACATGTTCTCTTAGAAAAATATATCTCAAATTTCTTCTGCATATTGTAGCTCTTAATTCAGATACATTTCTCGGGAGACCATACACCAACTTACAGCCTCAACCATTTCTGCTTTTGAGACTTTACGATATGTATTGACTTGTGTCCCGTGTTACTTCACTGCTGTTAATTTTTCTGTCAGTCTAGTTATTTTCTTTTTTTTTACACTAATTAGCAATTGACATGACATTTTTGAACATGTGAAGTGTTTTGCATATGCAAGTTTCTTTTTACAGATTCCTTATGGTGCGATACTGATGCTAAACAAATTAATAAGCAACTCAGCGAAGCTGAATACAGATTTTCTGGGGCCAGGGATGTTTGGTTAGTTCTGTGAAGTAGGAGACAAGTTTTGAGCTATGAAATTTCTCCCCTTTCCTTTTTTTTTTTTAAAAAAAAAGTAGATTGGAGAATGAGAAGACTCAAGATTCAAAGATGCTGCCTGTGAAGAAAGAACCTGATGCCATTTCCTTTTCTTTTTCATGGAAAAATGTTCTGTAATGAAGTGACAGTCCTTTTGCTGTTATGTCAAATGGCCATTGGATGTGTTCATGAGATGCTAAATGTCTGCACTTGTCAGTCGATAGCTGCCCTCTGATGTGTTAGAGCTCCCTGGGAGGACTGACTCAGACACCTGGTGTAACTGTGTGCAGTTTGCGCTGTACCATCTCGTACTGATGCTATTAAAGGATCATTATTCCATCTGTTTGTTCTGCATTGCTCTCTGGTTGCTTGTGATTTTCTGTAATGCTTGTAGCTAATTATTGATTGATTCAAAGTAATAAAGGCACTTAATTCCTTTTTCTCTGGGGTGCGGCAGCTGAACACAAAGGTGTCTTGCTACTACTCCAAAGCTGTCAGTTTTAGCCCACCAGTAATTGACCTTCGGTGGGTCTGTGACCACTAATGCGGGGGGCTGCCCTTTGAGAAGGGAAAGGTTACTGTGCAGTGTAGGATGTGTATTTGTCCTTTTTTTAAGGCTTTACCACCTAGTTTGCTCTTTGGTTTGGGGAGTTGTAGTGTAGGCTGTTATTAGGGCTGTACCCAGTTTACCTGGTGCAGATGTGACCACACTGGACATACACAAGTCATTTGTAAAGAGGCATCAGAAGCTGTTCTTACAGAAGCAGTCATGTAGTCTCCTGTACATAGTGAAGGTTCTGAATGGGGTGTTTTGTATGTAGCTGGGGTAACAGCAAAGGTTCATCTGTATGCTGGGTTGGTCCCGCAGGGGCCTGGGTCAGCAGGAGATTAAGGACGGAGCAGCCCTGTGGTGTGAGGAGTCCCTCCTGACTCAGCAGCAGACCCTGCTTCCAAATTTGCACCACAGACTCTTGTTGCAGCCAACCTCTTTGGGTCATTTGGTTCCCTGTCTGTCACCTGATGCCCAGATCCTAACAAAACAACTTTCCTCTTGCCCAGTGCTCTGTGAAGCATGTCTTTCTACTGCTCCTGGCTGCCATGGAAATAAACCAGGTGAGAAGTTTGCAGTTTTGGTTTTCTCCTTGTTTTTCTCAACATCTTTCCTCCCTGTTTCCAGGTCTGTTTTTCTGGTACAGAAGGGAAGAGGCCTTTGGGGGAGGTGCCCATTGCCTGAGCACTGGAGATCCAGATTTCTATTATGCTCATGATGGCTTTGTGCCAAACTTGATCAAAATAACAGAGACAGAAACAGTCAAATTAGTTGGGTACCCTGTGGAACAGAAGAGTGCCATTCAGTGCTGAAGAAGACTTTAAAACATGCCAACATAACAATGCTGTTTTCTTTAGGAGAAAGTCTCAGCTGGGTTTTAAGATCTGCTTCCATCCCTGATCACTCCCACCATATAGCTCAGTTTGCAGTTCTGCTGCTGCACTCTGTCTTTCCTAGCTGTCTTTCCCAGCAAGTGGTGGTCCTGGTAGCTGCAGAATGGATTGTTGGCTCCTTATCAGTTATGCAACAGTCCCTCTCAAAATCAACATATTTTTCTCTCTAAAGCAAATCTCCCACCCAGTTTGACTCTCGGTTAATTTTCCTTACTGATTGCTGCAAGGTGACCTAATTTGTAGAGATTTCTATCTCATAAGCATGACAACACCTAGTCAGAGGAGCCATCGATGATTACCTGTGGCAGCAGGAGGTGGAAGGTGCTGAGAAGGTGTAGAGCAGAGGTCCAGCAGAGGAAAGGCTGTTTTTCTTTCTCATGGTGGTTTTGCTTTGCTTGGGTCAACAGAAGTAGGAACATCACCTCTTCCTTCATTGTGAAGGCACAGCTCGTGGGACCCAACGTATTTGCATAATCTGTTTCTCTGCTGCAGTTGGGTCGTTTTTGCTGAGCATCATCTTCCTAATAGGGGTGACTTCACACCTTTGTGCTGATCTTAGGTAGAAAAAAGACTCCTCATTTAAAAGCTGGAGGGAAGAAACAGTTTAGCTGCTTTCTGAAACTCCTGAGCTCAACTGACTGTGGCCTTTGTCTTCTCATGTAGTCATGTATGACTTCCTGTCCTAGACAAAGGTGATGGGAAGTAGAAGAACTTCCTGGGCTGTTCCTCGAAGACAATGCTTTTTCTCCTGGAAGGGATGAGGTGGATTAACACATGAGCCAGCTTCAGTTGTGCTTGTCCTCTTCCCTATGTCACTCTTGCTTTTCCCAGTTCCCAACAGACAGTTCAGTTGGCCTAAAAGCAGGCATATTTTGCTGATTGAGAAAAGTGGCAGACCTCCACACAGTGGACCTTGTATAGCAAAGGTCTTCTGATTTCTCAGCAGTGCAAACATGCATGTCACATGAGCAACACCTTCTCAGAAGGAGGGATTTTGCAGTCATGTCCCTTGGGAACAAGGGCAGGAGCTTGTCTGCAGGCAGGCACCATTGTAGCACATTCATGGGCTGTGGCTTCTTTTGCTAATCATATGTGCATTTCTCTAAAAAAAAAAACCCAACAAAAAACCACAAAGAAAATACCTTTTTTTTGTTTTCCAGCAAAATGGATTACGGGTACTTTAAGCTCCTTGCTCTAAGTATGCAAATACTTTCACACCTGGAAGCTGATGTGGCATCTTCCGTGCAAATGTTTATCTGGCACTAGGGAGTAATATTTTCTTTGTCCACATTACTTGAGTCTTTTGTGGTCTGAAATCGCTGACTCGAGCACTTGTTGCTCCAACATACCAATGATAGTTGCTATGGATGTTCGCTTCCAACTCCCACGACTGAGAGTTTGGTCTGAAATACCACCACCATGTCCAAGAGTAAATCTCTCCTCACTGTGACTGAAGCCTGAAATCATATTGGGTTCTATTCAGCCATGTTCTCACGCTTGTGGAGTCCCAGCCTCCAAGTGCACTGGTGGGCACCCAAGTGCCTCCTTCAGAGGGAGCGAGCTCAAACGGAGAACTTTATCATCAAGCCCTTCTTGCACTCCATTTTTTCACTGGTCCATTTGCATGCTGTGTTATCCATGGCCACCCTTCCCAAGCTATTAGTTACAGTAGCTTTGCTAAGTGCGAACTAGGGGTTTGTTAGGTAAGATATCCCCTTTTTTCTATGTTGTACAAGGGACACTGGCATTCTGCGTTTAGCGTAGAAAGGAATGCTTCAACGAGCAAAGCACACAGAGCAGCGGGTAGGCTTTGTGTATTGGGCTGCTAGTTTTGCTGTTGGATTTTGCCTGGAGAATGAAGATTTGTGCAGCAGCAGGGAGTGGGAGGGAGCTTTCCCCACGCCCCTTTGAGATGCTACTTGCAGCTGAAGGAGGGTGCAAAGCAGAAATTCTCCTCTTGTAGACTTTGAGGTTGTTCAGAAACTCTGAGACAGCAAAAAGGGGAGCTGTGTCTGAAGGGAACCAGCACAACCGTGGGGTATTAGACTAGGGCTTGCTCTCTGCAGGGACTTTGTGGCAGCTCGTTTGAGCCTTACCTCAGTAGAAGGTAAAAATGCAGAGCACCTGCTGTAGTTGTAGGATGAGGAAAGAAGTAAAGACTTACATTGATTTTGACTTTTGTCCCCTCCCAAATACTTTTTAAGTTGCTTTGTTGTTTAATTTGCTTGGAGTGCTATACCTGAAGTCACAAGAAGTCTTAGCTTGTGGTCTGAGAATCATGCAATGATTTGGAGAATGAGTTGGAGCAATCGTGACTGCTGCTGTGGAGGGGATAGCATCAGGAGCCCTGTGCATGGCCTGTCCTACACAGACCTCAGCTTGGCCCTGTGGGAGGGTGGAAACTGATGACATTTTTCTCTCTATGAGAAGGTAATAAAACCTGCATTCATGGCAGAATCAATCCTCTTATATGCATTTTTTTTCTTTTTTCTTTGTTTTTTCTGTACACCCCAACACTTTTTATGCTGACAGGTTCTGAGCAGGAATTCCCGTGGTGTGGTACTGATGGAGGACAACACCTTATAGTGCAGAAAAACTGCACTCAGTTCCCTACTCAGGGAAACACAGTGGTATTTGGGCTCCAGGGTGCCACAGCATTGTGTTTCCCAGACCCTCTCTTTGCCATCGCACAGTAGATGCTCAGTGATAGTCGCTGCATATAGTGCTTGACACTGATATGGTTTGTGGCCACCGTGGCGAGTGTGTTGGTAGCCCCAGAACAATTCTGTTCAATTGGGCTAATTAGGAATGGGTAGAATTACCAGCAACTAGGAGGGGTTCAGTGCTATGTGAAACTAGTCTAAGAAATTTCTCAAAGGGCAGAGATCACCTCGAGTGAAAGCTGGCTGGAGCCTGGCCTGTGTTAGAAGGTTATTGCTCATCCTGAAGGAATGTGAAGATTTCCTGGCGTGTGCTCTACTGTCAGCAACCTAATCTCAGGTGGGTGACAAACCAGACTGACCCCTGGATGATCTCTCTGAAATGAAGGATAGGCCTTAACTGCCAAACCCATGTCCTGATTCAGAGGAGTGAGATGTTGGGATCAGGAGCTGAACATTTTCCAGTCTTGGCTCCACCGTAGAACGTGCGGTTGTCAGCGCGTCTGCGAGTGCGCGTTCAGCACGGAGGCTTGGGGGGGAGTGGGGGGTAAGGAGAGACAGCTGCGCTGAGGATGGAGCACATCTCTCATGGTAGAATAGCCAGGAGCTAATGCTGAGCGTCAGCGTTACTGCTGGGGCTGTCAGGGAGCCTTGGTGGCCACTTCTGCTCCTGCTTCCCACCGGTGGTGGATGCCCACTAGGTGTCAGAATTGAACAAATGCAGGGCTGGCACAGGGAGGCAGGATCCCAGCTTGCAAATAATTCTGAATTGATTTCTCTTTTTTTTGCCTTCTGATTTCTGGCCTGCTTTGTGATAAAATTACCTTTGGGGAAGGAGGATCTGTTTGTTTAAATGGTGAAGGGAACAGGGGATGAGGAGGAGGAATGACTGAGACGAAATATCCTGGCCAGGTTACAGTTCTTATTTTGCACGTGGGAGCCCAGAGCTTTGTGCTCCAGGCACAAAGGTGATTTTGGTTTTTACTCCTAAGGATGGGAGAGTTTTCTCTCTCCTGCATGACACACTTATCCTTTTTGATAAGATGGCTTCTAATCAAATTTTCCAGCCATCCTTTTACTTGGACTACAGGCTGCAAGGTGCCTTTGGTAAGAGGAAAGCTAGAGAAATGCTGGCTGCAGAGAGGGTTTAATTTTATAGTTGAAGTTTTCTACCTGTTCCCCTCATCCCTGCTCCTCTCTCTCGTCCTACTCAAGAGCTCAGCTCATTCACTGCAGCTGGTTAATGTTAGCAAGGGTATCATAATGGCTGTAAAGATTAGGTGCACTAATTAATGCTTGCACAACTAGGAAGAAATTTGCTGCTGTCTGACACTTCACAGCTGCCACTGTGTTTTCTCCTTTCAAACCTTCTACTGGATTTAAAATCCTCTTTTTTTCCCCCCTCTCCCCAGGACAGGCAGTTGCCTCAGTCTCAGGGTGCAGTGGAGACTCTCCATAGGAAACAGCACCAGTGGATCAGTGGAAACTTGGACCAGTTTTCCTGAATGAGCATCTGTGCATATTGTTGATGGGGTTTGGTGGTTCAGCAGTCAGAGCTGCCACGTGATGTCCCTAGAAGGTCTCCCAGCTGATCTTG
This sequence comes from Aegotheles bennettii, assembly GCA_013398125.1. NCBI lineage: Eukaryota > Metazoa > Chordata > Aves > Caprimulgiformes > Aegothelidae > Aegotheles > Aegotheles bennettii. Next base: position 270,285 of record VZRW01010131.1, on the reverse strand, counting down.
GCTAAGGTGACATGTTCTTGTAGTTTTCTTCTTGCATCATCAGCAGGAAAAGCTCATTCTCCTTTATGATGTTCTTACATGCCTTGCTGGCTGATGGTCTCAGTCAAGAGTGGTTCAAAACATCTCTCAGGAAGGACACACTATGCTGAGTTGTCAGATGTGCTTAGTCCTGGCCTTAGCTGGTTCTTCTCTTCCCAGAATGTGATGTTCCTTTCCAACCTACTTCAGGTTTTCTTCATGCTGTCTCTGTGTCGCTTTCTTGGTGGAGCAAGAAGTTGCCATCAGTGATCTTTGCAGCACCTAAGAGTCCCATCCCGCCTTGGTTACTTCTTCCTCACTGTGCTATAAGTCTGAACTTTTAGTAGCAGCAGCCAGATGCAACACTTTTTTCCTAGCATGAGGAAGAAGCAAAACGGAAGTCAATCCTTTACCGAGGGCTGTGATGCTAATAGCATTAGGAGAACACTTGTATATAGTTTTTTTTTTCTCAGTTTGTGGCTCTAATGCTGTTTAACTCCTCAAGCATTAAGATGCTTGGGGATCTATCAAATTCATTGATCATGGAGTACCTAGGCACATGCCCCTCCACATCTTCCAAATCGTGGTTGTTTTTCAGACTGATACTGAAGCCAGATTCATCTGTGCGGATCTGCTTTAGTTATCAACATGTGTGGCACTTGCAGAGACCAGCAGTGGATTACTCCCACAGCTTCAATTCAGGTAACATCAGATGACCCATAGTGCACTTGGCAACCCTCCATGTGGTGAAGGCTTCTGGAAAGGTGGTGATGATGTGTCTACAGGTGTTGCTTGTTCTCTGTGACAAGCAGGGAATCTGTGCTAGAAAACCAGTGTTAGACCGATGCTGGAAAGGGAAGCTTAAAACATGAGTTTTAAGTCTTTCAAGGAAGTCAGGCTGGAAGCAGTCTAGATGTTCACTACAGATTAAGTCAGGGGGAGGTTAAGCTGGAAGAAACAGAGCCCAAGAAGGAAATTGGGTTTTCTTGTTGACCTCCAGAGACCAAACTGGTTTAGGGCATTAGCTATCTGTGAGACTTGGATTTGAAGAAGCAGACCACCGCAAGGCCTGGCAGAATCCCAGGGATTACAGGCCATGATTAATGAGAACTTGAAAAGATTCTTATGTGCTTTTGGAGACTGAATCTTTTTCTGAGTAGTGGGGAGGTGCTGCTGCTGGCTGAGCCTCCTGATCTGGAATGAATAATGGAGAAAAAGAATAACAGCCTCCCAAACTGAAGGCTTTTAATTTAAATGAAAAAAGAAAAAAGTTAATCTAATCAAAAAGAGGTACTGTGCAGAAGAATGGGGGACAGAAATATTTAAACCTGGAAATAAAAGCAGTAAAGTGTCCACACCAAGCATGTAAATGGAAGCTATCTTGAAAGTATACCTGGAGTGCTGCAATGTGGTGTACTCTTGGCAGTGCTGTTCTGCAGGGGAGAGCTCAGAAGTATTTGGGATGGATCAGGAAAGCAGAGGCCTGACCCAGACTTCCTAAAAGCCTTCTGACAGGCCTTCCTAGAGAGAATATTAGAGAAGGGAAATAGGCATGATACGAGGTGAAATGGTGTCACAGGTCAAAGATGGATGTGGACAAAATGACAAAGTGAGCAGACAGCACTTGACAAGTGCAGCTGGTGCAGAGCTGGTTGTTTCAGACAACTTCTGAGACTGCAGTGAATAGTTTTGTTGATGCCCTTACAGGCATCATGCTTCTAGAAAAGGGCTACATGGCACCTGTGGGTTATTGGGAGGGGGCAGCAGAGAGACAGTAATTTTTTTCTCTGGGTGTTTTAAAGGTCTTTAATTTTATTTAAATACTGAGGGCAGTCTTATTCAACAGTGAGAAATCTCCATTAAACGGGTTTGCTGGGTACTTTGTGAGATCTAGAGAGGGGAAAAACCCAGAAAACCCTTGGACAGTCTCTGATGCTGGAGCTACTAAGGAATATTTTTATACCTTTCTGCTTAGTGGAGTAGTTTTGAGTTTGAGAGTAGTTTGAAAGTATTTTGAGGGGAAGAAGCCCTGACTATAGAAAGTGCTAGAACTGTTTGCAAGAGCCTTTGACTTGTTTGGTTTTCTAAGCTAATTAAAACCTGTTGTTTTATTAATTGTAAACTTTTTATCATCTTGGAAGGAACTGAAATAAGCTTTTGTCCATGGAATTGTTTTCCCCTTCCTGAGCTCCAGAGCGCCCTTAAAGGATTCATAGGTCTTGATAGTGGATTTTCTGGAACAGGCAGGATCAAAAGATAACCCAGGCCCCACACCATCTTTCCTAGCAGAAAGAAAATGGTTAAAATAGATGAGATTATTGCATTGAAAAAGACTGTCACAAGAACAGGAGCAGTGTTCAAAGGGTGCCTCTTTCAACGGGTCAGAGCAGCAGATCTGTGCCTCTGCAATGTGTTCAGTGAACCAGAATGCAGAATGCAGTCTTTTGTCCAAAAAGCTTTACGTGCCAAAGCCTGCAAATATACCTGTGGAAGTGGGGGTGTCTGGGGAAAGATCAGAAGTGAATGGTTGGGTGTTGTTATTGTTTGCTCGTGAGTTTAAGGAGTGTCACAGGTCTAGTTCTTTCACTGAAAGAGGTTGGAACAAAAGCCTGAAGCTGAAATATTAGGCCTTGGCTTTCTGCCCCAATTACATGACTAAATCTTCTTTAAAATGTATATTCATTATGACTATTTCATAATGAAATTACTATTGTGTTGCTATCTGCCATTGCACAACAAGCAATGTTCTGACACTTCTGAATTTCGCGTCCCTCTCTGGCTGAAACAACTCTGCAGAAAGTTGCCAATAATCTAGTTTCCCTAAAAATGCTGTTTTTAGGAGAACTTACAATTTATTGAAAATGTTGCATGATCCCACTGTGAAAAAAAGCAGAGATACTCAGCATGGTGCTCATGCCTGTCATTGATTGACATTTGCAGTGTTGGCTCTGCTGGAGAAGAGCAACTTGGAGCTGAGGGCTGGAATTCCACATGGACGTGTTGGAGTCTGCCATGGTTTGAATGTGAATGCTGCTGGCGTTGCAGGAGGCTCCATCTGTTTTGTACTCGTACCAATGCTCTGATGACACTGTAGGGCTCTGGGCTTGGCCTTGCGGGGCTTCAAAAGCCAATGTGCCCAAGAGCCTGGCTTGTAGGAGTGGAGTGTCACCTCTGCAATGCGCACCTCTGAGCAACCACAGAAACTGCAAGACTCAGGTCTGGGTTTTAAAACTATTTATTTGTCTAGGGTACTTGATGTTAGGGCTATCAATTTAAGGGTGAGGCATCCATGAGACCTGGTGTTAGTGTTTTTCTTTCTCTCTCAGCTCTGCCACCTGTTATACAGCCCCGGTGTGTTCAGTGGTGGAAGGGAGGTGGAAGGGCTTGGTTCACCTGGGAGTTGTCAGAGCCAGAGCCTAATTGACAAAAGAAGGGGTTTCTCATGCTTGTGCCTGCTCTTTCCTTCTACAGAGGAGGACAAACAGAAGAGATCTGTTTGCATGGAAGAGCCGCTTTTCAGTTCCCAGCTAAAGGAAGGCATATGAAGGCTTTCCTTACCCATACGTGTGGTTTGCCAGGAGTGGGAAATTCACTCTGCAGCAGCCCATGACATATGGCAGCATTTGGTAAGGGCTAAGCTGAAAGTCTTGTAAGCACTTTCTCTCATCTGTCTCTGAATGTCTCATCTCTTACCTGCTGCCCCTGTGCACATAGAGTATGATGTGACTGCTGTGCTGCTGGTGTCCTGAAAATACACCTCCCCAGCCCCTACTGTGTTCACAAATACTGCTACTGCTTGTCACAGAGATGGTAAATGATGTTCTGGATGGCTGAGCAAGGGCTGATAGTCTTTGCTGGTTTCCTTTGCACTAATCTCCATTAACATAACCACAGGGCATGCTGTTGCATGAAGATACAGTGAACAAACGCTTCGCAATTGTCAAGGACCTGTAGATACTTGCTAGTGTGGAGCGCTGCCCATTTTGAAGTTACTTGCTCTTTTGAGTCCACTTTTAGAGTAGAATTAAACAAGTCAGCCACCATCTGGTTCCAAGACACTTGAGTTTAGCAAAAACAATAATAGAAGTCTGGCTCCCCTCTTTTCTCCCCCCTCGTCCTGCTCTTCGTTGAGCAGGGACAGCCAGTTCAAATGTGCAAGTAAAATGTGAGCTGAAAACATGAAAGGCAGGGAGACAAGACAGCTCTGAAACTAGGTTAGAGATAAAATAAGCCTGAAATTTGGCAGCTGTAGGCAAGTCTGGGTGGCCCTAGAGAAATGGCTCAAAATGATTGATGAAATAAATGATTAATGAAATGGCGTGATTAGCCTATCGCGGGAGTGTGTTACTGTTTGGATCCTGAAGACACAAACTGAGAGGAGCCATGTGAATGTGAATGCTGTAGAGGAAAGAGTGCAGGGCAGCATCTCCCAGAAGGTGAGCAGACCCCTCAAGTTGACCTCATGTTGGCTTTGTTGCACTCTGCAGGGTCTAAAATATGCCCTTCACTACTACCCTGCTCAGAGGGTTGACTCATCATTTGGTATCAAGATTTACCATCTGCACAGCTATCCTTTCTCTGTTTAAGCAGCTTGAGAAGAAGGCATTTCATTTTACACGTTGGTATTTGCTCTTACCTTCGCTGCCGTCCACCAAGCACCTGGGCAGAGCAGTTTTTTGGGTGTATCAGGAATATTGGGTCTTCTGGGCTTCCAGTGGCTTTCTGTACAGGGGCAGTGGCAATCTCGGGAGTTCAGATCTCATTCTGCTTTTTCCTGGCAGATACCTGTTTCAGGAAAGCAGAATGTTGGTGTGAGTTGTTCAGCTAACAGCTAATCTGTCATGCTGATAGTTGTGTCAGTGCAGTCTAAATAAGAGATTGATTTATGTTTACACCCCCTGCCAACTTCTTGGAGAGGGAAGATTTCGGAACTTGGAGTGGCTTGTGGGAACTCGCTGCATCTGCCATTAGATTAATAAATTCAGACTTTGCAGTGACATAACTGTGCCCTCAAGGGTTTGGGGTTTTTTGCCAGTTAAAAACCTAAATACATCACTGATGCTCAGGTCCAAATGTTTACAGTGCAAAATAATGCCAATCAAACTCCTGTTCATTAGGAGTCAGCTTGAAGAACCGGTCTCTTTGGGCCCATCAGATGACTGCTTTATTTCCAGGACTGCAGACACATGCATTGGCTTCCCATGGCTAGCATGTCCTAACAAGTGGCTACCTCCTACCGGGCATGCTTATAGCAAATGCTGCACCAGGAAGATGCCGTTTTTCCCAGAAATTGCATCACCTTCTGGCTATTTGATGCCAACTGGCTGGGATGGCTAGCGACTAAATGTGTATGTGCACATATGGGCATGCACATAAATGTATTTATAGATATAAATGTGGCTGTCTTTAATATCTAGAAAATTTTCTTCTCTCCCTTTGCTCTGCAGTTCTTCAGCTGTTGTTGGTTAGGAGGGCATTGTTGTGTAGAAACCATAAAGTACAGAAATGCCAGATTTCTTCACCTTTTCCTTTATGACATGAGTGACTTCTTCAGCACAGCCTGGTGGCAGAGGTGGTCTTCTGAGCACCACAGGTCTTGGACCTGGTCCTTCTTTTGCTGCTACACAGAAAGGCTTTACAGCCTCATATTGCCTCCATGAGCTGTGCAGGGAAAACCAGCTCTGTATGAAGGTCGTTTATTTCCCAAGGGCAATAAACTTACATGGAATGGATTGTCAAAGGACTAAAAGTTGGATTTTTAAGCAATCTTGAATTTAGTCCTGGGTACCTGTGCTGTAGAAATGGGGTGTGCTCAGTCTTTCATAACTGTGCGGCTGGAGAGCTTGCGGTGTTGGTTACTTGCTGGGCTAGATGTATGCTCTGGTCTGACTCGGAGAAAAGTTATAGGAAAAAAACATGTATTTCTGTGTGTCTGTCCTTTGCTCATTCTTTTCTCCCCAACAGCAAGACCATGTTTTGGGGAGTGTGTGCTCTTTCAAGGGCTTGGATGGGACTCTCGGGCTGGGTGACATCACTGTTTAAATGCTGAGGTAGACTTCAGGTACTTGTTAATTTGGTGAGCACAAAGCCATAAGCCAGTGAATTCGACTGACCTTCTGCAAGGCATTGACATCAGGAGATAAGGACCACTTATGAAACCATTGAGGCATTACACAAGAGCTCTTCTCTTGCTCCTTCTGACAACCAGACTGTTTGGGTGGCTCCTTTACAAAACTTCATGGGACTTTTATGAACAATTACCCATAATGGTTTGCCTCTGAGGAAACTTGCTCTGACTCCTGCCATGTGCTTGGGCTCTGTTATGGTTAAATGCCAGTGGGGCACTGCGGCTGTGCCTCTTCTTGGCTGAACATCAGGAGGCACACATCCAAATGTCAAGTTTATTTCCATGTACACAATCTAAATCTTTTTTAAATGAAGGGATTAAAACAAGGAGACAGAAATGAGATCACTCTGTGTAATCCATGCTGTCCTTGATGCTGCAGAGGAGTAGTGTGACTTCCTTTAGCCCTTAGGAAAAGCAGATTTTGCAGCCTTTCCTTTGCCGCAAAGGTGTCCCTTGCTGAAATAACCAGGTAATTGCCTTCAACTGAAACCTCCAGGACATGGAAAGCTACCAAGTGTCACGTCATCAAGATTAGCAACGTAATGTTGGATTGCTGCTGACTAGGCTGGAAAACCCTTGAGGCCAAAGGTCTCTAAGGTGTGTCATTGTCATGAGACAGAGAGAGAGAAAAAAGCTCTACAGAAGCCAAGGGCATTGGTCTCTTCTTGGATGGTACGGGTAGAGATTTTGTGACACAAGGCAGCCATCTGTCTTGNGGCCACATCTGGAGTATTGTGTCCAGTTCTGGGCCCCACAGTTCAAAAAGGACAGGGAACTGCTTGAGAGAGTCCAGCGCAGAGCCACAAAGATGATTAAGGGAATGGAACATCTCCCTTATGAGGAGAGGCTGAGGGAGCTGGGTCTCTTTAGCTTGGAGAAAAGGAGGCTGAGGGGTGACCTCATTAATGTTTATAAATATGTAAAGGGTGAGTGTCAGGACGATGGAGCCAGGCTTTTGTCAGTAATGACTAATGATAGGGCAAGGGGCAATGGTTTTAAACTGGAGCATAGGAGGTTCCATGTAAATATCAGGAAAAACTTTTTCACTGTGAGAGTGACAGAGCACTGGAACAGGCTGCCCAGGGAGGTTGTGGAGTCTCCTTCACTGGAGATATTCAAAACCCGCCTGGATGCGTTCCTGTGTGATGTACTCTAGATGACCCTGCTCTGGCAGGGGGGGTGGACTAGATGATCTTTCGAGGTCCCTTCCATCCCCTTAGATTCTGTGATTCTGTGATTCTGTAAAGTCTTGGGAGCTGAGAAGCCTTAGGAGAAATGTCATAGCCTAATTTTTTGCTCTCTGACTCCTCTGCAACCATTCTGTGGTTTCTTGCAAGGGCACATCTTGCAGGCTCGCTGGGATGCTGGAAATACAGAGGGTGATGCTCAGCTGCTCCTCATCCTCTTTTCCCCATTTGTCCTTCTTTCACTCTGCTGGATATGACATCATGATTTGATTACTCTGATTAGTTGCAATTTGAGGTTTCTTTGAGTAAAGGATGAAAAAAAAAATCACTTTTTTTAAAAAAGATGGTTTATAAGAAGAAAATGGTGCAGAGCAAAATAAAACAGCATACTGAAAGAGATTGGCAGGGTGGTTTCATCAGCTGCTTGCTTTCACAATAAGCATATACTTTTTTCATTAAGAAAAAACCCACAACTTTTCCAAGTGACGGGTATCTTCAGTGCAGTGTGCTGCACCGTGTCTTCTCTTGGTTTAAGTGAAAGGCAGAGATGACTGCTCCCCTGAAAGCAGCTGTGGACAAGCCAGTTCTGCTGCCTGTGGATTCCCCAGGTAAAAGGCATTGTGTAAATGTCAGGAATATCTCAAGACTTGAAAAATAAACTGTCACTGCTTTTACCTTAGTGTGAAATAATATGCAGGGAGATGGGAGAAGGTAGGACAGACGAAACCTGAACTCCAAGCCAAAAGTAGGCCTGCCTCTGAAAGCAGTTCTCTGATCGAGAAGTCCCTTTCTCTCCACATATGGTGGGTTGGCCTTGGCCAGCTGCCACACACCCTCCCAGATGCTCTTGCACTGCTCCTCCTTGGCAGAACAGGGGGAGAAAATAGGATGGAAAAGCTCATGGGTTGAGATAAAGACAGGGAGATCATTTACCAGTTAGTGTCATGGGCAAAACAGAGTCGCCTTGGGAGAAATTAATTTAATTTCTTGCCAGTTAAAATAGATTTCTATAGTGAGAAACAAAGGAAAAAATTAAAACACCTTCTCCTCACTCACCTTTTCCCAAGTTCAACTTCACTTCTTCATTCCTGACTCCTCTACCTCCCCTGTTTACCAAGGGATTGGGGATGGTTGCAGTCAATCCATAACAGCTCTTCTCTGCCACTCCTTCCTCCTCACGCTTTTCCTCTACTCCAGCGTTGGTCCTTCCCATGGACTACTATCCTTCAGGATAAACTTGCCTCTCTGCGGGCTCTCCATGGACTTTGGTTCTTTTAGGAAATATTCAGCTGCTCTGGTATAGTGTCCTCCATGGGCTGCAGTGTGGACCGTGGTCCCCTCTGTGGTCTGTGGGGAAATGCATGTTCCCCTGTGGCCTTGCCATGGGCTGCATCTCTTCCCCCTCCTTATTCTCTGCCCCTGGTTGTTCATGTGCTTTTTTTTCCTCACTGCTCTCTGGCATTTTTGCCCAGTCTTAAATATGTTGTCACAGATGGGATGTTTGCTGATGGGCTCGGCTGTGTCTGGTGGTGGGTAAAGTGCCTTGATGTATCTGCAATAATCGATTCAGTGCCAGACCCCCTGTGGCACCTGCACCAGTGGTGCCTCTCAGCCTCACTGAAATGCTTTCACGCATCAGCCTCTGTTGCTCTGTTGATCCAGGCAACGTGCTTTTACAATTGCAATCTCTGCACCCAGCACTTGCTGGGTGCTGGGCAGAGGCAATAGAGCAACTACAACAGTGGAGAATAATGGTCTGAGACATCAGAAATCTGAACCACGGGTAGATGAATTTGTCCTTGGGGCTTTAATTTCTAAATCCAGTGCAGGAAACAACGTTGACTTTCTCTTGTGAAATATTTAGGGTTTAATTGATAAATGTCCTAACTGAGAGTGCAGTGAGATTGCCAAGTTATTTAAAATTCCTATTTCCATGATTGTTCTGGCCTTGCAATGTAGTGCTTAATAAATCCTTTACAATGCTGAGAATTAAAGACAGTTTAATAGGTTGACACTTCAAGTTTGTTATTTTAACATTTGCATAACTGCATTCATATTTTGGCGCTTAACCCGAGGCCACCGCAGAAGTTGGAGCTGCTTGGCTCACCCAGCAACAGAAAGTAGGGTTGGGGGTAGATTTCAAGGGTTGGTTTTCCTGTGGGGTGGGCAGCAATGTTCTCCCTGTTGGTAAAAATAGACTGCTTCTAGTTGAGGCAGGCTACTAGTATATCTGAAGCAAACTCAAGTCTGTGGTCCTCCCACTTCTTTCCTGGCAGCTGCTCTGGCAGTAACAGCTGCTTATGGGCCTTAGCTGCACAAGCTGCTGCCTCAGTCCAGGCAGCTGAGATCTTGTTCAAGAACTGAGAAAAATCTGGGCCCAATTCATCTTCTGTGTTAAATGCCCCCACGTCACATCATATTGAGTTGAGCTGGATGGCTCATTGAGCAAAACCTCCAAGTCTCTTGCCAGAACTTCAGCTGGGTGTCTGGAATAAGGGTTTTTTACCCTCCTCCTGGTTTTGTTTTCCCTGATGGACTATCAGCCATGTTTTTTCAGGAAAATGTGTTTAAGGAACATAGCCTGTAATATCTTGGATGTTGACCTAGCTTTTTCTTTGGAAGGAGTTTTTTGGATATGCCAGTCAGGACTGGCTGAAGTTCATTTTCCAGAAGGTTTGTAAACATGTAGAGTAACCACAGTACCCTGATTTAAACTCAGAAAACGCACAGAGCAAAAAACAAGCGTGTGCAATACAGGATGCACGCTCCAAGCATCTCATATTGCACAAAGGCTTCAAAGGCATTTTGGATAGCAGAAAAAACTATTTGTAACTATTTCTTGATGGTGTCTGGATGAGACAGTAGAGTGCTCAGCATGACAGTAGTACTGCTGAAATAATGAGGAATAGGATACCAGGAAGGTGCTGGAGGCAAAATGAACTGAGAGTTTTCATAGCTGGGCTCCAAAAGACGTTGAACTCCAAACAGGGATGGATGGATACCTCTGTCTCCCAGTGCTTGAGATGCTTTCTGCCTGCCAGAAGATGATGAGAAAGTGCCTTTGTTATGGAATGGATCTTGAGTTCCTGTTTATGCAGAGTTTCCCATCTGTAGTTGTCCTGAGGTTGCCTTTGTAAACTCAGTTCTACATCTTGGAGAACTTCTTCCCCAAACGCTTGACTACCTGGCCATGCTCTTTAGACATACTTAGTGCTCTGTTTCCCCTTGTCCCTGTTATCTCTTAACATGCTGCATTGCTACTGATGTATCTAACCTTATCTAGGTTGTTCTAGAATTCACAGTAAACACTTTTATTTGGTCTAGCAATGTGAATGCCTAGGTACTTTTCTTACTGTAAGGCAGATTCCTTCAACTCTTCCAGTTTCTAGCTTATTTTTAGGAAACAGCAGGTGTCCAGTCAGAAAAGCACCACTGATAGAGCCCACTGGCAATCTTGTTTTCTGACAATCTTCCCACCTTTGAAAAAATCTTTCAGAGAGCTCTGTTAAAACCAGTCCTTCTATTTTTGGAGACACTTTAGCTGAATCTTGACCTTGAAATATCTGACTGAGCCAATATCAGATTCAATACTCTTCAATTTTTACTATTTTGCCATGTGGAAACTTGACACTTCCGCTCTGCCCCAGCTGTGATGAAGGAGATTTTTTAGGATTTCTGTAGGAAAATGCTCCCTGCTAACGTGTGAGGAGGCTGGTAACAGCTGCTGTGAACTGGCAGTGTCCCTGGAGGCTCCTGGAGTTCAGACACTAAGGGCAGAGTGAAACAAGGAAAGGTGAAGCCAGCAGTTGGAGGAATGTGGAGAATGAAAACAAATGAAGAATAGCCTGTAGTCATGCCAAATGTAAACGAACGCTCCGTATCGTTGGCATCCAACAAAAAAGCGGAAACAAATGAGCTAATGAGATGCTGAAATTAATGTGGCATGCAAGAATGCCACCATGCAGGGATGGGAGGTGGGTGCAAGTTGAAGTGAGGTGATAGTTACAGAAATACCTCCCACCTTATCTTTTGAGCATGCTTGCAAAGCCTTTGTTGAATTAGAGAGGCTTGAAGTGTGTGTCCTATCTTGCATGTGTGTGTTTGCTGCTGTTTATGTACTCTGATTTTAAATTATTCAGGCTGAATGGCACAGTAGCTTGTTGAACACGGAGCCTGTGGGAGAGCAAGACCTGTGCTTGGGAGGGAAGCAGAGGGAGAGGACTGCTGGGGCTGTGTTGGCTCTTTAAAATGGCTTTGATCCTAACCTTGATAAAAGGACATGGAGTAGAAATGTAAAGGTCCAGGATGTTTGTCGTTTGCTCCCTGTGCTGCGGTGCTGCCACTCCTGCCCATCCAGAAATGGTTCCTGCTTCCTTACCCTGAGAATGACTTCAGCAGACACTAATATTTGATTGATGGCTCAGAAACCTGAGAAGTAAATGAGCCTACATGTATGTTTTTAACTTTCTCTGCATTCATCAGAGCTAAAAGCTGAACATTCTCTGCATGACAGTGGAAATTTTGTTGATTGCTTGAGGTAGAAGTGGAGAAAAAAAGAACCTATTTTTCCCCATCAATGACTGTAATTGTAACAGTGTGAATGTTGCCATCTACTACTGTATTACCAACCAGAGCTCCTAGGAGTCATCTTCTCCAATATCCAGTTCTTACAGGGCTGCCACGTGAGAAAGGGTTTGCTGTGCTCACAGGAGGAGCTGGGCTCTGCATAGGGTGTCTTTACCCTTCAGCAGGAGAGGCTGACCTTGGTTGCACGTGGGTGTGGGATGTGGCTTTGGAGATGCTGTGGAAGCCCTGTGTTTGGAAAACTGCTGCTCACCATCTCAGTGAGAGTCAGTGGCAGATGGCAGTAAGCATCCGTCGCTGGTCTCCAACTGCACCGTAACAGCTTCTCTTATTTCCAGCCTTTTCACACTAAATATGTGCAGCAATTGATGGGTCTCAGGTCTGACCTAGTTACAGTCCCCAGAAGTTTTCCTTCATAGCATTAACAGTCTGTTTAAATGGTGTGACTTCAGTAGATAGCTGGGACAGGGTTGGGCTCAGTGCAAAAATACTACTAGAGCTATCAAGTATGCATGTTGTCTGTCTTCAGCAACCTTCAGGATTTTCCTGCCACAAGATAAAAATTTATAAATTGTGGGATGAATCAGTTGTGTCCTTGAAAAAGGAAGCAAAACCAACAAAATCTGAGTCATCGCTCTTTGCCTTCAGTTATAGTCTGGTGAGGCCAATACAAGCAGCTCTTGAATGGGGCAAAGCATCACTTGTGTCTACCGGTCCCTCTATAGCCTTCATTTACATTGAGAAGGAGGGGAAACTACTGCCCCTGTCCTCCTGGCAGGAGCCTTGCTGCAAAGCATCGAGATCATACGGAGCATGACTATGCATACATAAGTTTCTGGCAATTCCTGTTTCACCCATTAATTAGCTTGGTTTCCAGAAGTGTTTTTACCACCTGGTAATGTATCAGTTAAAATTTAGCTCTGCAAATCCAAGCTTGATTCCCTGTACATAAACCAAGGAACACCAAGACTTTAGAATGAAAGGCCAGTAAAGCTGCTGTGGTGGTGGAGATGCTGATTTCTATGGACAAACCCAATACCATTCTTTGCTGACCTTCATGGCTCATGTCTGTCTGTGAAGAAGTCAAGCCAAGCTCTAACAAGCTGTAACACCTACTGTTCCTCTTACCTGGAACTGGTGTTGAGGAGTGACTGTCAAATGTCCTGTTACAGTCACAGTCCCAGTTCCACTGCTGCTTTCTGAAAACGAACATTTTTGTGTCACACGTAAACTCTCTTTAGGGTTATGTGACTGCATGCTGATTTTCCCGTAAGTCACAGAAAAGTGGAAGAAAAAAGCTACCCTAAAGTTTTACACTTCAGACTTGACCAGTAGCTCCAAAATCAGCTTTGCTGCCTGTCATTTTTCAGCCAGCGTGATAAAAATGCGCTTGGACTTTAAAAGCTTTCTATGCAGCAGTAATTGTGGGAACTTGGATTCTGTGGGAACTTGGATTCTGGTGGACACAAATGCTGAACAGCCTGCAAGAAGTCTTAAAATCACCTTTGATAGGGTAGGGCTCCTTCTCCATTAAAGGGTGTAAAATTTGCCTGAGACATCAGCAGTTTTTCCAAGAGGAACTTGGCAAGCGGGCAGGAGGCTGTATGCTCTTGTCATCTTGTGTAGGCTGTGAGAAATGCCAGCCGGAGTTGCGTGTTTAAGGTGTGGGACCCCAAAGAGCATTGACCAAAGTCAACTTGCAGTCTGCAATCCTTCTTTCCTACCTAGGAAAAGAATTTGCTGAGTAGAAACCTCTGGATGACATGCCTAACTCCAGTCTTTCCTGCAGTTTTCAGCAAGGTTTTTGGACATCCTTGTTTTTTCCTTCATTTTGTTCAGTATTGAGACCTTTGCATCCTACAGTTGTCTTCTCATGCAATATCTTTCCAATGGTGGGAAGATGTTTTGTGTGTCCTGTGGGTGTTTTGACAGACAGTAACCAGGGTTTTGATACACTTTGCAGCGGGTTTCTGATGAACACTACTAAGGATGGGGCAGAACTTGGCATCCTTGGCACTCTTTGTGCCCTTTCAAGTTAATTTAGTACCAAAATTATATTATCTCCTGAGGACCTAGGTAGGATGAGACTAACCTGGCCACCTACCTTTGTACCTGGAGAATGACCTCTCAATAATGCATATATCTAGAGATGCTTTACCACTTGCCAAAGGATTGTTTAATGCTCTGATTTGCTACTCAAATTAGAGCTTTATATTAAGTACACTACTTATTAATTAACAGCAATAACAAATTGCACTCTAAGGTAACTATTTTGCCCAATAACAAAATACTTTCCATGAACACTCAACTTCTACATCAGCTCTAGCTTGCCCTTGGCTTTCCTGCTGCTTTCTTTCAAGCTTGACAGCCATCAGTGGCTTTCTAGAGGTTTTTCATATGATTTTTTGTTGTCACGCTTCTGCGATGATTGATCCTCTGAGCTAACGCAACTGAGCATATTCCCCGAAGGTCTTACCGAGACCTGCTCATGCACCTTAGACCCTGTAGCTGTCAGGTACTTCAAATATGCATAAGCTATCGCCATACTTCTGGACTATTTATTTCCTACTCAACTGTCTGTTTGTGGTGGATTTTTTTCTTTGTTCTCTTTTGTGTCTTTGGGGGGTTGTGAATTTCTCACTGGAAAAGTGCAAGTGGAGAGCATATCTGAATCTTAATTCTGCCCATCAACGGCTTGATGTATGTGCTTGAACAAGTCACCTAACCTGGCTGGGTTTGAAGCTATATCAACAAATACAGTGCTGTGTCAACGAATTGAAAAACACTAATTGAAAGCACTGTAATTTGAAAAATATACCCTGGGAGATTTTTCGGGATGCTTCCTATATTTAAAGAGCAATGGCAATGAGATGTACAGTACCTTACAGGAAGAAATTCTAGGAGGACAATTAGAGGCACACCCTTTGTAATCTTGCCAAGATAGCAGTAGGGAGCATTGCTGTGAGCTGTCTGTGAGGGAGGATCCAACACATGCCAGATCCTTGCTATGAGCTGACAGCTCAGCTCTGGCTGTGCCTTTCTGTGCCGCCTTCTTCAGTGTCCCACCTGGTGGTGACTCTGCTGAGGTTGCCACCAGTGTCGAGAAGCTGCCAAGTGGACACATTAGCTTATTTATTAGAACTCTAGGAAGAGGATTTATAATTGTTGGGTTTTTTCCCCCATATCTTCCAGGGATGGAGCTTACACTATGGAAACTGAAATGCCAACCAGGAGCTTTGTGCAAGCTTCATAGCTGCTGGGGACATCTGTTGTAAGTGCCATGGGCAGGCTGTGGAACTGACAGCAGGCAGGAGAAGATCTGTCCGGACAGTGTTAATCACAGTCTTTGGCAGGTTGGGTATTTGAAGCCAAGCACAGATGGCTGCCCATCCTGCAGTCGTCTCCTTCAAGTACAAACTTGCTATTATTTGTAGCTTGGTGGTATTTTGTGAATCTGTCTCATTTTAGCACATTTTCTGTCTTATGCTCTCACCAGGCGAGTACTGCCATAGTTCTCCTCTACAGTGACACTGAACCAGCAGCTCAGATTTTTTTTCCCCACTGTCCTTCTCCCATACGCTGGGGTAGGATGTCTGTCCTTGTGGCTGGCACCTCATGCCATTTAAACGTCTTTGATTTGAAGAGGCTTCACTTAACAAGTGAAACAGATCTCTTTCAGCTTGAGTAATACTTCTGTATCTCCTCTTGTCCCAATCAAAATATCACTGGGAACCTGATTAGGAGGAAATGTAATGCAGATTATCGATGAAAATATTCTTTAACAGCTTTGCATCTGGAAGTGATCCTTGAAATACCATTGTTCATTGACAACTGATTAACAGAAAGTCTTTACATAGTCATTAACATACCTGACCGAGTCCTCTGTAATAATCAACTGTGTTAATGCTTTCATCAGGGTAACGAAGGAGGCAAGTCAAATCTCACGGCACATTTTCAGGGTCTCACTTTAACAGAAACATAACTGTGAAGGTCATCATCTCAGTTGCCTCATTTGAATAGTGCTACCACACCAGCTGGGCACTTTGAGCTTTCCTGGTGTTAACACTCGAAGTGGACAATGAAGATATCAGGTTAGTTTTAATTCATCAGCACCTGGTGGGATAACAGTTTATTACTTCCGAGATGGGAGTAGTTTGTTTTAGCCTGAGAGCTGTTCTTTGAATACAGATGAATCCTTTATTGGTCCCTTTGTGATAAGTGATTTGCACGGGGTGCAGGTGCCCAGGAGCTGGCAGGGGGGCCTTGGTGACGGTCCCAGCTGTCTCCAGTGGACCCACTCAGGGCACAGCTGAGACTGTGGGGAAAATGGTATTTAAGCAAGGGCAAACACACCAGAGTGCAGTCAGTAGTGGAGAGAAAAGATGAAGAGTAATTGGTCTGAAAAGCTAGTGTTAGCAGCCTATGTATAAGGAACAAGCTATTAGTGAAATAGCTTTAAAATTTCTAGGTGCTGTTTAAGCTGGCTGGTAAATTGTTCAAATAAAATTACTCAAGGATTATGAGTGTTTGTAAGCTCTGTGCCCGCATGCTCACAAGGTACCTAGTCTAAAGATGCTGTTCTGTTGAGGATGATCCTCTTCATCACTCAAAATGTTGACCTCCTCTTGTATGGGTAAGTCTGTGTGTGTCTGTACGCCTCTATGTGTGCCTGTGAAATGAAAAAAAGCAAAGGGGGTTTGCTTGCTGATTAAAACCGGTATCTATAAATACTTCTGGTGTTAAATGCTGCCTGTGCCCTGCAGAGTCCTTGGTTGATGTTTTCTGTTAGCTCAGCACTTAAACTGCTGCTGTGCTCAGCACTGGTGAGGCTGCACCTCGAGTGCTGGGTTCAGTTTTGGGTCCCCCACTTCAAAAAAGACATCGAGGGGCTGGAGAGTGGCCAGAGAAGGGCAACAAAGCTGGGGAAGGGACTGGAAAATGTCTGATGGGGAACGGCTGAGGGAGCTGGGGGTGTTCAGTCTGGAGAAGAGGAGGCTCGGGGGGGACCTCATCGCTCTCTACAACTCCCTGAAAGGAGGCTGGGGTGAGGCGGGGGTCGGTCTCTTCTGCCATGCCCACAGTGAAAGGACGAGAGGAAATGGCCTTAAATTGCAGCAGGGGAGATTCAGATTGGACATGAGGAAAAATNTGGGTTAGTGGTGATGTAGGTAGGGGTTGGACTGGATGATCTTGAAAGTCTCTTCCAACCTCGATGATTCTATGAACTCTTGTTATTAACTTGAGGAAAACCCACATGTGAATGGATGCAGCCTTAGGAATTTTGATGGCCCATTTAGAAAAGGCTGAGTGATGTGGGTTAGTGGTGACGTAAGTAGAGGTTGGACTGGATGATCTCAGAGGTCTCTTCCAACCTCGATGCTGCACATAGAATCATAGAATCAGTTATTGTGTGACCAGGAAATCTCATTTCAGTGCTCCACATTCATGTTTGGCCAAATCATGCCCTTCAGTGCTTCTTGTTGCAATGATTACTCTGGTGAGATGCTTAGAAAACCTCAAGGATTCTCCCAGCAATGTAATTGTTCTGGAACGAATACAGGATGTCTACTGGAAAAGAGAGGATGTGGGTTATTTTTTATCATGGTTTTTCTTCATTCAAAAGCAGCACTTCTTTGGGCAATTACACTGTGCTAGCAGAAAAAATTTCAGTGAACAGTTGATAAAATTCATAATTAATGAGCTTTGGCTACCACAATGCTGATTCTGTTCAAAATAAGTTCACATTCTTGCTTTTCTAAATACTAATGAGTCTGCCGTTAGTAGACTCAAATGGTATTTAGACATATATTGCCTGGGGGAAAAGTGTGTTCTTCAGCTGTTCAGTACCTTTCCCAGTCTGTTTTCAGGGATATGTTGATTTTGGCCTTCTGGGCACAAAGTAGTAAGAAGAAAAACTTTCTCCTCTATTCTATCTTTAGATGCTGTCTGTAGGGCAAGACAAGTTTATATCAGGTGAGTACCTAAAGCATTAAATGGATGGAGATGCCTATGTGAGCTGGCTGTCTTCTTTGATATCAGTGTCTCCCCCCCCCCATTGCTTTCTTCCCTCCTAGAGGAGATATCTACAGACCTTTGCTGTGGCTTGTTCAGAGATGTTTTTTCCCAGCCAAATAGCAGTGCAGGTGGTGGGCTAGGAGGATTAGAAAGGTTTTGAGATCCCCATGAAGAGAGACTAGTTCTGCAGAACCTTTACCATTAGAGCCTTGGAAGAGAAATATCAGACTCTTGACTTAAAGAGGGAAAGCCAAGCAGTGCAGGTGACAGCACAGAGAAGAAATACCACTTTCTGTGCTGCAGTCAGCAGTGGGGAACATCACCGCTCCTCTTTCTGCTATGTCATGCAATGAGTGCCTTGGTAATTGAAGCTGATAACTGTGAAAGAAAATCTTCCCTGGCCCTGTGGGCTTTCTTTGGCAATTCTTGCTCAGGAGCTTCTCCTGTTTGAGGTTGGCCAAAGAATCAGGCCATAATACACGAAGGCTGACAAGCTTCAGACAGTGATAGCAATGAGTCCTGTCTTTTTTCGTCAGTGACAACAGTTGAAGTGGCTGAAGGTGGTGGTGTTGCTTTTAAGCACTACTAGTGGGTCCTGCAAAGCACCTGGGAGATATTATAGATATTTGTGTAGGTATTCATGTACCTTGCCTGTTGCTATGATGCTGTGTTGCTTCCTTCTCCCCAAAGCAACTAATTTTGTCCCCACAGATGGCCATGAGAAAACTGTTGGGCTGGAAAGGAGGGATTTTGAAATGAATCTGCAAAGTGTTTTTACAGGTAGTTTGACATTCTGGAATGACACTCTAAGCCAGCAGACATCTGCCAGAAGCTGGGTTAAGCTCCTTGTACTGTGTTTTCTGAGAAGAGTTCCATGCAGCATCTTGCAAAAGGCAAACTCAAACATTGCTGCAAAGCTCATGAGTCCATGGAGAGCTCTGTGCTACTGCTTCAGCATGTAAAAGTTTGTATTTCCCTGTTTGGCTCATGCTCCAGAGAGCAAATAACATCCAGGCTTTGCAATAGCAACGAGGAAGGCTTGGGCTGTGTGCTGGCAGAGCAGGTAGGACCATGTGAGATTGCACTGAGATTAGGCAGGAACCTGAGCTGTTAAGGTGGTTAACATAAAATTCATTTACATAGGACTCTTTCCTTTCTGTCCTCTACTAGAAGATTAGGGATGAGCTCTGTCTACAGCTACTCATTCTTTACCAGGCAAGAGGTACCTGCAAGGTGAAGTCTCCTGCCCTCTTTCCCACTGTACAGAAACAGCATCGTTCTGATCAGCGGGAAAAAGGGAGGCTGTGTTCATGGAGGGGCTTTTGCGACACTGGGGGAAGAAGAAAGAGATGGTTTTGGGTCTCACATCTGTTGTTTTGGGGTTTTTTGTTTGTGGGGTTTTTTTTAATGCTTCTTCCAATAGTAGTGCAGGTGGCGGTGGCCCAGCTGGCTGAAATGGCTGGGCTAGCAAGGAAAACCTTGAGCTTTGTCAGACTTAAGGCTGCCAGAAGAACTGATGTGTTGAGTGAGCCACCCTTGCAGTCAGTGCTTTGGTAGAGGGTTGCATTCTTGCTGGCACGTTTGGTGGTCTGAATGAGTGTGTTTGGAGGATGAGCAGTAGAGCCAGTGATTTGCTGCAGGGAACTGGCTGAGTCTATAACACAGGGTTGTCCAGGTTTTGGCTCTCCTGATTGTTCAGGGTGGCATCAATGGATTAATTGCTTGCAGAAATCTGCAGAATGTTATAAACTGGTCAGGTAACCAGGAGAGTATTCGTTAAACATCAAAGCTGAGAAAAGGTGAAGGAAATGTCTGCAGCCAGCTCAAGTAGGGTTAAGAATCACAGTGTGATTAGTGCTTACATCTGTCAAGCCAAAGCAGGGCTTTTAATCTTCAAACCAGCCTTCAGATTAGCTCTGCCCTGGCAGAGATGCTGTAATTTATTATTTTTCATCTAATTGAGTGAGGTGGTTGCCTTAAGTGTGGTGAGAACATAACACCCAGGGACCTACTGGGGAGTGTGGAACACTTTCCCCACTTTCAGATCTTGGAGACTGTGTCTCATAGGAAATGAATGTATGTCTGAAGAGGCTCCATTGTTCTAATAAAAGCTACTTATTCCCAACTGTATGTACTGCAAAGCTTTATCTTTGTCCTGCTGCCAGTTCTGCTGGTAAGAGAAGCTCTCTATGCAATCTTGTGTAGTTGTGTTAGGAGCCAAATAAATTCAGGTGCCGGGACATGTCCTCTGTGGGTGCATGTGCCAGCTGATGTCACGAAGACATATATAATCACTTTAATGCTGTTACTTCCATTTACCAGTGAGCCAAGGTGGGGTCAGGCCAGGATAGAAGACCCCCAGGAGCTGCCTTCTCATGGATGGGAGATCCTGGGGGCATCTGAGGTGGCATTGGAAAGGGATGACAGATTAGAAGATGCTCATTGAAAATAAGAAACCCAGCTTTGGGCAGGAGCAGGAGTGGAAAAGTAATGGGGATTCAGGACTTGGTGAGCTTTTGGAGGTTTTTTTTAAGACTTTGACATCCTGTTTGGGACAAGTAAAACCTGTGGGTCTGAAGGTCTCAAGAAGCAATATCCCTATTCACTTGCTTTTGTAGCTCTAAGAGCCTTAAACACCCTTTCAGGTGGAGTGGAGCTTGCAGTGTGGGCATAAGCACCTGGTGCCTCCCACAGATTTTCACAAGTTGGCAAAGGGTTTAATATTCCTTTAGTATCCCGGTCCTTTTATAGTCTAATGCAGTTTGCAGGGTATGAAAGAAAACCCAGCTTTGTAGCAGGATTCAAAGGGAAAATAATGAATTGTGGTCTGTTTCAAATAACTAAAATACACAGATATTTAGTGATCTATCAGGGGGTATAAGAAAGTAATACAACACTGT
This sequence comes from Aegotheles bennettii, assembly GCA_013398125.1. Classification (NCBI taxonomy): domain Eukaryota; kingdom Metazoa; phylum Chordata; class Aves; order Caprimulgiformes; family Aegothelidae; genus Aegotheles; species Aegotheles bennettii. The sequence goes on along the minus strand of VZRW01010131.1, from coordinate 249,454 downwards.
GCAATTTGTTTTAGAGCTGGAATTTGAGCAGCCTAGTATAAAATTATAACCTACAAATTAATCACAAGAAAGTTGACTGTATCTAGGTCAAATCCACACGTGAACCCCCACAAAACTTTTGCTTCATTCAGCTTTTTCAGTTATCTTTACTTTCTGGTGCCTCAAGGGAGAAAGGAAACCTTTGATTAAAAAAAAAAACATTTTTTCCAGTTTCTCTTTAACTTCTCCTCCCTGCCTCATTTTTAAAGTAGAAAGCTTTTTCTCTTAAAAAGAGAGAAAAAAGTTTGTTTTATGTATGTTTTTCACTGAAGGTTGCTCAAATTCAACCAGTCCTCTTGTGGCTGTAAAGGAGCCATAAAATTTCATTACTGCTTTTTCACAGAAAGCAATTCCAGTGTCCAAGGCTTAGTCTTGTGGTTTAAAGATCTCTCTAGAATTGCTCTGTGCCTCTTTCCTATCCCTCTGTGGCTGTCAGATTCAGTTCACGCTTACTGAGGTATTTCTTTTGGGACCGAAACCAGTTAAAACTGTGAAGAATTAGAGGTTCTGCTTTTGGGTTAGCTCTAAATTTTGGCTTCACATCCATGAGCACCCCACTGTACAGGTTACCATGAGATTGGGCGTATTCTTTCTCATTTTGGTTTTTACAGATACTGAAGAAAAGGGAGCTCTGTTGCCGTCTAATATTCTGTTTCCAGCTGAAGAACTGGAGGGTAGTTGTGTTTTTAGGATTTTTTTTTTTCCTGTGGTAGACACTGCTAAAGCATTATCTTTTGCTGATACTTCCCTGGTGAGGTCCAGCCTCAGGGCTCTGTTCGAGAAACTGAAATACTGGGCTGCAATTAGCCTTACATTTTCTCCTGGGAGATTTCTTAACTGGATTTCTCTGTCAGCAAATGGAGCTATTCTTTGCATGAAATAGCATAGTTTGTTTTGGTTTAAGTATTTGCACTTAATCTGAAGTCATTTCCTCTTTCTCTGACATCCACAGTTGGTTTCTAGTCATGCCTTGATGACCATGGGCATGTCGAGAACATAGCTGTACCTGCATGGGTTGCTGCAACGTTCGTGTTTCTGCATGACCTTGGGTGAGCATCTGCATGGCTTTGCTGGAGATGCAGTCCTGCAAACCTTGCATGTGGCTCCAGAAGCCTCCAGCCTGTCCCTGTTAGCCCAGGAGATCTTTCTGCACATGTATTGTGGTTTTGGTGTAACTTGCACTGACTGTAGAAACAGAGAGGGTTTAACACATGTCTGTAACAGAGAATGTCAAAGCTCATATGGATACCATATGCCCAGCACTGCCTGTTTTGGGGTCTACTCCTGTATTAAAGTCAGTCCCTACTTGATCTCCAGTGGAGTCAGAGAAATACTGTGTAGGAATGCTTTTATTTATTTATTTATTTTAGGGGTAGTGGTAATGCCTGGTAGTTCTTGCCTTCCCTTCCCCAACTGTCACACAGGCACAGCAATTCACCAAGCCTGTCCGTGCTGGGGAGCAGTGGGATGAACTATATAGGACATAGTACAAAGAAATAATGTTCCACTCATGTACTAGTGATTGCTCTTTATTAATAGCCTCTCGGAGAGCTTAAAGATAAAGTGAAGTCAGAAAAATAAGACACAAAACATTGTTTCAGCTCCACTTTTTCTCTTTTATGTTAAAGCTCTTTATGTCAGATTCCTTTGAAAATGTACCATCTCTTTGGGTTTGAGCCACTAGGAAGAGTTCCCATAAATCTTCCACTTTTAGAGGACACACATACAGAAAACTGGAGTTTGAGAGTGTTTCTGGAATACTTTAAAGCATTGTCTTGGCAAATGATGTGTGGGATGTGACAAGGCAGGGACCGAACTCCCGGACCCCTAAAGCTGGGGCAAATCCAGCACACAACAGTTCTTTGCTATATTCATTGCTGTGAGAAGAAAACCAGGGTGCCTTGGTTTTGGCAGCCCTAAGCCAGTGCAAGGTACAATGCACCTTACACCTTGCTAACCTGAAAACTGGAAGGTCATAAGCTCCGAGGTTGAAGCCTGTTCATGGCAGCTTTTTTACTCAGCCATATACGAAGTCTAGTGCTGTATCTGCCACCTGCAGTGCTGGGTCCAGTTCTGGGGTCCCCAACAGAAGGACATGGAGCTGTTGGAGCAAGTCCAGAGGAGGCCATGATGCTCAGTGGGCTGGAGCAGCTCTGCTCTGGAGACAGGCTGAGAGAGGTGGGGTTGTTCAGCCTGGAGAAGAGAAGGCTCTGGGGAGACCTCGGAGCACCTTCCAGTACCTGAAGGGTCTCCAGGAAAGCTGGAGAGGGACTTGTGACAAGCACAGGGAGTGATGGGATGAGAGGGAATAGGTTCAAGCTGAAAGAGGGGAGATTGAGATTGTGTGTGAGGAAGAAATTCTTTGCTGTGAGGGTGGTGAGACCCTGGCCCAGGGTGCCCAGAGGAGCTGTGGCTGCCCCTCCTTGGCAGTGTTGAAGGCCAGGTTGGATGGGGTTTTGAGCAACCTGGTCTGGTGGGAGGTGTTCCTGCCCATGGCAGGGTGTGGGACTGGATGAGCTTTAAGATCCCTTCCAACCCAAACTGGTCTATGATATACTCATGTCCTGACTCTAATGATGCAACTGTTATCCGTACAACTGGTCACACTGAAACGCTGGCCTAAAATACCTCATTACTCTTTCCAGAGATTGCAATTTGAGTCAGCCTATACATTCATCTTGATCATTCTGCCTTGTCTTAAACTCAATCTCTGCACCAGGGACTGCTTCAGTTGCTGACCAGCGCAGTGAGGCTCTCCAGACATCCTCCTCTCGTGTCCCCCAGTGATCAGTCATCTCTGTATTTGCTTCTCCAGAGGAGCAATGGGAGAGCAGTGGCACCATGGCAGGATGGTTGTGGCCACTTCGTTTATCTACTGATGGCTTGATTAAACCTGAGAGGACTCTGGTGCAATTGCTACTTGTCTTCTCATGTAATTACATGGCAAACTGCTCCACAGGAGCCCAGACACAGCCCTGGCCCATTGCTGAGGCCGCTCTGCGATACCGAGTTGCACGTGTGGTGATGGAGGCTCGTGCTTGGGTATCCTGTGTGTCCTAAGAGTGAGCTGCCGCTGTGTGGCTGCTTCACCTGACCCACAGTGAGGAGCAGCTGTGCTTTGTCAAGTGCCCCTGCTAGGTGCAGCCAAGGCCACTTGCATGTCCCAGGTGGCCCATGGGCAGTAGGGCAGCCCTTAATGGGAATAGAACCTTCTGACAGCCAGTCTGACTAAATATCTCTTCCTCACCAGCTTTCCATTCTGATTTTGCTTTCCCTGGTGACTTGCACTCTCATCACCACCATGAAAACAGATTTATTTTTGAATGTGTAGCTAAGCTGGCAGCAATGTAACACTTTTTCAGCTCTCGCTTGGTGTAACTGCAGAAATAAATAACTGCTTTCTCTTTCTAGTACTGGGAATGTTTGAGCTTCCCATGACTCTTCGGTAGAGTCTGATTTATAGGTAGTTGTAGTCATGTGTTGTTTGTGTCTAACCTGAGGAGATTTTTATTGCTCTGGAGTGATAACTGCAAAGGGAAACTGGAACCCCCAGTGTCAATTGTCGATTGTTCCCTTGTCTTGGGCACAAGGGCAAAGCAGAGAGGATTGCTTCTGCAGAGAGACCAAGGACTTAGGAGACCTTGATGGGCACAAGAGGACTAGTGGCTTCATGAAGTCCAAGGGCAGGGAGTGATGGGACGAGGGGGAATGGGTTCAAACCAACAGAGGGGAGATTGAGATTGGGTCTGAAGAAGAAATTATTTGGTGTGAGGGTGGTGAGACCCTGGCCCAGGGTGCCCAGAGAAGCTGTGGCTGACCCTTCCTGGCAGTGTTGAAGGCCAGGTTGGATGGGGCTTGGAGCAACCTGGTCTGGTGGGAGATGTCCCTGCCCATGGCAGGGTGTGGGACTGGATGAGCTTTAAGGTCCCTTCCAACCCAAACTGGTCTGGGATTCTGTGGGAGTGGGGGAGCTCAAAGGTATGTAATGAGCAGCAGGCAAGGAGGCAGCAGCAATGTCCACTGCTGATGCTCTGGCTGCACTTTGTCATGCTGGAGAATCTGGGCCAGTAATAGAGGTGGTCGTGATGGTTGTTCATTAATGCTAAAAAAACCGGGAGCTTGAATATGCAGTGTGGGAACCACCCGAGACAGGGACTTTGACACACTGTGGTAACTGAAACCATGGTTAGTGGGGTGAAAACTGCAGTTTGGGTTGAGAGAGAGATGCAAAGGTTGTTACCTGCTTACAGGAAGATAGTTTTGAGTTAAAAGGTAAATACTGGAGCAATGGGGGAATTGAACAGTCACCCTTTGTGTGGAATAAAGGGGTTGCAGCCAGACCTTTCAGTCTCTGCAGCTCCAGCCCTTGCCCTGAAGTCCCTAATCCTGAAACATGCTTTTCAAGAACAGATGCATGTTTGCTGGTTTACTCTTGTTTTCTCAGCCCATGGGAGGTGTAAGGCAACCTGTGCTTGAACTCCTTGTGCCTCACTGCCTAAAACATCCTAAAAACCCATGTGCTTCCAGTTTGGGCACTTCTAAGTCTGTGAGCCTTGCTCTTTCCTTGGGATAACTGTGGGAGAACATGATCTCTGCTGGGAGGCTGTGCCTGATGTTTGGTAGCCCTTATTGCTTTTCAGACCAGTTTCTGCAGTTTATGGCCACCTGTACGAGGGTTTGACCCATGGCAGGAACCTGTGTTTTCGAGTACGGGTAAGCCTGAGCTGGAGGTGTGCTGTTGCCTTTCTTATGGAGTTGCTCAGCGCTTGAGGATGCTGTCAAGAAGCTGCTGGGGTGTGTGGAGGGCGCTTGGAGCAGAAGACTGGCAATGGCTTCCTGGGATGGAGAGGGAGAAAGCTGTATTCCCACTTTGGCCCCTTGCTGAGGGAGGAATTCAGCACCTCAAGTGCTGGGTTCAGTTTTGGGCCCCTCACTTCAAAAAAGACATCGAGGGGCTGGAGCGTGTCCAGAGAAGGGCAACAAAGCTGGGGAAGGGACTGGAAAATGTCTGATGGGGAACGGCTGAGGGAGCTGGAGGTCTTCAGTCTGGAGAAGAGGAGGCTCAGGGGGGACCTCATCGCTCTCTACAACTCCCAGAAAGGAGGTTGGGGTGAGACAGGGGTTGGTCTCTTCTGCCGTGCCCACAGTGAAAGGACGAGAGGAAACGGCCTGAAATTGCAGCAGGGGAGATTCAGATTGGACATCAGGAAAAATTTCTTCCCTGTGAGGGTGATTGGGTATTGGAATAGGTTGCCCAGGGAGGTGGTGGAGTCCCTGGAGGTGTTCAAGAGGCGGCTGGATGTGGCACTGGGTGATGTGGGTTAGTGGTGATGTAGGTAGGGGTTGGACTGGATGATCTTGAAGGTCTCTTCCAACCTCGATGATTCTATGAATTGATGGTGTAAGGCTGGAAAGCCAGCGCTTCCCTCTGTCAGACCCTGCTGCCAGAGCCATCCTGTGTGGACCACCTCTGCTTGCTGAAACAGGAGACAACCTGCCCTTTTGACTGCATTTGCTAACAGATTTCTGAGTTTTTTCTTTCTTTCCCTGGCCTCCCACATGGAAAACAATCCTTTCAACGTGCAGATGGCAGCTCCCTTTGCAGAGTGGCAGGCATGTGTAGAAGGCTATAGCTTTACTTTATTCATAGAACATGTGTACATGTTGTTTTCAGGGTTACACTCGGTATTATATTAAAAATAGCTACTGTGTTAGGCTTCTAATTCTCACCTCTTTGCTTGTGGTCCTGATTTTGGAGTGATTTGTGGTGTGCAGTGTAAAACTTCTCTGTGGTTGAGAGAGAGAGTTTGGCTTTCTATGAATTTTCTACAGCTTTCTTCTAAAACCGGGTTTTGTGTTTCCAGGAGCTGATTATGTAAAAACATGAAAAGACGTGATTTATTGTGAAAGTGCCAGAGTGGACACTGGACATCTATGTCCTGGGTTGAATGCTGATGCCTAAAACCACGAGTAAATCTGGGGTGGATGTTATGAAGCAAGAACATTGCCTGGACGCTCAGGTCATGAATGGGAGAATCGGCAAAATCCTGCAGACAACTGACAAACTGCTGAATGTTGGCATTAGGGGAAGAAAAAGTGTGTTTTTTAACCTTCTAACCTCTATCCCATTATTTTGTGTGACACCAGTGGCCTTCTGCCCAGAATGCTGCAGCATTTGGACGTGCTCTCTTTCTGGGCTGCTGCTCTGTAGGGAGAGGAGATGAAGTGGGAGGAAGAACAGAAAGAAAAATGAGGGTTTTTTTGAGCATCCCCCTTCCTCTTGCATTTGGTCCCACTTCATCTCATGATTATTAGGAGCCTCCTGCCTTTCCTTTCACCAAAAACTTGACTTATTTGTGTAGAAAAAAATGAACCCCAAAAAGCAAATGCCTGGGACTGAACTCATCATGTCAGGAACACTGCTTCTATGCTGGACCAACCGCAAGCTATTAGCCCTTAGGCTAGGCTACTAGCCAGCAGACTACAGATCAATCAGCACATCCTTGGGGCTGTGAGTGGCAACCACATGGGCTATGAGCAAGCTGCCAGTGCTTGGTCCATGGCTGTCCTCAGCAGGTAGCTTGGCATCTGCAGCAAGACTCCATGGCCTTGGGGTATGTCCCTGGTTAGCTGGGACAGTGACTTCTGGGGACAGGAGCCAACAAGACACTCGGGAGCTGTCGCTGTGGCTGTTATGTCAGTGTATGCGGAAATTCCAGCATCTTTACCATGAAGTTATTAATGGAAATCATCACCCTCATTTAGTAGCTGCCATCACTTAGTAGATTAACCTTTATCAAGCAACTTTGCTATGCCAGCTGCACGGCAAAGTAATTACTTTTAATAGAATCTGCCCTTGATTTAAAGCCACGGGAGAAGCAATTAAATTTAACAAAGGCAAAAGCCATGACTTATAAATGAAGATGGATGCCTTTTGTTATCCATTTCATAAATTTTATTGTGTACAAGTATTAGAAAATATGCACATTTCATGGTTTTGGGGGTTTTAAAATGTGATCTTAGACTTCTTCACTCTGAGGATGAATTGAATGTCATCAGTACCAGCTCTGGGACTTGGCTCAGAAATAGAGCTTAGTATCGTTTACACTCAAGTCACAAATGACTTGCAGGGGGCTTTGAACTTGAGCTGCCACTGGCTTCTTAAACCATTGACACTTGTGATTAGTATGAAGAGTATACTTACGATTTCTTGGATCACCCAATTGTTTCTGTGTCTAGATAATTAGGTAGCATTTCTCTTTAAATGAAGATGTGCCCTGGACTGTTCTATACATCTATAGACTTCTTCAATTAAGATTGTAGTGAAGGAGTTGGTCGGTGTATATCATACATACTTGTTTGATGCCCCTGAGTATGTTAGTTTGCAAACAATTCATAAGAAACAGCTGCCATGTACACTTCTGTTCTAAAATTATGGTGGTGTCCAGGCTCTTTGGGAGAAAAATCTGTCCTAGTTCTTCCTTTAAACCATACTGCAGGCCTCTTGAGATACAGCCAAGTGAAGATTTTTTATTTATTTATTCTTAATTGAAGTGGAATCAGCTACACTTGTCTGCTGGGGAAGAGTTTCTTCTGTGCCAGAGATGGAAATTGTACTTGTAAGAGTCTTTGTGGGCTTCTGTAACAAGGTGGATCAGTCATGTTAACAAACTTGGTCAAAAGGAACTTCTTATACTACTGGATTGTTCTGGGGGGATCTTTGATTTATATTGGATGTGAGGAGGAAATTCTTTGCTGTGGGGGTGGTGAGACACTGGCCCAGGGTGCCCAGAGAAGCTGTGGCTGCCCCTCCCTGGCAGTGTTGAAGGCCAGGTTGGATGTGGCTTGGAGCAACCTGGTCTGGTGGGAGGTGTCCCTGCCCATGGCAGGGGATGGGACTGGGTGAGCTTTAAGGTCCGACTGGATGAGCTTTAAGGTCCCTCTTAACCCAAACCAGTCTGGGATTCTATGAACTTTGTGCCAAGATTCTTCAGGAGACAGAGCCATAGAGTTGCTTATGCAGAGTGGGGAGATGCCTCCCAAGCTGCAGTGCTGAGGGCACCATATCTGCTGTGGGTAACACAGGTAAGCAATGGTCCCTTTGCTCCAATAGTCCACTTCCAGGTGTCGAACTGACTCTCTCTTTCAGTTGGAGTACAAACCACACAGCCAGCCTTCTGATAATAGCCCAGGTGTATCCCCTGTTCATTTTGTTTCTTGTACCCATGTTGGGGAGCAGCCGAGCCTCTTGTTTGCTGTCTCTCCGAGCAGTGCTCTGGCTGCTCTGCTCTCTGCTGTATTGTCCCCAGCCTGCAGTGCTGTCCCTTCGCTCCCTGCCTCCGCCACAGATGCTCACCGGGAATGCTGACTCTCCAGAGCGTGACTGGAAGTGCTTTGGCTGGTTGAACCGTGGGGTGTGCTTAGTAAATGGAGACAGGAAAACTGTGGACTGCAGCCCAGGCATTCTCATAGCTGTCATCTGTGAAGAGAACTCATCTTTGTTCTGGTTTGTCTGTCAGAGCAGCTTCTCTTTGCTTTGCAGTAGGTTGTAGCAGGGCTTTTCTGGGCTCCGAGCCCTGTCTTGGCTTTCTTCCTTCAGTTCAGCTAATATCTGTTTTGCAATCAAATATCTTTGCCTGAGACTTTGAAGTTTCTGTTTCTTTTGAGTCGTGGAAGAAGCCAGTGATTTCTGACAGGCATAGATTAGCATGAAGCTTCCCTGCTCTGCCATAAATCTTTCTGCTGCAATGAGTCTTCCCCTACTTCTTTGGAGCTGCTTGAGGTCATTCCTGTGGCGCTTTCATCCTTTATGAAGCTCTGAGGTGATTTCTGCATCCCAAACGCTGTGACCTGTCAGCACAAAATTTGGGACATTGCTCCTGAGAGAGGCAGCTCTTTCCTTGCTGAACACCGGAGTTCCCAGGGGTGATCGGCTCAGTGGATGGGAAGGGAGCCTGGGGCTGAAGGGGCAGCCGGGAGAGTCCCTCTCTGCCACTGAGTTTCCTGAAAGGTTTGAGGAAATCTTCAAGTTCTTGCTGTTTTTCAAGTCTGCAAGAAAGTAGGAGAAAACATCTCCCATGGTGGCTGCCTTATACCTTTTCATAGAGCTGAGCCTTGATCTTTCCCTTCAGCGCTGGGAGCTGGGGAAGAGGCTGGAACGTAGGAGCTGGGAGCTTCCTTGGGTGCTGCTTCTGCTCCAGAAAGCAAACTTGAACATCTCTGGGAAACACTTAGGAGCCCCAGGTCCTTCCTATGAGATGGCTTCTGTCCTGAGCGGTCTGTCCCCCATCTCCGCAGCCATGCTGCGGGGCGTACGGACAGCCCTGTGGGAATTACAGAGCAGAACAAAGCCTTTGGTAATCGATCATGTCTCTGAATTTCCACTCTCATGGAGGTGTTATAAATTGCTGCTGAGGTACAGATAGCCCCAGCTGTCCCAGGAGATCAGGAGGGTGATGGCTGAGCTTGCACAGGATGGGGGATGGAGGCAAGGTGATCCTTGCAGGGTGCAATGCAGGTGTGGTGGCCTGCCCGAGCTACTCTGACAAGCCTGTACTCTGTGAAGATCTTGGTTTCTTCTGGAAAGATCTTTGTTTCCTCTGGGAGCTGATGCAGTGGGTAAGAAAAATAGGTGTGTCAGCTCTTGGGAATGGAGCAGCTTGTTGAAGAGGAAATAGGTTTCATCCTGTGCTAAGCAGCTTTGGTGACTGTCCTGGAAGCTTTGTACCATCATTGAGGTGCTGGAGCGTGTCCAGAGAAGGGCAACAAAGCTGGGGAAGGGACTGGAAAATGTCTGATGGGGAACGGCTGAGGGAGCTGGGGGTGTTCAGTCTGGAGAAGAGGAGGCTCAGGGGGGACCTCATTGCTCTCTACAACTCCCTGAAAGGAGGCTGGGGTGAGACAGGGGTCGGTCTCTTCTGCCGTGCCCACAGTGAAAGGACGAGAGGAAACGGCCTTGAATTGCAGCAGGGGAGATTCAGATTGGACATCAGGAAAAATTTCTTCCCTGTGAGGGTGATTGGGTATTGGAATAGGTTGCCCAGGGAGGTGGTGGAGTCACCGTCCTTGGACGTGTTCAAGATGTGTCTGGATGTGGCACTGGGTGCTATGGGTTAGTAGTGATATAGGTTGGTGGTTGGACTGGATGAGCTTGAAGGTCTCTTCCAACCTCAATGATTCTATGATTCTGTCTCTCCTCTGGCAGACCAGAACCAGGCTCTGCACTAGCTGCATTTTCCTCACTACACTCTGACCTTCACCTGGAAGATGCAGTATCACTGTTCCTCAGGCTGGATACAGGACATATGGCTATAACATTGCTTCTAAGACTGGTAAAAGTGTCCAGTTGATTATGATTCTCCTGGAGAGAGAGAATAGGACCAGGCTTTGTATTACTCTGGTTTTGTCTCTGGCACAAAGCTGCTTGGGTGTTCTCTGCCAGTGGTTTAGTGTTTGTTCTTATTCTTGATCCAGTTGCTTTGTTCTCCTTCAGGGAGATTGATTGCAATGGAGGGGATGCTCTTTGGCTGGTGGAGTCAGGTGCTTCAAATTCAAAAACAAAAACCAAAAAACAACATTTAATGCTGCTTTAACTATCTTGTATAGAAATGGGTATATACACATTTCTGAGCAGCTCCCGAAAGCAGCGATAATTTGGCAGTGAGCAGCTGCCTGTGCACGTGCTGGGCCCATTAAGATTCAGTGCTGCTTCAAAGCTTTCATTTAGTCTCACAACAGACTTCTAAAAAGCAGGAGTAAAAACAGCTGTATTAAAAAGCAGCTTCCATATTAGAATTGTTTGTCCCTCTCAGAAGGATTGAGAGCTGACCCTGTTCTCCTGCAGACCTCTAGAGCATCACCAATCCTGCCCCAGATCTGTCCTGCGCTGGAGCCAGCCTCATTGGTGGCTGCACAGTGGCTTGGCCTGCTGCTAAACTTCTGTTTCGTGTTGGGTTGAATGGATGGTTTTTACCTTACGTTTCTACTTGGGGTAGAGCTCTGGGTGAAGTTCACACACTGTGCTCTGATAGTCTGAAGGCAGGTGAGCCTGCACATTTCAGAGTGTGGATGTGTAAAAGCAAAATAAACAGCCCCCTGCAAGAGATGTGTAGGCAAGAGATAAGTAGCTGCTGGAACAGCAGAACATCTTAGTAGTGATATAGGTAGGCAGTTGGATTGGGTGATGTTGAAGGTCTCTTCCAACCTCAATGATTCTGTGATTCTATTCTATGATTCTATGAACACCAGGTGATTTTCTGTGATTTGAAAATAAAAGTATTTGGTTATGCAGAGGAAGGACCCGGTGTCTTTGAGTTGGGTGGATGTTTAGTCCAGAAAGGATTGGAGTCCAGTTATAGCTGTCTGCAAGTTTCCAACACCCAGGAAGGGCTTAAACAGTTATGGAGGTGCAAGAAAAGAATGAGCTTTACCATGAACATGCTAATAAAGATCTTGCTAGCAGGGGCAATATATTGACGTAAGAATACTGTATCTTATGTGTGCAGTGGAAATTAATCTGGATGAAACTAAGCATGATTAAAGTCACTCTTTTGGAATCAGAGTAGCTTTTTATTTGATGTTGTTTAATTGGCTTACAGAGTTAAGTGGCTGTTCTCAAAAGGACTTTCATGCCCATGCTGTCTGTGGAAGCATATACTCTGAGCAAACCCTTCTCTCCCTGGCCTTCAGACTTGCTTGTGAACAGAGCAGTTATATTGCCACTATTATACCATGTAAGTAAAGAGGGCTGCCCTCCAGGCTTGCTCTCACCTGGGATGCTGTAAGAGGTAAGCACTGCAGATGACACTTTCCTCTGGAGCGGGTTGTGGTGTGCAGGAGTTGTTCTCAGCACCCCAATGTGGAGAGGCCATCTCCTCTGTGCTCCCCTTTTACTAAGTAGGGGGAAAGGCTATGATACTGTCAATGGCACAGGGAGAAAAGGAGTCCCTTGTTTATCTTCCCTTCTGCTGAGAGAACAGAGGCAACGTTGGCGTTTGTGCCATGATCAAAAGCACTTCTGTGTTGTATAACCAGCCCCAGGGATTTACTGCTGTAAGAACCTGTGCCAAGCCAGGGCTTCAGGATTCCCGAGGGGATTATGTGCACAAATGACAATATCCCCCAGACTAAATATTAAAGTGAACTGAAAAGGATATTAGCCTTCACATCTGCGGCTCTGTCACCTGTAACTGCTCGTGCTCAAGCAAACTGCTGGGAATTCTCCACCCACAGACACCAGCCTCTTCAAAGAGAAGGGCTGGGGCAGGCTGGGGCTGCTGGTGGGCCTGGGGACCACATGGGCTGCCTGTCTAAGCCCAGCTGGCCACGTCCATGAGTCAGCACAGCCTGTGCTGGATCTCGTCCGGAACATTCATTTCCAGCCTGAAGGGACAGGGGGCCCTGAAGGTCGGGAGATCATCAGGAGGTGACCCTTGCTTTGCAGCATACCAGACATAGGGTAATCTCTCTTCTGTGTCTGAAATGTGAGACCCCTCCTTCGGCATCAGCACATCAGAGCCGGCTCTGTGCCTTTCAGCAGCAACACTGAGTTTTGTTGCTCTGAGGCTGGATGACCAGGCTGGCTCTGTCCCAGAAAGGGAGGGCAAGGCTCTGGAGACCCAAATCTGTGGCTGTTGCAGCTACCTAAGGAGAGAAAGGTGTTTGTAGGTGGAAGGGGCTGTTCTGTGTTGCACATCTTCAATCTTTCTGCCTATCTGCAGCATGTGTAGCAGTGCCCTTGGTTATGCCACAGCTCTGAAAAAGCACAGTAGTCCAGAGCAGGGACCAAGGCTTTCTGGCAAAGTTTCCTGAGACTCTTCCTCACTTTTTTCTGCCAGCAGTCTGCTGTCCTTTCCCTATAAGCTGTGTACAAGGGCAGGCTACCAGATTTATGCTGCTGCGGGCTTCAATTGCAACAGGTAGGCACCCAGCCCTTCGGAATGGCTGTGGTGCAGAGATCATAGAATCCCAGACTGGTTTGGGTTGGAAGGGACCTTAAAGCTCACCCAATCCCAAACCCTGCCATGGGCAGGGACACCTCCCATCAGACCAGGTTGCTCCAAGCCACATCCAACCTGGCCTTCAACACTGCCAGGGAGGGGCAGCCACAGCTTCTCTGGGCAACCTCGGCCAGGGTCTCACCACCCTCACAGCAAAGAATTTCTTCCTCACACCCAATCTCAATCCCCCCTCTGTCGGTTTGAACCCATTCCCCCTCATCCCATCACTCCATGCCCTTGTCAAAAGTCCCTCTCTAGCTCTCTTGGAGCCCCTTTCAGGCACTGGAAGGTGCTCTAAGGTCTCCCTGGAGCCTTCTCTTCTCCAGGCTGAACACCCCCAACTCTCTCAGCTTGTCTTAAAAGATCTCAGTAGGGAATGCAGAAACCCAGGAAGCCAGTTTTGGTCAAGGTGTAGGTCACAAGGACTGATGTGCTAGCTACCTGCAGAGCAGCTAGCAAAGGCAGGTTCCCTCCTGGGACGAATTGACAGGCATCTCCCAGAACAGGGAGGAGGAATTGCTGATGGTGCTGCACCAGAGAATGCAGTAGAGCGTTGGAACTGTAGCTCTCTGCTGAAAATCTTTTCCCCAAGGAGTGCATGCGTGGAGGCCTTCTCTATGCAAGTGAAAAGGTTTGCTTTTAAAAATCACCTTTATAGAATCTTGTCTCTTCTGCTCTGGGTTTGTTTTCATGCCATTCCTCATTCTATGTTACTTTGGGGTTTTTTCCCCCCTTTTTTTCCTAGAAAAGCTTTAAATGGGTTTATATTTAGAACAGGCTGCATGCTGCCTGAAGATTTTCTGACAGCAAATAGTAATCTTAATAGGCCCCCCAGTACATGTCAGGATTCTTCCATTTCTCAGGTCCTGCAGTTTGAAGCTTGGAGAAGTTCTTGGCACAGGGTGATTGGAGTCAGACAGGGCCTTGCTGAAGATGGGCTTGCTGCAAAAACAGAGGCAACTCTGAAGGCTGCACAGCCATGGGGGTGTTTAGCCCTTCATGAGGAGGTGGGAGCTCATGGAGCAGAGCAGTAATTCTGTGCCTGGGAGCCTGCAGCCCCACTGGAGGCTGCTGGAGAAGGCTCTTCCCTCCTTGCTTTCTCTCCTGCTGTCCGGGGGAATTCGGAGGAATGGCTGAGGGGCCACTGTTGGCTGAGCCCCATTTCATATCAGATTTAAGGGTTGAACCCTGGTGCTTTGGGTTGGCCTGTTTTCTTTGCAACCGCTGTCAGGGATGAGGATTGCTGCCACAAATGGCTGTTCTTATGTCTCCTGTGAGTGGGACCCTGGAGGGGGTCTGGTCTCCCTGGGTGCACAAAGCCTAATTATGCTCTTCTGGTCTGCTTGGTCTGAGTGGAGACCTGCTTCCTACCCCAGTTCTGACCCACAACCACAGCCAGTGAAAGCAGAGTCGATGCTTCTGGTTCTTAACAGCTCCCAAATGAGCTGGTTCCCTACTGAAACTTCTCCAGTGGCAACATAACTTCATTTTCTGTCTTTTGTGGCCAGATGGCTGCCAGTGCTCTCTGAGGACAGCTGGTTTGATGGATCATGCCAGCTCCTTACTTCCAGGGAGGATACAGCTTCCGTCCAGCTACAGAGCATCTCAAGCTGAATCTTCTGAGAGCAATTTTCAGTGGCCTATAAGCTGTTTGCTTTGCCAAATGCTGACTTAAATAGTTGTGGAGTTAGGCTGACAGCAGGCACTGCTTGCAAATGAGGGGAAGACAAAACTGATGTTTTAAAGCAGCGTTGTTGTACGTGGGAAGCTTTCCCGTGTTGTAATGTTTATCTGCTTGAGCACATTGTTAAAGCTGTTGTTGCTTTTTCAGCACATGTGAAAGGTTGTAAAAAAAAAATCTGTTCTCTGCTGTATGCTTTAATTTGCATCTGGAATAGGGAGATGCCAGGGTGGGTAGAATTAGCAGCATCAATTGTTGAGTGCTGTGGTTTTAACATTGCACAGATTATTGCATTTAAGTAGGTAGGATAAATATTAATTAAAATACTTGGTCTGAAAGACTTGTCAAAGGACTGGAAAATCAATTGCATTCCTCTAAGGAGCTTTCTTGTTGAGATTTATTTATTTTTTTAAAAATTCTTTGTAAATCTTGGTGTCTTGCTGTGCTTGCTAAACTTCTGTCTCTTCTGCACTGCTGTATCTCAAAGCAATTGCCCCATAAAACACCACAGTGGTGGGGGTGGAGAGCAGTGAATTTCAGTGGGAAACTTAACGTACGTTACATATAAAATGAAATAATGACGTTTTTAGATGCCTTGATGGAGAAATGGATATACAGCCAAAAACCATCTTGGTAGAGGGAAAGACGCAGAGTTTTCAGCTGCTGACACACGGCTGAATTGGACTTGCTGTACAGAGACTGTAACAAAAGAACTCTCCTTGTCCTTGTGCCCCTTCTGTGCTAGTGACAAAAGGCATCAGAGTAACTGTATTTACTCATCAGGAGCTGAGAAACCATGATGCTGATGATAAATTGCAAGGCTTAGGAATCTGTTGGTAGTATTCCCAGGACAAGCAGGGTAACAGGGACAGGAATTCAGGTTTCATTCTCTTTGCTGCCTTCTTGGTAGGAGATCCACAAAAAGCTGCTGCTGCCTCAGAACTGCTGTTCTTTGTTTTGGGGAACCAAGGATGGAGCTGGGTGCCTACCAGCAGTGCCTGGAAGTGGGATTTGTAAGAGTCACTGCAATAAGTGGGGAACCAGTCAGCTCCCCAACAAATTGATGAGGAGGAAGCCGTCTTCTTGCATTCTTGTTTTTGTGCTGCAGGTCGCACTGGGCTTGGTCAAGGCTCTGCCCTTCCCACTGGGGACCTTTCCAACCTCTGCCTCTTCCATCAGGACCTGCCTGACCACCTTCCAGCTGTTCAAAGATGGATGGGCTTGTACTGCCTGAGGGCTTTAATGGAAATGCTCTGGCTGACATGGCTTCTGCCTTGTTATCTAATTCATTGGGGACATTCTACAATTAGCTGGAAGCTGATTGCATTGCATGCTGTGTGTCACTATGATGAGATAATTAGAGCCAGTACCGCAAACTCATCAACAGAATCCTTCCTGACAGGTGCCCTGTCCAAGGTGTGTTGAATGTGCCCCTCAGTTTCAGGAGATCTGTCACCTGCCCCCAGGTATGAGATCATACTGCTGGCTCCAAGTAATGGTCAAAGAAAACCCTGCTCTGCTCTTTCCTTACATCTGAGCTTGCGTGTCTAAATAAAAATAGAGCTTGAGTGAGCATGTTTATCTTTCTCCTGCTAGGGGTGCTTGCTTCTTCCTTGATCTTTCTCTTTGTGAAGCACTACTGAAAATAATTTTTTAGGGAATGGGTCAGGCCTTTTCCTGGGGAGATTGGAAGTGGATGTAGCTGTGTAGCTTCAGGGTCATCATTTTGTGTCTGGCAGACTGTCATTGAAAAAGTTTCCTTAACAGCCAGTCTGGTAGAGCAGCACTCAAGTGCGGTTATCTCTGTTTTCTACCTGAAGCCACCCTGTGTCTTGAGTGTTTTCATTTTCCTGTTCCTTTTCATAGAATTGTAGAACATGTCAAGTTGGAAAGGACTCTCCAGAATCATCAAGTCCAACTGTCCCTTTGCAAGGATCTCCAGGAGTCACACCATGTGCCTGAAAGCATCATCCAAATGCTTCTTGAACTCAGGCAGGCTTGGTGCTGTGACCACTGCCCTGGGGAGCCTCTGCCAGTGCTCTATCACCCTCTGGGTAAAAAACCGTTTTCATCTAACCTAAACTTCCCCTCCCTGCCCTGGTCTGCTTTTTTTTTGTTGGTTGGTTGGGGCTTTTTTTAACTGCTTGCACATTTTGTTCAGAAGCAGATATCCTGATTAGAGATCATGACAAGTACATATTTATCATGGTCTCCCGGCTGCCCTGCTGTTGGTACTCATGGTGCAGACCTTATTGTTGCACATCTGACATCTTTAATCATAGTTATTATGTGCTTGAAAAGCTCTGTGCACTGAATAAGTTGCCTTGGGCTTTTGGGTCTGCATGCCATGAGTCAGCTACTAGTGACCATGTGTTTCTCTTTGGAAACAGTGTGTTTTCATCGTGCTGTCCTACAGCCTTCTGCCTGG
Source organism: Aegotheles bennettii (assembly GCA_013398125.1). Classification (NCBI taxonomy): domain Eukaryota; kingdom Metazoa; phylum Chordata; class Aves; order Caprimulgiformes; family Aegothelidae; genus Aegotheles; species Aegotheles bennettii. The sequence goes on along the minus strand of VZRW01010131.1, from coordinate 232,308 downwards.
GCTGGTGGGGCACTGTTTTACTGAAAGGATGCCCAACACATGGCTCTGCTGTTAAATTTGCCTAGCACAGTCTCCAGCCTCAGCATGATGGGGAGTTAACTTTATATCTGGGAGAAGCCCAACCTACAAGGAAAGACATTTTTGCAGTAGCAGAGGATGTGAGTGCAGAGTCTGAGAGCAACAAGTGGTCACAAGTAAATCTACTGAAGCCAAAAGAGAAGCTGCTACCCTCACCCAGAAGTCATCACTCCTCTCTGATGTGCAGTGGCCAAAGTGTGACCATCCTTCTTTGCATGCTAAGAAAAAGGTGTAATTTGCTGAAGTGTTTAAGTGAATTCCATTTCTTTTGCACTGTAACATATTTGTGGTAATTATACGTATAATTATCTGGGACAAATATTTTAAGATGTGCTGACCGTTAATAGAGAAGCTCAGTCCTTGTACATAAGAACAGTAACAGTCACGTCCAGGAATAACTGCACCCCTGTTTCTTCTTCAAACGAGTGAACATGATTAAGAGGCTGAATACCACATGGCTGTGTAGAATAACCCTTGCAAAGCTTTCTGTGGGTAGACATCTTTGACAACGCTACTGAAATAGAATGAAAAAAAAGACCTGGAGTGGAAGAGATAAGAGCACTTTAAAGAAGCTTATAGGTGAAAGAAATGATCAAGCTCATAGCCAACTCGCATAATACAAATTGAGTAGTTATGGGCATGCGCAGTTGTTTTTTTCCTGTAAGTCATTAAAGTAATAGACCTCCTTCATATCATCAGCTCTTTATGTGGAGACAGTCGGTAGTCTTTCTGGAGATGAACAATGAAGCACTGAACGTGCAGCTGCAGTAACAGGATAATGAGAGAGAACTAAAATAAAAAAAGTATCTTTGCTGTATCCTTTTTTTCTTGATGTGAAGATTTTCAGGCCAGCAGAATAGCTGCAGTTCTGAAGATGGCAAGGAATCTAGTCTGATTCCCTGAACAATGTGAGGTGCAGGGTTCCTGTCACCAAGTGATGTCTGCAGCAAGGCAGGACATGATGGCAGCAAGGGTTCCTCATGAGTGCAGAGACTGTGAGGAATTGAAAGTAGGCTCCAGTATCTGCTGTTCTTGGGAGATCATCGAATTCCAGAATCCCAGACTAGTTTGGGTTGGAAGAGACCATAGACACCATCCCACGGACAGGGATACCTCCCACCAGACGAGGTTGCTCCAAGCCCCATCCAACCTGGCCTTGAACACTGCCAGGGAGGGGCAGCCACACTTTCTCTGGGCACCCTGGGCCAGGGTCTCACCACCCTCACAGCAAAGAATTTCTTCCTCACATCCAATCTCAATCTCCCCTCTGTCAGTTTGAACCCATTTCCCCTTGTCCTATTTTCCTGCTTGCTGTGTCCTAGGATGATATGGACAATATGGTCATGCCTGCTGGAAGTGCTTAAATGTGAGACAGGACATTTTGGGATGAATAATGTTTAATGTCACTTTCTGATGTGTGGAAGGCTTTGAGTTCCTGTCTTTGCAACAAGCCTGTGACTGGGCAGCATTCCAGTACTCTTTCAAAACAAAAGAGACCGGAGTGACCTAGCTGCCTTTTAGGAGTGCTCTCCACAGACCTGCTGCATAGTCCTCAAGAACATGGGCAAGTTTTGGAAACCAGTGTTCTCCAGAGACATGGCAGATATGCCCAAACTACCTGTGGAGGTTGTCTTGATTACTGATTGGACATTTCATTCTAGTTCCTGCATGGTTCATGTCAGTTGTGCTAAGTCCAGCTCATGAGGCTGAGTATGTTTTTGATCTTTCCTTTGTCACTCCCATCTTCTCCAGAGCATGTCTTCAACTACTTCTTCACAGCTGTCAGAACATTGTGGCCCAACTACCAAGACCTGGGCTCAGTTTTCATGGGGATACTCTTTTACAGTTGATTCTTTTGGGAAACCTGTGGCAGCCTGGTCTTCAAAACTCATCTGCAAGACAGGGATTATGCATCCTGGGTGATCCAGACTCTGACACCACTCTAAAACCTTAATCCACACTTCACTGCTGCAGTATACTAGCTTGGTACATTTATTAGGCTTAGGTCAATTTTAGTATTTTTTTTTTCCTCTGGAGTCCAGGGCTTTTTCTTTCTTCTTAAAATGTTGATTCTTTGAGCTGATATAGTTTTCTTTCCTTCCTACAGCTAGTTCTGCTTGTGGTTACATCTGCATCTTTAAATCAGCTGGCAAGAGTCTTTTTATAAAGTTGGAGTCTCTCTTCAGATCAGCATTATTTAGAGATAAGATACTATCTGTTGAGCAGTTGATTATTAGCATATTGGGTGAGCTCTTTTTTAGCTAGAGCCAGCATTTTTCTAAGAATATTCCTGCCTGAATGGAAGCATCCAAGGATTTCTCATCACTGTAGGCTTATTTAACTATGGCACAGTGTTATCAGAGGAAGCAAACCAGAGTCACAGTGAAATCAGTTTGATAGTAAAACAGATGGTATTGCACACAACAAGCTCACAAGCTGAATTTCTGTCTAAGTGCTGGGTTCCCCTGCGCTGTCACCCTGGCTCTAACAAAAGGCTGGAAAGCAGGAGGGGAGGCTGCTGTGCCAATGGAAGTGCCTAGCAGTTGTGCAGCTGAATTGGGTTTGTCAGAAGTGCTTTACTGTGCAGTTTTCTTCCTTCAATGAGTTGGCTTTTTGGTGTTTTTTTTTCACCTGGTGGCTGAAACTTAAAATGATTTTTTTTTTCTGGTGAAGGCTGGCTGCCCACAGAGGAATTGGCTGTTGTGGCAGAGTCCAGCCTAGGGTTAATGACCAAGTTCTTCTTACGATTCACACCCTGTATTCTGGGAATATTTGCAATTACCATTTTTCAGCCCAGGCACCTCTTTTACACAGCCTGGACAGCTCAGTCTGACTGGCTCTTGTCAAACCTGTGTCTTGAGGTTACGCTAGAGCATGTTGTAGATGAAAAGCAGTGGAAAACAAAGCATAGCTTTGAGATTACTTACTCTGGTGTGGGTTTTCTTATCTCTATTGAGACATCCTCAATACTTCTTTATACTAGTCTTGCATTTTCCTCCACCCAACTTTCAGCTGATGGCTTTTGTTGCTTTGTATTGAGAGAATTCTCTCTCCCTTCTTCCTGTCAACATGTGCTCTGATCAGTGACACCCTTTAGCATCGGTACTCTCTAGTATGTTTTCCAGGTATCCCAATAATTCATAGAGTTCTTCTCCAAACCTCACCAGTCTTATGCACAGCTTCCTTGGGACAGTTATGCCTCAGGAAGGAAAAAAGAGAACTGTCTCCTCATTGTCCTGAGGTTTTGCATGAAATGACTGAAAGCTTTTTATAGCTAGGGAGTTTTATGGAGAACTTGGTTTTAATGGACCATTTACACCTGCTTCTCTTTTTGCTATGATGGCTAGTAGAGCCTTATATTGTGAGAGTGGTCTGCATTTCTAGTTCCTAGATATGACCTTACTTGACTGTATTTGAACATCTCTGGATTTGCTTTTTGCTCTTTAGCTTTCTCCAATGGTTTCCATTATCTGCAAACTTAATCATAATTTGGTTTTAGTTGTCATAACATAGATTAATCCCACAACACTCCCTGGACATATCCCTTCCAAATGCTGATTCCCTATTGATAATTAAACGTCAAGACCTGTTGATTAGCCAGTTTAAGTTTGTTCTAGGGCTTATGTTAGCATTAGTAATGTAACATAATAGTAACTGAAATAGTGATACCTGACTCTGTGTCTTGCTTCCCAGACCTTTGGTGCTCAGAACAACACGAGATATCGCTATCAAACTTATAAAAACTGTTAAAAATCAGGTTATTCTATTAAGCCCCATGTAATAATTGTCAATAATCTTTACCATCCTTTAAATATTTTTTTAAATTAGATTTCATCCTGACTACTGCAGTGCAATCCAGGTCTGCTTCTGAGAATCTATAGAACATTAAACTGAAGACTGGATGAAAAGCGTACGGTGTCTTCCAGTTCTCTTGGGACTACCTAGGCTCAAAGGCTTTTCAAGAGTCAATCTGAACAGTCTAGAGGATTCTTTTTGTAATATTCCTAATTCATCTGGCATTATTAGTTTCCATTTAACATTACTGCTTGGAAAGGGAAGGTTTTCAATATGACTTGAAAGCTTCCTTTAGCCTGGTTTTCTAAGGAAAGGAAATACGTGTTTAAACTGTCTCTTTTCCTTATACCCCAATAGCTTTCAAAACCATCATCAAATCAAGTCAGAATCAGCTAGAAAAGTTGTTTTCTCTAAGATATGAATGTCCTTCCAGTCTTGTGAATACAAGCTTCTGTGCAGAGGAGGAAAACCTTGTCAGGTAACTCCATAGAGGGGAGCTGTGGTCTGGGCTCACTGTCAGCATGCACTTTCCTTATACAAAAAGTAACTGGGTCTGGGTACGCTCCAGGCATGTGAGACATTAGGCAGACCCTCTTTAGATCTCTGGAGAATTCAACCACGAGACTGAAATCCATCACTACTAGTTTCTTAATAAGCCAGGGAGGAAGCAGAGGGAGATTTCTCGGCAGATAAGAGATCACTGAAAAGATGTAAGAGTTTTAGGGGAATGTGGAGCTGGAGCAGACTTGCCTGTTGATCCCTCTGAGGCAGTGGAGGGAAGAAGAGATGGCTTGCTGATTACTGAGCCACAATGAAGACTAGCATAGGGGATTGCTGGGAGAACTTACCAGCTGTTTTTTCTCCATGAAATAGATTGGAAAAAAGAAATCCAGAGAAATACAGAGGTTCTTAACTGGAAGTGGTGGAGACCTTGGTGAAGACCACAAAGGTGTCTTCTCCAGCCACAGCAGCTAGGATTTTCTGATGGAGATAGTAAGGAACTGCTGGGAGATGGAGTTTGGACACAAAGGATTACTAAAGGCTGGAGCCATACTTCAAACCTGCCAGTGCTGGAGGGGGGTTTCTCTGTGGACTTTCTTGAAATGGCTGCTGGGGTGTAAACTGGGAGCATTTGTATGTGGTATAGCAGGTTTGGGACTGTGAGTCTGTGGTGCTGACAGGGAGTTTGGTTCCTACCAAGATAGTGCATGTTGTTTGAAACAAATGCCCCCAAAGTAAGTAGAAAAACCAAGGGTTTTTTTGGACGGTGCAAAATAAATTGAGCATGGTGGCTATTCTTCTGTAAGGTAGAAGGCAATGCCTCTGCCTGTTCTCAAATGCAGAACGAGTAATTAATCTCTGCATTATTCTTGGCATACCAGAAATAGCACTGCTATTGCAAGGATTCTTTAAGCTCCTGTGAGGGTGTCTGGACGTTGAATTATTTGAGTCCCCCTCCCTTCCCAATGAATATGAACTAGGAATGAAATAACTGATTTGCATCAAATCCCTCCTTACTTTTCCTTCCCTTCATGAAGATTACATGTCTCACGTCACTATACTGGTCTTTCATCTCCAGGGTTTTTAAAACAGCAGTTTTCCTTCAATCATGATATTTGCGGTTGCCTAGCACCTTTTTTGTTTGTTTGTTTTGGGGTATTTTTAGGAAAAATATCCTCATTTTGACTTTTGTTAACTTTTCGCAACTTTTTTCCCTTTACTCTGTTCGGTCTGAAATTTTCTTTGAGCACATAAGCCGGTATTTCATTAGTTTGGCATTTGCTTTGTCTGTGCATTAAAAGATTAGTGTGATTGCTTGCGCTGACTCTCAGTTCAGCTCCTTCCCTGTTTCTCTGCCCTGATGCCGTGTCAGCGTGGCTCTGCGGGGGAGGGGGGCAGCTTTAGAGACACTTTTGGTAAATTCTGAAAAATTTTTAGATAAGACTCGCATTCCTGGGGAGGCTTTGGAAACATCAGGATGAATCACTCAGACTGCTCTCCTGGTAAGAGTTTCCTTTGTGTTTTGTGGAGAAGGAGCTGAATAACCCTCCCATCAGTTCCCTGCACCCTGGCAGAGCATGCGCTGGAGATAAGGTCCCTTCAGCCACCCAGGGCTGGTAGGGATAATGCCACTGCAGAACACCCCTCCCCTTCCCAAACAGGTTATGAGCACTAGACTTCTGTTATATATTCCAATCATGTGAATTCCTCCCAGAAGGTTTCAGTGATACCAACTAGGTCAAATTTATGTTCTGTAAATGAGCAATTCCCATTTCTCTTGTTTATTACCCAGCCTTCTTGCATCGGTGTAGAGGCAATTACTGAATTTTGTCTCATCCCTTGGTGACTTGATTAATGTTGTTCTTGACATCTTACTTTCCTTGTGCTAAATGGTCATTTGTTGTCTCTTCTCTTCCATCTTCTTCTCCTCCCCACCTCCTTCTTTCATTCCTTGCTTCTGCAAGGGAGGTGAGACACTGTTTGCCTAGAGAAGCTGTGGCTGCCCTTCCCTGGCAGTGTTGAAGGCCAGGTTGGATGGGGCTTGGAGCAACCTGGTCTCGTGGGAAGTATCCCTGCCTGTGGCAGGGAATGGCACTGGGTGAGCTCTAATGTCCCTTCCAACCCAAACCTTTCTATGATTCTCACTATTCAAAATCTTCCTTCTTCCCTCAAGCAGCTTGACAGTCTCCAGAGGAGCCCACAAGTCCAGCCTGTCCTCCACAACCCCACACCTGTATGCATTTGTGCAGGAACACTTACCCAAACCCTCCTCCTGTTTTCTCCTGTTCAAATGACTTTGTGGGCTGCTGCCACATGGGCTGAGGTACCCTGTGCTGGTTGCAGGATCTTAAGGTGCTTTGACAAGCACTCAAACTACCTTTCGATATGTACTTATAGACTGCTTTTGGTTGGAAGGGACATTTAAAAGTCATCTTGTCAAACTCCCCTGCAATGAGGTGGGATTCAGGGATATCTTCAACTTGACCAACATGAGAAGTGTTTCTGTTGCTCTTTCCATCTTTCTCCAATTTTTTATTTTGCTGTTTTGTATCTTAGGGCTTGAGATTATTTTCTTTTTTAATACCTGAGCTGGGTTCTGACCCAAGTGAACTGCTGCTTTTAAAAGCTTTCTCTGGAAAAATCCCCTCTCTAAATGCATATGAGTAGTCAGAGCGGCCTTGATCTTAATGCACCACTGAATTATGGCCAGAAACGAGGGCAAGCATAGAAATAGGAGCTCTTGCTTCAGCCAGGGAATGCAAAACCCAGTTGGAGGCTGCCTTGCTTTGAATGCAGTGCAGGTCTGAGTGCAGAGTAACCTGCTGACTGATGCTTGGAGGGTGTTTTCGGCCCCCCACTGTGAAGGGCAGAGAGATGTAGATAACTTGGTCTTGCAGCTGGTTTCCGTTTCAGGATGACATTCTGAAGAACGGGCCAGGGCTGTTCAGGGAAGGACAGATTTGTGAGAGAAGGAGGTTGGAAGCACTTCTAAATCCAAGGTGAAAGAGCCCAAAATAGCTGCTTTTAATGAGTGAATTTGTCTGGACGCTGTCTGCAGAACAGAAACACTGACAGATAAGGAGGTCCAGGGGGTGTCCACAGCCCTCAGAAGGGGAGAATATCTCAGGATCTGTATAGGACAGCTTGGTTTTGCTGTTTTTCTTGTGTCAGGAATGCTTGTCAGGAGAGAAGTATCATTTGTGCTGCTACCTGACCTTTTTGTCCTTCCACTTTCCTATCTGACCCCACACTGCCTGGAGTCGTCTGTACTGGAAAACTTCTAGGGTTCAGTTATCTTTGATGGAAAACTGACTGAGGTGGGACGTGAGGATGGTTGTGTAGGTTCTATGGACTGAAAACTTTCCAGGCATCCCTCTTGCTCTGTAAGGACATAAGACCTTCATCCATGTCTTGAGTTTTTAATTCCAGTCCTCCACTTCAGTGGGAAGAGCTGTTCTTCTACACCATAGAAAAGCCTGATGTGCTCTGTGTCTGGGTGTCTGCTCCGGGGGATCACTCCTCTGTTCCCTCCTTTCAGCGTGGCCATATGTAGTAAGAGATGAAGCCTTTGAAGTCTGCTCAAAGAATAGATTGGCTTCCTCACTGTAGGTATCAGAAATACTGACTGAAGGTGATGGCTTTCTTCAATAAAGAGCATGATTTTCACTTCTGCAAACCAGTTCAGCCACATCAATGGTAAGGCAATCTAACCCAAAAGGAGAAAAGTTGCTGTTTTCCTCTCTGACTTTGACAGATGGTGCACATTAGTCCTAAGCTAACACAAGACTTGTCAGCTGCCCTGGGGTCTCCACATCTGGCAGTAAATTTCAGACATATTTCCAGTGAATAAATATAGACACCTCCTGAACTGATTTCTTTTGAGCTAGGAACACAAATTTTAAGATGTCCCTCTCCCAGATGGTCCACAATCATTCTTCTCACAGTGGGAAAGAGTAAATGTCTGCAATTCCTATCCCAAAGCCCTTCTTTCATGGTCTTGTGTCAGTCATGTGGCTGGAGTCAACATCCTGCTGCATTGCTGCTTCCCCAAGAGATCTCCCTGATCCTTTCTAAGTCTTAATGCCAGTGCTGTCATGGCCTGAAAAGGATGGATCAGGGAAGAACTAACCGGTCGAACACAACCCCTTCTGTATCTTTAAAATCTGTTTTTCCCAGCTTGTGCTCTGGCAGACGATCGCTCAGAGCCTTTCTGGTGCAGAGATCTGGGGACATAAATTCTAGGCGGGCACATTTACTTCCCTCAGACCATGATAATGGAGAAATGATTCACATTTATAGCTCCAGGAAGAGACGTGCTCAGCATTGATCCCATGGCACTCCTGCCTTCCTCCTGCGCAGTCCTTGGAAAAACAGGGCCCCTTCCATGTACTCAAGGAGGGCTGTGGCAGCTTCGTGCTGCCTGGAAGTCCTAGGAGAGCCATCAGCCTGTGGAGACTAACAAAGACGAGTGCAGCACATCTTCACTCCCTGGTGTAATTCTGGTTCGCTGCTTGGAGAAAGTCACCTTTTTCTCAAGCCTGGCAAATATTTGCTGAGCTGTTTGGGTTTTTTTGAGATTTGAGGTAGCTGTTTTGGTTGCTCCATGTTCATTATTGCTCTTGGGCATATGCGTTTGGTGTAGGCGCGGTTCAGCATGCTGTGTGGCAGAAGCAGAGCAGACCATTGAGGGCTCCAGAAGTGTTCCAGGAGTGCAGGATGATGGGAAGAGCTGCAATCCTTTGGGCCAGGCAGGCAGTCAGGTTGAATACCACCTTGTTAGTGCCCACCTTGGTGTTTATCTGCAGGGAAGGATGGAGACGCTCCTATCCAGGGCAGGGAGGTGCTCCAGAAACAGCACCAGGCCTTGGGACTCCCATGTGTGTCTATCTGGATTACTGAAAATCTACTGACTACTGCTATCCACAGAGCACTTCATAGCTAAAAGAGTCTGAATGAACAAGCACAGTATAACTATGCTGCTTGTCTTAACCAAACTTGGGTAAATCCTTCCCTGACTTCCTACTGACTCCAAGTCCATACAGAGAAGAGACCAGAAGCACCTCATCCACATGAAGCTGTCAGCTGTAATCAGCCATGAAAAATGATCTATCAGAGCTCAGGTTGCATTGGCTCTCACCTCACAAACCTTTTACGTTCCCTTACCTTGCCCTTGTTGCAGGCCTGTTCCTAACAGAGATGGAGGACTCGGACTAACTGGATGTTGTGATACCATCCTTAAGTAGAGGCTAAAAAGAAGTTGGTGGGTTTGTATAAAATACTGTGTTCATTAAGCATCTTTTGGGGTTTTTTTTCCTCTTTTTATATTTTTTTTTCTTGTTGAGGATTGTTTCTGCTGAGCCCTTGAGAGATGTTATAGCAGTGACCCTCAAGGGCAGGAAATGAAGCAACCCACTGAACAGGCATCTCCAGGGCTAGTGCTCCAGGGTGTGTATGCGAGCACACCCCTGCTAGCTCTCAAGGCACAAGAGAGACCCCTGATAACTTGAGCTCCAGCCTTCCATGTTTAGGGAAGCTGGACCTCGGATCTGAACTCTCAAGCCCTTTTCCCGGGTTATGGGGATATTGCAGAGTGTTTTGACAGCTGAAACAGCCTGGAAATAATGAGCTTGAAGCAATGTTTTCTCTCATGTCCTCTTTCCATTTGATGAGCGAGATGTATCATTAAGCAACCGAGTCCGGGTCTGCTTGCTCAGGGCCATTGTTTGATCGGGGAGTGTGAGGGCAGCTCTTCTCCTGGGCTCTTTTCCCAGGTTTTTTGTACTGTTGACAGCTGAAAATTATTTTCTCACATGGCTTCGGATCAGCGGAGAGGACAGGCACCCAGCAAATGTGGCTCAGATTCATCTGGTGTAATAATTTAGATCACAATATTTTTCATTTTTGTCTTTCTAGGCTTGTGTTTCCAGAGTTATTTTTTTGTTTCCAGAAGCTGAAAAAATGTGCAGGTTTTCCTGCTCCGTGATTGCAATCCTGCCATCTTTATTTTTATTGCACGTGGTGGTTATTCAGCAGTATTTTCCAGTTGAATGGCAGTGATTTTAAACTCATTTATTATTCTTATGGAAGTTCAGAGGTATCTTGTGGAAATTGCTGCATGGGAGAGCAGCGAGTTTCAGTTACTAAGGCTGCATCTATTCACACGTGGGTTTTCCTCAAGTTAATAACAAGAGTTCATAGAATCATAGAATCATCAAGGTTGGTAGAGACCTTCAGGCTCATCCAGTCCAACCCCTACCTCCATCACCACTAACCCACATCACCCAGTGCCACATCCAGCCGCCTCTTGAACACCTTCAGGGACGGTGACTCCACCACCTCCCTGGGCAACCTATTCCCATACCCAATCACCCTGATAAGGAAGAAATTTTTCCCGATGTCCAATCTGAATCTCCCCTGCTGCAATTTAAGGCCATTTCCTCTCGTCCTTTCCCTGTGGGCACAGCAGAAGAGACCGACCCCCGCCTCACCCCAACCTCCTTTCAGGGAGTTGTAGAGAGCGATGAGGTCCCTCCTGAGCCTCCTCTTCTCCAGACTGAACACCCCCAGCTCCCTCAGCCGTTCCCCATAAGACATTTCCCAGTCCCTTCCCCAGCTTTGTTGCCCTTCTCTGGACACGCTCCAGCCCCTCGATGTCTTTTTTGAAGTGAGAGGCCCAAAACTGAACCCAGCACTCGAGGTGAGGCCTCGAGGCCAATGGAAATGGCAGCAGAAGACTTGCTGGTTGAGCAGTCCCCTGGGAAGCTGGTGATGCTTGGCTTGTCCATAAGCAGTCCTTGAGGTTGTAATCTCACAGAGTGCAGATCTCTTCTCCTCTTCTGACAGCAGCCATATGTGTGTGGGGAAGAGGCTGGGGTTAAGTGCAGTGGGTGCAGGGAATGCTGAACACAACGGGCAGTGATCAACCAGAAGCAACCAGAACGTCATTTGAAAAAAAAAATCATTGTGGAAATTGCAGTCCTGAAATATCCTAATTAGGAGTTCTGAATTATCTCAGTAGGATCACAATTAAAATATTCAAGATAACCAGGAAAGGAAGCATGTCTGTCCTTCCTTCAGCGTGTCTGACTTCTCTTTCCTGTAGAAAGGTAGAAAGCAGCAGTGGCTTTGGCTGTGACAGCAAAGTGCCAGTTTGTGGTTTAACTCTGGTGGTTGGGCAGAACAGCCCATCAATGGTAATTCTGCTCTGCTGCCAAGCTGCTTCTAGATTGTTTGGGTTTTTTTGCATTGCAGGATTATCCTTTGCTCCAGCAGCCAAGGCAGGGAGCTGAGCTTCCTTGCAGAAGCTTGGTATGAGCCTGTCCTCCGAGGGCAGTGTTACATGGAGAGGGGCTCCAGGGAGAATGGAGGGAACAGACTCATGCCTTCCAAAGCAGCGAGGTATATCCTGCTACTCTTCCTTTTGCCAAGTAATGATGAGCTGATTTTCAAATTGCAAATTTCAAATTGCAGTCTATGGCTTCCTCCCAAGGGGAAGAGAAGGGGCAGGGACCAATCTCTTCACTCCTGTGACCAATGACAGGACTCGGGGTAACAGCAGGAGCTGAATCAGGGGAGGTTTAGGTTGGATATCAGGAAAAGGTTTTTCCCCCAGAGGGTGGCTGAGCACTGGCACAGGCTCCCCAGGGCAGTGGTCACAGCACCAAGCCTGCCTGAGCTCAAGCAGCGTTTGGATGATGCTCTCAGGCACATGGGGTGACTCTGGGGTGTCCTGCACAGGGACAGGAGTTGGACTCGATGATCCTGGAGGGTCCCTTCCAACTCGGCATGTTCTGTGATTCTATGAAATTAATGATACGGATGTCATACAGAGCCTGGGGAATAAGGTGAGCCAAAGTCACAGGGACTTAGGATGTCTACATGGGATTTTTTTAATCTGCTAGGATTGCTCTGTGACCCTGCTCCCATCCCCTTGTGTCACTGCTCTCAGATGCTTTGCCCCACGAGGTTGTCCCAACTCTGGGGCTTCTGCAGAGACCTTAGCTCTTGGCTCTGGGACTGTAGCATCTGGATGTCTGGGCAGTTTTTGCCTGGATTCCACAGTGTGTTAGCCTCAACTCTACTGGAAAGCAGATCAGCTGCTTTTGGAGTAGACTTGCCTGTGAAGTACTGGAGTTGTGCTCACACCGTGCTGTGCCAGGGCTCCTGCTCATGGTATGAGTTATCCTCAGCCCAAATCCCCTGGCCTTGGGTGGCAGCCTCCTGGGTCTGTGAAGAGCTAGCTCATGAAGAAAATGCCAGCAGATGGTGCTCAAGAACATGCACTAACCAGGACGTGGAGGTTGTGGAGAAGCAGAAAAATCGCTTGTCCCGTCCCTCCAGCAGCCCCTGATTTCTTGGAAAGCTTTCCCTTCCCATGACTGTGCTTCCTTGGGGCTGTGCAGACAGCAGTAGCCTCTGTTGCTATTCTGTCCTTGCCGAATTGCCTGCAGGCCAGACCAGACTGGCCTTGCAAGGACGGGATAGGAGCTGTGCTCTGTCTGTCTGGGGGATGGTCCTCTGTGCATCCTTCCAGGTGCAGGAGCTCTCCTGCAGAGCCACAGACATCATGCTGCCCAGCACCTCAGGCTCCTTGCAATCCATTCTGTGTCCTAAGAACTTTAGCCTGGTGGGAAAATCACTTGAAGCTTACTCATTTTGGGGTTTATTTTTTTTATTTTTTTATTTTTTTTGGTTTTGTGGGTTTTTTTTAGAGGAGTGAAAACTAAGCTGTGCGTACAGAAGTGTGAGTCAGACTGGCACTGCAAACGAAGCAGGGTTTGCAGGATTGCTTGACTATCAGCAACCCCAATCTTCCCCAGTGCTGGGCTGTTTCCTGTTCTTATGAGTCTTTGAACTTTGTCCTGCTGCAGACTTCTGCTCCATAGGTGCACAAAAGATCAAAACTTGTTACAGAGAAGTGAAGCGGTTATGAAAACAGCAGAGCTTTCCTTCGAGGAGAGAAGTAGGTGGGGTAGCTCTGGTGTAGCCGTGCCTATCCATGTACTGCTTGAGAACATCAGGTTATTTGTGTAATTGATAATTTGCATGCACTAATTTTTGGCTTACTATCACTTATTTCCCAATACCACCCTCGCAGGGAATGATTTCATGTGGATATTCTTCTGGATTTGCTTGTGAGGAATGTTAAAGCCTTTTTTTTCCCAAGGCTTTCTGCCCATGACAGACACTGACAGAGTGGGATCTGCTGGTGGGTTGTCCCGCTCTGAGTCAGGACTCTGATCCAGGAGTGATGGCGACAAGACCTTAGTGGAGCTGTTTGCAGGCTGCCCAGTCATAGCGACTAGAGCAGGTCTGCAGTGTGCTCCGAGCACAACTGCAGCAGCCCCAGCTGCTCCCTAGCAGGCCTTCAAACCAACGCTCATGTAAGATGATCCATGCAACCACATTAATTTCTGGGAAAAGCCTGGCATGCCTTTCTCTTACAAGTCCTTGTGTTAATTTTAATGTTTTTATCTCTGTGGGAAAGGAGCCAGCAGGATCTGGGCTTAGTTCTCTTCTGAGCAACTCGCACAGAAGCAGGCGCCCACGTTTGTGTGAACTGATGGGTCCATACTAGACATTAGCTGTTGTCCCTGGAGCCTGCAAACTGCTGTTGGCTCTTCCAGGCTCAAGCTGCAGTGGGTAACCTGGCAGCCTGCCTTGCTGCCTGCCCACAGCCTGCTGCAGCGCAGCTTTGTGCTGAAACAGGGAGGAGGTTTCTGTTTTAGTCTGATCTGGTGTTTCTTGGGGCATGTCAAGGGCTACCACCATTCTGCTGTGAGTGGTGATATCTTTCTTGACGATGATCTGTTCATTGTCATCTCTGGCACTTGACAGTGAAACCATGTTTCTGCATTAGAGCTGCCACCACGTACTTGTCATTTATCTGGGTTTAAGGAAAAGTTACCAAAGTGTTTTGAAATGTTCAGCTTCTTGTAAACAAGCTCTCCATTCCCAGAGTAAGTAGGGGAGACCTTCTATCCTTACTCCAAGGCTTTCCTCCTGCCCTGATGGGCAGTGTGACATTTGTCTAAGGGTGTGTGGCACTCTTTTTCTGCTGCCTTGTGCCTCTTCTAGTGGGACAACTTTTCCAGTTGCACAAATGATAAGTCACATGTTTCCAAAGAGATCCACAGCCCTTGGAGGGACTGTAAAGACGTCATTGGGTAAGTTATTGTAATTTCCCCCTTTTGGGGTGTTGCAGTTGTCTCTGTGGGGCAGGGAGAGACATGTAAATGGGGGCATCAGTGGTTTTAAAAGACTGACATGCAAAGAATCCTTTTCATGACACTGCTGGATGGCAGTTTAATTTATATTAACTGCACACAGCTAAGGGAATTCATGTCATGTATATCCCATATTAGTACTATTTGTTGGCTTTTGTTGTGTTAGAGGTATTGTGCGTATTTCACAGCAGGCTTTGCAGGGCCAGGTCAATGCCTCAGCTCATATCTCCTTTCCTACCTATGGCTGATTTCTCCAGATCAACTTACTTGGCCCCACATACAGGCCATGGTTAGACTACCATAACAGCTGATGGAACGTTACTGTTCTTTCACTATCTGGAGTGGATTTGCCCTAGAGAGGACCCTCTTCTTTGGCTATGTAATGTGGATGGGTAATGCCAAGCCCTTTGGGAGCCCCTTGAAGACAGAATTATTCTTTCCCTGGCACCAATGGGGATGGGAGGGAGCTGCACGACTCACTAGGTGAATCCCAGAGGCCAAAAATAATTCCCAATACAAGATCTTCCCTCTTGCTTGGAAACCTTTGGTTCTCATGGAATGTTTTGCCTGCATGGGGCTAAATGCATCATATGGACTTGAATGTACTTGATTCCACAAATCAGCACCTGCTCAACAAAGTCCCAGAATGAATCCCTACATGTCTTATTTTTGTGTGCAGAATAAGGGAGCCATTCAATTCAATCTGATTTGCAAGGATAAACTGAAGTGGGAGACACTGACTCAGCTCAGCACTCCTCAGATGAATTCAGCACTTCCCTCTATTAATGATTTAGCACAACCACTGAAAACGTGCTAAATCTGAAAGAAAATTCAGGTGTCCTGATTGACTTCATCTCCAGGCATGAAGTGTCACTTATGCTTTTGAAGAGTTTGTCTTTTTATTGATGGCAGGACTTAATAACTACAGTGGCTGCTGGATTGGCAAATTGATGTGGAAGGACAAATCCTGGTATGGGTCTGGCATGCTTGGTTTTGTTTCTGGCAGGCATGGATGCCTCCAGAAGCCTGGATGCTTGTCTTACCCCACTGGGAATTGGGGGAATTGCTCTATTTTATAGACCGGTTTCAGTTGTGTCCAATTTGCTTCTTCTCAAGTGCATTGTTGAGAGGAGTGCAGGTGGTCTTGGGAGGGGAAGGCTGTGTGCTGGCCTTGGCCCAGAGAGTGACAGCTATTCCTGGAGAGAGGAGACCGCTTCTGCCTGGGCACAGGAGGGAATCTCAGCTTCAGGGGCTCTTCAGGAACATCTGGTGGGCTGAAGTGGAGGACAGCTGTCAGGGTGCCTGTGCAGTCTAGAGAAGGGCAGGTGCTTGCATCCATCTATCATGGATCCACAACCAGGCCCTCAAGAGCCAGAAGGTTCCTAGCATAGGAGAAGCCGGTCTGTGTTCCTCTTAGGGTAACAGAGTCACATATTTTCAATCTTCAGTGACTTGCAGTGCTCTAGATGACTGCATGCTGAAGTATGCATTGTGCGGTCATGTGTAAGGTGATGTTTTATGTTCTAAATTTCAAGGGGGACTTATGCACTTGAGTATTCAAAATAAATAGTTCTGGCTGCTTTAAAGCAATTATCTTTCTGTGAGCAGTCTTCAAAGAAAATGTTATTGTAGACAAGCCATTCGGGAAGCAGATGAAAGGCTCTGGGGCTCAGATAGTTACAAGGAGACCAGTCCTTCAATTGCTGGTCCCTGCTCTGCTGCCATGTAGCCTCTTCCGTGGGGAAATCCTGCTTTCCTATGAAATTAGCCGTGAGGTGTCAGAAACTGGTATCTGTGCCTTTCTGGGGATGTCAAGGGGCTGGGATACATTGCAGACTGTCCTTGGAATAGGCCTGCAGAGCTTACTGATACCAGTGCTCCTGGGGACCGTGACATCTGAGCTGAACTGTTGTGGAGTCTCCTTCGCTGGAGACATTCAAAACCCGCCTGGATGCGTTCCTGTGTGATGTACTCTAGGTGACCCTGCTCTGGCAGGGGGGTTGGACTAGATGATCTTTTGAGGTCCCTTCCAACCCCTAGGATTCTGTGATTCTGTGAACTGGGCAATTTGTGCTGCTCAGTAGTATCTTACAGATTTCTAACACAAGGTGTGCCCAGACTGGTCAAAGCAATGGAGTCCTAAAGGCCAATGCCAAGCGATGCTAGCATCTCTGAAAGCACCTGCGAGCTTATATGCCTGGTGTGAGGTGTGCTCTGCTGGTGTACAGATGCCTTAGCTGGAATATCTGTTCCTTTGGGGAAGCAACATCAAGCGGAGAGCTGCCCCTCTTTGCCTGAGCACTCATGATGCTCCCGTTTCCTGCCCCCACCCTAATTTTTGGCCTGACCTTAATAAGGAACAGCGTGCTGCCTCCTGGCTGTGTGTAACAAGGAAGCTGAGCAGCGAGGCTGTGGGATGGAAAGGCTTGTGCTGTGCAAGCTGGTGCCTGCTGGCTCCTGGGAGATGGATTTCACTGCCCATGGCTCAGAGCGGATTCATGTGGCATTAGGCAGCTGACTGGGTTTGTAAAAAAAGCTGTTTAAAGCTTTGATGTGCTTCGCCTGTCCTCGCACCAAGCTTTGTGCATCTGTTTCACTGCAGGGCCCAGATCTGCTCCACTGTGGACACTCAGGATTTAGTTTCCTCAGATGCTGGCTCTAGTTGTGCTGACAGCTCTGACTGTACTGGGCCTGTCCGGGCTGACGTGACCTATTAGAGTCAGGGTCACCGCTATTGAGCTGCCTCCAGCCCATGTGTTGGGGCAGTGGTAGTCATGCCAGCCCACTGCTTGGGTGGCTCAGGTGGCAGATGCAGCTCTCTGGGTGTGGGGTCAGAGCCAGGAGCATCCAACACTGTGTATTAGCATGAACTATCCCCTGCATACACGTGTTCCGTGTGGGTAACATCCTGCCTGGGCAAAATGAGTTTGCTTTTAATTCCATGTGAGATGCACCTGACAGAGCTGGATGTCTGCATCGTGCAAAGCAGCGGTGCTGCTTCTGCCAAAATAGTGCCCAAGGAGCTGGTAAATCTCAAGATCTCACTCAGGCTCCCAACAGTTGTTGGTGGCACAGGGTACGGTGCATTTGGAGATGGTTTGTATGCTGCTAGCAGCCACAAAGAAGGGTCCAGAGGGTTCTGGACCAGTCCCTCTTCCTCTAGACTTTTTTCTCTCTCACACAAGAGAGGAGAGCAAATGCAGCATGGCGTGAGGATCCTGTCTGTTATGACTTAGGAAGGACTATGGTAAATATAGCAGTGTGCCCAGGTGGCTAAGAAGGACATTGAGGGGCTGTAGCGTGTCCAGAGAAGGACAATGGAGCTGGGGAAAGGTCTGGAGCACAAGTGTGACGAGGAGCAGGTGAGGGAACTGGGGGGTGTTCAGCCTGGAGAGAAGGAGGCTGAGGGGAGACCTTCTCACTCTCTGCAGCTCCCTGAAAGGAGGTTGAAGCTAGGGAGGGCCAGTCCCTTCTCCTAAGTAAGGCGTGACAGAACAAGAGAAAATGGCCTCAAGTTGTGCCAGGGGAGGTTTAGGTTGGATATTTGGAACAATTTCTTACCCAAAGGGCTGTCAGGCCCTGGCACAGGCTGCCCAGGGCAGTCCCCATCCCTGGAGGAATCTCGAAGCTGTGTGGAGTGGTACCGAAGGCCATGATTTAGTGGTGGCTTTGGCAGTGCTGTGTTTATGGTTGGACTTGATCTTAAAGGTCTTTTCCAACCTAAACAATGTGAATATTCTATATTTCTATGCTAGCTAACTTTTATGATCACATAGATTCAAAATAAGTCATGCTTGGTACTTGGAGAGGAAACACAGCTCAAGCCTTCTCATTAACTCTAAACCTGACAGAGGTGAGGTGCTTGGTCATGCAGTAAAAGGGAAGGTTTTACCAGCTCTGAACTGTCTGCTTTTCCCCCAGAAAGCCTCCAAATATGCTGTTTTGGTTTCTAGTGTTACACTTTAACAGGTAATGAACTTTTTCTATATAGCAGTTTTTATCTGTGCATACCGAGATGGGAGGAGCAGGGAATATCTGTCCTGATTTGAGTGAGGACAGAACCCATTTTCTTTTTAGTGATTTTGCTTTTCAGTTCCGTTTCTTCAGTTTCAGCAGGTGCTTGAAACCATTGCTGTCTGCAGCAGATGAGGAAAGCAAAACCAGCTGGGAGGGAGACTGCTGGTGGGAGAAACCAGTGGGAAGAGGCCTGCAGATACACCTAAATGGTAGGTGTGCATTGGCAATTATGAGTCCCAGGATGATATAGTGATGTTTTCTCACAGCCCCTTCCTTTGGGCTCGACCCGTAGCCCCAGCAATGCTCCAGGGAGCAGGGATTTCTAGCAGAGAGCTGTTCAGCCCTCCCTCAGTATCTCTCTTCAAGCACCCAGATCCTGCACAAAAAAGGCAATTCCAGTGCAAGGGCAGAGCATCCCTGTGTTCTTGGGTTTTTGCAGTTGTCTGAGAGCAAAACACCTACTCTGAGAAAATGAGGCCCAGTCTTCCTGGAGCATTACATCCTCTGTCACAGAGACAGGCCTTTCTAAGCTCAGCTGGTGTGTTAGCAGCTGGGGTGGGAGGACCCCGTTTTGTTAAGACTGGCTTGTCCATGCCAGGTCTGGATGATTGCTCTCCTCTAATTCTGGATAACAAACTTCTTTCCCCACAATCTCTGTGTGTGTAAGCATAAGCCTGGACTATCTGTCAGGGGAAAAAAAACTGCTCTGGGTCACCAGAGCTTCTCTTCTTCACACAAGGACATCTTGCATGGACTGTGTCTCTGACCTGCGGTAGGTGAAACCAGCCCTGTTGAGTGTGGGCATGACTACATTTTTGGGGACACCTTGAGAGCACTCCAGTGCTTCTGACATCCAACTTCTTCTATGCACTCGGTCTCTTTGTCACTGCACTGTGGCAACCAAAAAGCCACATGTACACTGTGTCTTCCTTCATAAATCTACTTTCATTAGTAGCCAGAAGCCGAGGAGAGTTGAGTTTGTTAGGACACAGGCTCTGGGATGCAGTAGATGACTTTGCCACAGATTCCCTCTTGGCAGACAGAAGGTGCTGAGGCAGTAACCTACCCATCAGGATCTTCAGGTGAGGAAACCAAGGTGCTCTACAGCAGGCGTGAAGATGTCTTCACTCAACTATGTGCATCCCTTACCTGGTTCATAGTGTACAACCTGGCTTGCAAAACCTTCCCAACAACAGGTAGGAACATCTATTATGTGGGGTTCAATCTCTGTGCAGCTCAAATGCTCTCTGGGAGCAGCAGATGTCAGCTATAGTTTGAGAGCTGATAGCCTGGCTTTGTTAAAGTGACACAGCACAGAGGAACCACTGCCTTCAGACTCTGGCTCAACTATGTAACGCGCGTTTGGGAAATGAATTGTGATTTGTGACGAAGCCTGTATAACCCAGCATGATGAAAACGTTTGGCTGCCATGTATGTACTCATGTCTTAGGGTTTCTTTATAACTTCCTAATGTTTTATTTCACACTCCATGTTCCCCTGCTGAGCCTGTCAATCTGGAAATTAGACTCTGAGGGGGATTAGCCAACCAGAGTCAATTGATGCCATTCCCAGCCCATATCAAACTGTCTGCTGGCCACCACGTGCTTTTACTGCAGCCCTCATAAACTAGATCTGAGCTTGCAAGCAGCCTGTGAGGAAATGATGTCTCATCTGTTGTGTGGAGGATCCCTTCCTTGGGCTTGGAGTTGAGTGAATGAGCCCATCTCTCTATGCATCTGACCTGGCTGTGACCAGCGTGAAGGCCAAGCTCTTGGGCTCCTTCAACTCACATGCTTTGGCCTCACTCCAGGCCGTGTCCTTGTTTGGGCAGGCTTGCTGCCTTGTTTTCCAGCTTGAAATACTCATGGGCCAACTTCTTCTAAGGGAGACCAGAAATCTGGGTCACTGCTTACGGGCTGAATTGTGGAATTAAGGATAATCTTGCTCCCTGTAATGAGGAAACATCCTGGTGTGATGTGAAAGGTGCCTTTGAAGACTCAAGAGATTTTGGAGAGAGGAAAAATAAGGGGAAAAAATCTAATCCTAAATTTAATTGACATTAAGAACTTGCCTTTTGTGTATTAAAATTCTGTGCCAGCGTTGTAGCTGTGCAGTGATTATCGCAGGAACGAGCAAGAGTTCCTGTGTGCTCAATTTGCCATCAGCCATGGACGTGTGTGTCAGTTCCCTCTAATTATACAGATCAGTACTTTTCCTTAGGGATTGATCATATTTCAACACGAAGGCACTCAAAGTGCATTTATGACAATTTGCCCATAAACTGACATGGCCTTCTTTGACAGCAGAAGCACCCTCGGTTGAGCTGAATTCTGCACATCCTTGGGTGCACCCTCCAAGGAAACAGCCACAGCTCCACGAGAGCATGGAGGCAGCTTTCTTCTGAAGAAAACCTGGCTGTTACCTTTCATGGGAAGTCAAGCCTACAGCCATAGCTTTTTGAACCTCTCCAATGCTCTGCCACTGTCCTTGCCCAAGGTTCAGGTTTGATTAGCAGGCTTCAGACTGTTGACTACTAGAGTCAATATCCTCCAGACTGAGCCTAATAAGCTTTCCCTTCCTCTTGAGATCTGACTCATTTTTATTTCTTTGTAAGTGTTTAGAGCTTCAGGTGGGTTAAATGTACCTTTTGAGAAGTTTCAGGCAGTACAAGGACAAGGGGTAATGGGTGCAAGTTGGAACATAGGAGGTTCTGGGTGAACATAAGGAAGAACTTTTTCACTGTGAGAGTGACAGAGCACTGGACCAGGCTGCCCAGAGAGGCTGTGGAGTCTCCTTCTCTGGAGACATTCAAACCCCGCCTGGATGCATTCCTGTGTGACCTGCTCTAGGTGGTCCTGCCCTGGCAGGGGGTTTGGACTGGATGATCTTTTGAGGTCCCTTCCAACCCCATACATTTTATGGTTCTGTGTACTTTGTAGAGAGGCACAAATAAGGAGTGTACAGAGTGAGTTCACCGATGTTCATAAACTGTCTGGAATTCCCCAGTCATCACTGGAATTAGTGCTAACTCAGCACCCTAAACCAGGGGCCAGGTTTTAAAATCTTGTCTGTGTGCAAAAAATAGTGCTCATCTTTGATCATCATATTCACTGTCTTTGATCATCATATCTGCTATCCGACAGCTGAATTCCTTATCCAGTGGAAAAAAAGCTGTCGTTTTTGTAGCCAGCTGTAGCAAATGTGAACTCTGACTATAGATGGGACAGCCCTCAGGTGTCAGAATTTTTATTTCTGTATTGTAACTCAAGAGGAATTATGGACATGAGTGGGTTTTAAGACTGCACTTGAAGTGTAGAAGCAGAGTGCATGAGGACAGAAGGATATTGACAAAATGCAGTGATCTTAAAATAAAGCTAGCACTTCCTTCACTCACCTTTATTATGATTTTCTTCTTGATTCTTGCTGTGCTGTTCACAGCTCCTGAAAAGCTTCAGAAATCAATTCATCATGATTTGACATCCTTACCTTCAGAAGAGTGCAGTAAGTCAGGATATCCTATTTAATACCATCATCTTAACAGTCTGTTAACAGTGGAAATGTTAAAGTTTGGGGTTTTTTTTAAGGGTATTTGGTTTTCCAGCTAGAAAAGCACTCTTTAGATTTTACTATCCAGCAAAAACTTGCTCTTTCACAAAAATCCTACTGGTATGGAGTTTAGGTAGGAAGTATGAGACCTGCAGTCCTTATTTCTTTTTTCTGGAATTCTGTTTAGAATGGTGGGATTTATGCCATGTTTCTGCCAGCATAGGTGTCTATGCAACTTCACTCCACAGACTGGGATTTTACGTGTGCTTTAATATTTAATGAAGGACCAGGAGGTGTGTCAAGGTAGGGCTGAGTAGGCTCACACAATTCGAATCTTGGCATCTGAAAGACTAGGCAGTGTGTCTGGGTGGTTCTTTTTTAGAGGAAAGGCAGATGAATGCAAATGGCAGAGCTGATATGAAAAACTGGGAGGAAAAAGTGGAGATCTGAGCATGCAACTCCTGAGCCTGTTGGTGGAAGGGAGAGCTGGGCACAACATGTGCTGCCCAGGGGGGACCTACACCAGCAGCCCTCACTGCCACAATCGCTTGGCCAAGGAAGTGATGAAGCAGCAGATCCTGCCAAGGTTTGGAGTAGGTACAATTATAGTGAGTGATACTCCTTCTTGCATCGGTTTTACTGTATCTTTTATCACAAAACGCTGCTTGCTACACCCATTAAGCAGCACTCTCTAACTGTATTTGAAGGTAGATAAAGGTGTGAACATCTTCATAGCTGCATTACCCACAGCAGATAAAGTACCCTCAGCACTGCAGCACAGGAGATGTCTTCCCATTCTGCATAAGCAACCCTATGGCTCCATCGGTCTCCTGAAGGATCTTGGCACGAAGTTCATAGAATCCCAGACTGGTTTGGGTTGGGTAGGACCTTAAAGCTCATCCAGTCCCAACCCCCTGCTATGGAGAGGGACACCTCCCACCAGACCAGGTTGCTCCAAGCCGCATCCAACCTGGCCTTCAACACTGCCGGGGAGGGGCAGCCACAGCTTCTCTGGGCAACCCAGGCCAGTGTCTCACTACCCTGGCAGGAAAGAACTTCCTAATGCCTAACCTAAATCCAATCTTAATTGAGCATCTATCCTAGGAGGAGCTGAAAAAGCAGATGTCTGCCGGTAGCTCTTGTGCTGTCGGCACTCAGAGGTCTGGTCTTGTGTACTGAACCTTAGCTAATCACACAACCTGGCTCCCTCAGTGCTGTGAAGGGCCTCTGCGTTATTCTCTGTACATGCCCCTAGTATAATACCCTGTATTGGGGCTGCTGGACCCAAATCTAGAGCACACTGCACTGTCGTGAGGTCCTTGAGATACCACTGCCCTGCTCTACAGCATCTCCTCTTGTCCCTGACTGTAAAGTACCCCCCTCGCTCACCCATTGCTGCTGACTGAATCCCCATGGGACAAAACCAGGCTGCCTCTCCCTCCTGGGTGCCCCTTGGCCAAGCATCCGTCCCTCTTCAGCCCTGCTGTGACAGCAGACATCAACAGCGAGGGTCTTGGCAGGGTCCTGCTGCTGCCTGCCCCAGCGCTGCTGCCCAGCGTGAAGCACCGGGGAGCCTTATTGCCTTTCTGCTCCAGGGGCTTCAAACAAAAAGAGCTTTGTGTTTGCGTCCTGCGTCTTAATTTTAATGAAGGGATGGTTTTGCCCATGCTGCAGTCAGGAGACTCGCGACCAGCGAGCACAATAAGAGCAAATGGGCCTGGCCCTCCCTCCTGGATTGCATTTAAGTGCAATAAATAAACAGCGGCTGTTAAATGCTTAACGCGCCAGAGAGCATCTTGCCAGCTTGGCTCCCAAGGAGGCCTTCCCTCCTGCAGGTCTGGGGAGTCAGCTGAGGGGAAGGGAAAGTTTCACAGCGGTGTTCCCGAGCATTAAATGTGAACGGCAGTGCCACTGCTGGGCTCCAGTGAGGCTCTCACTAATGAGACGGAGCTGTGCTTCCCCCAGACTGCTCTTTCTCTCTCTGCCACAAATCCATGATGCTCTCTGAGATTAATGGCCAGGTCTGATCGGGGGCACTCGTGTCCTCCCTGGGATGATGCATGGTCTCATCGAGCCTGTTCCTACTGAGAGTGACCCTGGTAAGCAAACAGCTACCCCAGCACCAGCAAGATTTTCTAGGAAGTTGGAGCGAAATGGAAACTGACTCCAGTGTTCTGTGACTTCTGAGTCACTCGAGGCACACTGAGACAACAAAACCCTCAGATGAAGAGTAACAGGGTCATATTTTTCATTAAGAGATGTGTTTACTTTTGTGAGACTCTACTCTGGCTTAAAACCAAATCAGCTTTGCTGATTTTTCAAACCATGCAGTCACAATGCAGGCTGTCTTGCGGGAGGCTTTAAGGTAGACCAGCCTTTCTGCATGGACCTGCTTCCAAAACACCTGAAACCACCCCGGACCAGAGAATGTTGTCTTTTTCTTGTGGGTTTTGGTCTCTTATCAGTACTTCAGTAGGATTAGCTAGTTCACTGCTAGGTGTTTACTGCTGTAAACTTCTTGAGTAAGAAGAAATCCAAGGAAGGGCAATGGAGCTGGGGAAGGGTCTGGAGCACAAGTCTGATGAGGAATGGCTGAGGGAACTGGGAGTGTTCAGCCTGGAGAGAAGGAGGCTGACGGGAGACCTTCTCACTCTCTGCAACTCCCTGAAAGGAGGTTGGAGCCAGGGGGGTCAGTCTCGTCTTTCAAGGAACAAGTGATGGGACAGGAGGAAACAGCCTCAAGTTGTGCCAGGGGAGGTTTAGATTGGATCTGAGGAACAATTTCTTCCCCAAAGGGCTGTCAGGGCCTGGCACAGCCTGCCCAGGGCAGTGGTGGAGTCCCTACCCCTGGAGGGATTTTAAAGCTGTGTAGATGTGGTGCTGAGGGCCATGGTTTAGTGGTGGCCTTGGCAGTCCTGGGTTAATGGTTGGACTTGTTCATCTTAAAGATCTTTTCCAACCAAAATGATTCGATGATTCTATGAAATGTAAGGTGGTCTGATGTTACAGCAGATCACTTAACTTTTTACATCGGGTATTGAGACATGAAGAAGTGCTGCTCACTGTTACATCCCATCTTTTTGAGCTCTGGCATGAATAAGAAATGATGGAGTTGGGCCAACAGAGAGGAATTCCTCTAACAGGGATAGAAGAGGAGGGAGTGCACATTGAGTAAAGAAAGTGCTTGTCCGCCTTATCAAACAGAAAGAGAGGATGAGGTCTATGGAGTTCAGCAGGATCAGCAATGGGCAAGTAATGTTGGAAAAAGTTCTGCAGGTAAGATACTTCGTGGCTGGAGACATGGCCTGGCTGGAAGCTTTCTGGCAGCACTTGCAAGAATTGGGTGTGTCGGCAAAGCTACCACTGGGAACAGCTTAAGAGGGTGCTCCAAAGCAATTGCTTCTTACCAGAAAGAGGAGAAAAGTCATCCAGCACAGTGATAGCACCATGGAGGGGCTGATGGACATCTAGAGCAACCTTCAGGTCTGCTTCCAGCCAAAACAGGTGCTTTGAAAAAGTGTCACTGTGAGAGAACAGTAAAACTGTTTAAGTACATCTCTTTAAGAAGATTTGTTTCCTGACCAGCCTGAGTGGTCACTACGTCTTCAAGTGGGAGAAACCAAAAGGTAGCAAAGTGCTTAACTAGCCCTGCTGTCCTGTGGAAAGGTGAGGGGTGCTTTATAAGGAAAGTCACAGCCCTGCGGTCCTGTATTTCAACTTGGCATCTGTTGGTGCTTTCATTGTGCTGCCAATGGCTTAATTAATCCCTTTTATTTCTCCTGTGCTATACAATGCAGCCTGTTCAGCAATCATGTAGCTGCTCTGCTTCCTTTGAAGGGATGGATACCTGCCAGCAATGGTGTATAACCCTTCCCCAACACCAAGCACACTGTGCCAGGCCACCCCCAGCGGCACTAGGGAGTTGCTGTGTGAAGAGGAGACATGTGGCTCCCGCTTGAGAAAAGCAGAAGATGCATTTGCATTCTGGAACCTGAAAGGGCTGCCCGGAGATGTATCAGGGCTCTTTGACCTGCTGCAGATTTGTTTGTCTTGGAGACACAGTGTAAAAAATCTAGGCTTGGTCTGGGAAACCACATGCGGGCTCCTCAGCCTCCACATCTTCCTTCTTGGGAAAGCAGGGACGCAATAGGAAGGGCAAAAGAGCACTTTGTGGCTGGGGAAATCCCTGCTCCAGTGCTTCCTAGTTCTCCCTGAGGAACCAGTCTCACGTTATGGATAGGGTGTGCTGTTGGAAAATGGAGGAGTGGGACAAATCTTGAGAAAGTCCACTTGGCCCTTCACATCCTCTGTAAAACAGAGATGCCCTGAGAGCTACTTCTGCATGGTGCTACATATAGGTGGTTCATGTTCAGTAGCACGTGGGAACCTATAGGTAACTGAGCTCTGGAGCTTTCTGGGCTCTCTTGTGCTAAGGCATGTACAAGTGTAGCTTTGAGACTCCTGCACATGTATGATTAGTTACAATAGGTGTGAAATTTAGGCAGTCCAAGGAGAGCTCAGACCTAGACACTTCTTTCTCTTCTTGAGATAGCGAGTGAGCCACTACCTTCACAGGCTGGAACAGTAGCTTGGAGGCGGCTTCTCAGGGACACATCAAAGAAAGCTTGTCTTGGAGAAAAGAGTGGGCTATATTCAGCGTGGGCTTTTAAAGTAAAACCACTTCAAATGTATCCATGTTTTTTGGTGCTAAAAAAAGACAGATTAGCATCTCCTTGCTGGTTGGAAATTACGGACTTTGCGTTGAGGACCGGACTGCCAGACCACTCTTTTCTATT
Organism: Aegotheles bennettii; assembly: GCA_013398125.1. NCBI lineage: Eukaryota > Metazoa > Chordata > Aves > Caprimulgiformes > Aegothelidae > Aegotheles > Aegotheles bennettii. The sequence continues at coordinate 205,349 of VZRW01010131.1, read as the reverse complement.
TATCACCCATAGCAATTTCCTCAGCCTTTAGGAAGCAAGATGGGCAAGTTGAACATTGTAATTACTCCAGACATTACTGAAGCGCTTTCTCCACCCAACTGAAAATTGTTATGAAGCCCATGCTGTAACTAAAGCCAGGCCCAATAATACTTTGAGGTGTCTGCCATGCTTATACGTGAAAATCAGCCGTGAATTTTGTGTTTCAAAGAGAGCTGGGGTGCTGTTAGTTCCACATCTTTTTTCTGCCTTCCTCCCAGCCCTGTGTTCCCTGAGTTGTTAAGTATCTACTATTCCCGTGTGACAGGAGTAGTCATGCCAAAACGTTTCTGTGCAATTAGAGCTGTAATCTCTTCCTCACCCAAGCATGCCATTCTGCATTTACCCTTCACGCCAGGCCAGATCTGGGAAGAAACCAGCTCCTTTCTCCTGCAGCTCTGCAAGAGTTCTTCCCTGCTTTCATTGCTGCCTGAGTGTCGAAGGCTATGGACTCTTGTTCAGGAAAAAAGGCAGGGGTGGGGAACATGAAAAGCTCTGCTGAAACCTGCTGTCTCTGAAAGCCCTTGAACGTGTTTGTTTGCATGACTTGCCAGCCTTGCCCAAGTCTCTGACCTAGGCAACTCAGCTGTGTGGAGACAAACATCACTTTCACCCAAGTGGGATCATCTTCCTTGCTAGCACCTGTGTGCTCGTCCCATCATGCTGGTGAAGGCACAAGCACTGAGGATCCATCCTCTGGAAGCAGGAGTCACGGTTTGTTGCCATCACAGGGCTTTGAAGAATCCCAGTGTGTGCGCAGTCTCTGGCTGCAGGGCCTCATCTAATTTGTTTAGTTGGCACTCATCAGATAGGAGACAGCAGGAACTTCCCTGTGCCATTCTCCAGTTGTCTTTGATTCTCTCACTGTTCAGCTCCTCCATTGTCCCCCAGACCACTGCATCTGTGAATTGAGGAGGTGTTGGTTGTACTTGTGGGCTACTGTGCTTGGTACCTTCTGTGCTATAGCATGATGGGTGTTTTCCACAGCCTTGGGAGCCAAAAAGTTCTCGCTGTTATGCCGTTAGTCTTCAGTGCTGTATGTGAACAATGACAGTACCTGTGCTATAAATAAGAAGGTGGTGAGGCCTGGGGTTAAACCTGAGAAGGTAAATTGGCTAGAGGTGTGTGGGTGGTCAGAGGCACACACCAAACATATCCCCAGATAACCTAGGTCAGGCTGTGAGTTGAAGAGGGTATGGGACACGTTAGAGGATGCATGCCTGACCTCTGCTGATATATAGGAGATATCAGGAGAATCCCTTATCAAGGATGGGAGCATTGGACTGGTTCTGAAACACATCCACAAACGCATCTCAGTATTTGCAGCCAAATACCTGCTTCCTCCATAAAAAGGAGTTCTTCTTGTGCTATGCAGTGGGGACTGAAGGGCTGGGCCAGCCCCAAGGCACCTGGAGCTCTTCTTCCATTGACACTCTGCTTCATTCCTGCTCCTCCCACCCCTTCATCCCGCACATTTCCCCAGCATTTCAGTCTATTATCCATTCAGATTGGATATTAGGATATTCTATGAATATATGGATATTATATATGGAAATTCATTTAGATTAGATACTGGGAATAATTTTTTCCTCAAAGGGCTCTCAGGCCCTGGCACAGCCTGCCCAGGGCAGTGGTGGAGTCCCCATCCCCAGAGGGATTTAAAAGCCGTGTAGATGTGGTGCTGAGGGCCATGGGTTAGTGGTGGCCTTGGCAGTGCTGGGTTAATGGTTGGACTGGATGATCTTAAAGGTCTTTTCAACACAAACAATTCTATGATTCTGTGATTTATTTTTCCAGGCCCCTCGAAGGCAGAGGGTGTGTTTCCTCATGTATGTACTGGGGAAACTGAATGTGTGGTGCATACCACGGTTCTGCTGGAGTTGCTGTAGGGGAAGAAGTTCACCTGCACATTGCAACAGGCTTTGTTATTGTTTGTTTTTGTAGTATTGCTTTCCTGCTGACTTGCAGCATCCCTCAGGGCTCCTTGTTGGCAGCAAGACCCAGCCTGTCTCAAGGGCAGCAACCGGATGTTGATGGAGCACAGCACTTCTGCAGGTCCATAGGGCTCCTCTGCTTGGTGCTCTGAGGTGCTCTGCTCCTTCATTTTAATGGCATGAGAATATTTTACCTGTCTCCTGTGGTTAAACTCCAGGCAGAGGGAAAATGGTTGGTCAGAAGGAGTCCCAGAGGTGATATTGGGTTGTATCTCTCTCCATGTGACCTGTGTGCAGCAGAAGAACACAGGGGATACGTGACAGTTGGTGCAACAACATGCTTCCTACTGCCACTGCTTTCATTGCACTTGACCCTTGGGGTAGACATTATCTCAGTGGTGCTTTATGGACTCCAGATGTTTCAGCACAGCCCAGAGACTGCCAGAGGTGCCCTAGCCATGCGACAGGAGCTCTGCGAGGTCAGCAGCAAGGAGAGCTGCCACAGCATTGCTGTCAGAGCAGTACACACCTGGGTGCTGAGGTGAGGATGTTCCACCTGGAGGGTCTTGCAGCTGGATCTGGTGTCAAAGGTCTTAGGTAGGCTGGCTGGAGAACTGGTACCAGGGGGAAGGCAAACTACAACCCACTGATGGGGAAACCAAGGTGGACCACTTATTAGAAATACTTTTGCAAAGCCAACTCCTGCTTCTCTTGAATCGATCCCCCGGGCAAGGGTTCTCATGATGAGCTGGGCAGCCAGGACATGGGGAACAGACTACTCTCAGGTGATGTGATAGGCAAAAGGAACCTGCACAGCTTTCCATGAGGCTTTTTTCTTAACTTCTCATGTACCTGCAGCTGAGTCTATCCACTTCTGTTTGTTCATGCTTACAGTATTGTGTGTATGAGATCAAGGGAGGTCAACATTAGCGGGGAAATCATCTGCACTTGAGACCTAGTGCTAGAGTTAACTGAATCTTCCCCTTATGGAAAATGCCTTTTTAAGCAAAACAGGCAGTTTGAGGAATTGATTTTTCATTGATTTCCACCCTTCCCCCCAGATACAGAAATAGTGCATTAACAGTGGGGAGAGAGGAATATCCCTTCTTGCAAAAGCTAATATAGTTCTCTCCTCTCTGGTGGTTGATGGGGGGAGGAGCAGAGTTTGCCTCAGCTCAGAGCTGAGCAGCAAAAGCATTTCTTTCATCCTCCAACAGGGCTGTAGAGAAGCTCTGGCTGTGATGCCAAGTCCTTGGCCAGAATGTGTCTTCTGCTCTCTGCAGGTAATGCTGCATGCACAGATGCCTGGAGCAGACATCGGACTTGTGAACACACCAAAGGTCATCCTGAGAAGGGACTGAGTGTCCCAGGTGGAGATCTGGGAGTGCAGCTGCGTATGGAGGCACTTCCAGGTGGGGTCGTGAGACACACCCCCCCCCCACACACACACACCCCCCCGCAGTACTGCATCAAGCTCTGGGACCCCAATGCAAGAAGGACATGGAGATGTTGGAGTGAGTCCAGAGGAGGCCACAGAGATGATACAAGGGCTGAAGCACCTCTGCTCTGGAGACAGGCTG